>JABFEA020000083.1:364385-384541 GCA_019775915.2 Cyphomyrus plagiostoma
TACACTGCATTTCAACCGAGCGCCATGAGCTGTTACACTGCATTTCAGCCGAGCGCCATGAGCTGTTACACTGCATTTCACCTCCCAGTTACCTTCAGCACTGGCCTGGGTAGCACAGCTGACAAAGGTGATTAATATTAAATAGCGGCTTTGACGGCTGATGAATAATCATAAGGCCCAGAGTCCCCTGTGTGAGCTTAGTAGAGTAGCCTGGGCTAATGGAGAGTCTGTTTGCAACCATGAGTATTGATCGGACATAATGCCGAATGTGTAACGAAGATTGCGTCCATTTATGCGCAGCAGGAAAGGAGCCGCATGCCCGTGCGGGTCACTGCTGAATGCCGAAGGCGAATTTAGCTGTGTCGAGATGCAGACTTCTGCCGCAGAAGGATTGGGGTTTCCATGGCAACCCCCTATAGGCTGTACATGGAGGAGGCTGCCTGCGATAACCTGGGCTGCTTGGGGATTGGCTGGCCGGTCCTCTGTTTTGAGTCAGTCCTCCAGATGGATGGCGTGGCACAGTGAAAACAGCATGTCTGCAAATTCAACTGCTTAATTGTTTTTTTTCCTGTAAACATTGTCAACATGCAACATGAAACAGGCAGCATAAGGTGTGGAACTGGTGTACATGTCTGCTTGACTGGACACCAGGAATCATCGCGTGGTGTTACTGCAGGATCCACTGATCAATGACGTATAAATAACAGTGAATAAGGAGCCAGATAAAGGTATGTAATAATCCTGATGTCTCTCTTTCCCCACCTCCTGCCTTCTCTCCCTCCATCTTTCTCCTCTCCTTCTCCCTTTCTCTTGCACCCTTTTCTGTCTCCTCCCTGACTCTTGTTCTGCTGGATCTTTCTCTCTCTCTTCCCTTTATCTCTCCCCACCTTCCCCCTCTTCTTCCTCCCTCCCTGTTTCATGCCCCCCCCACAGACCTCCTTCCCAGCCAACTTACACCAGGTACTCATCTTGCGACCCACTGCTCTGCTCCAGCGGACTATTTCCGACATCCTGTTCAACCTCAATAAGGATGTCTTAAAGATGAAGGTTCCGGTAGGTTCGCCCCCCCCCCCCCCCAAGGTGCCTGCCATCTCAGGATGGTGTAACTCAGGATGGAATTCCCTTGAACCGTACACCCCACACATTTAAATGCAAAATAAAACAACAGTGCCTCACAGGAATGACCTACTTTGTTTTAAATATCACGTTACAGGAACTCTGCGTCTTTAGAAAGGGTAAAAAAGTAGGCTGAAAACAGAAGATTTAATTAATGTTTAGAAGCGTTTAGAAATATATTCCCAGAATTTGATTTCAGCTCTGCTGTGATAGTTGGAAGAAAGGGATATGGATACAATTTCTGGAAAAAATTAGAAAGCTAAGCCAAGCTAAAGCAGAGGGAAACTAGAGAGGTTAATATAACAGGTAGCAGACCTGGTGCAGATATGGTCCAGCGGGTGACGGGGGTCTGTCCCAACCCAGGTGATCATGCTCAGCTCAGTGACGGAGCTCCACACCTACATCGACAGAACACAGTTGACGGAGGAGCTGGGTGGTACCCAGGAGTACTGCCACGAGAAGTGGATCTCGCACCGTACCGTGAGTGCTGCTCCAAAGCGAGCTCCTTGCTGAATTTGTCCTTCTCGCAGCCCTTCTGTGGATCTAAGTATCTTCTCTGGTATCATCTCATGGTCCCGTCAAGGCCATAGAAGGCTTTGCTCTGATGGTGAAGAAGACGGCCCAGACGTTGCAGTCCTTCGGGACGGAGCTTGCTGAGACGGAGCTTCCCAATGACGCCCAGGCCACCACCAGCCTCTTAGGGGCTCACACAGAGAAGAAGGACCAGATGAAGGTGGGAGAGGGTAGCAGGGTGTGCTAGCTTACAAGTCCGCCTCCTGCTGGTGGCTGACAAGTCGCTCTCTGCAGGAAGATCTCCGGATAGCCCAGAACCAGGGGGGCAGGCTGCTGGAGAGCATTAAGGAGCCAGTACTGAAGAACCCAGAGTACATAATGAACCAGGATGAGCTGGAGAACCTGGCCACAGTGCAGCGGTATGATGCTGGGTTACGAGGGTTGGGGGGTGTACCAGTGATCAGGTCATGGGTTTGAATTCCAAACCTGGCATGTATCTTATTATTTATCAGCCAATTTAACTCTTAACCATCATGATCATTCAAACTGTATCCAGTACTCGAAGATTCTCATATATGTTATAATTAAGCAATAACATAGAGAAGGGCTGCGATTTGGTCATAGGCACCAAGCCTCCACAAAAAAAAATTAGTTCCCACCAGCTAACTCTTCACTTTCACCAAGCAACACAAACATTCAAAAGCAACACAACTCACTCGTTTCCAACTACTTTGCATCATTTAAATTTAAGTAACGGCTTTTAGATACACGTGTAAAGGAGAGTGATACATCTGATGTGAAATGTCCAGATGGGTTATACTCTGATAACCGCACTCATAGGACACCTCTTGTCCAATGAGATTTCGTGGTCAGAACTGACTGGTGTGTATTAGTGAAATAATGCATTACAGACTTTTCTCAGAGGTTTGAAGCTTGGAACATTTTTTTTTATGCCACCCGGCTGTCGTGAGATTTGGTGATTGCCCGTCGTACCAGTGTGTGAGGCACAGTTGGACACTGATGGTCCCTGTTTGCGCTGTTTTGGCTGATTGAACATATTGAATTGGCATCAAAAGTAGTTGATGAAACTGAGCTCTCTGATCAGGCTGCATGTCCGCAGCCGCCTCTGGCCATGCCGGTGTGTTCCAGCACAGATATTTAGAATCGACCTGAGCTGATGGTCCATCGGCTTTGGCTGACTCTAGTTTTTTGCCATTGGCTCAGTGTACCCTCAGTTTAACAGCAGGTCGCCTCCTGGGATTAGTTCCGAGTCTGAGCGGCTGTCGATCCGCAGGCTGATGTCGCAGCTGGATGAGACGGAGGCCGCCTTTGACGAGTTCTGGCAGCGGCACCAGACCAAACTGGAGCAATGTCTACAACTGCGCCACTTCGAGCACGGCTTCCGGGAGGTGAGTGAGGGCGGGGGGCATGTCACCGAAGGGGGCGGATACATGACCCCCTGTGTTATTCGGTCAAAGCCAAAAAAGTCTGACGACGAATAAGTTATTATGGATGCGAGAATAGTCTGCAAAGTGATGTGAAAGTGTTCAAAAAACTAAAAATGCCAAAAGTCATGTATTTATTACGGTTAAGGTTAGGGCTGGGTAGGGGTTAAGGTTGTCATTGATGGCATTAGGGGTTTTCCATAGAAATGAATGGATGGTCTCCACAAAGATATGAATACAAAGGTTTGTGCATGTGTACATGTGCACAGGTGAGGGCCCAGCTGGACACGGCTGCTGAGCGACTCGCGGGATTCACCGATGTGGGGATCAGCCCTGCCCACGCAGACCACATCCTGCGGGAGCTGAACAATCATGAGGAGAAAGTCTCTGTAAGAAATCCTGCTTCCGCTTTGCCGCACCAACTTGCCACAGTTGGCCGGTTTGACCAGAAGCAGTTTAAAAACTGCTATGTTTACATTCTGCTGACAGAGAGCCATTGTCTCCTCTCTGGGGATCTGTTTTGGGTGCCCTGTTAACTCAACCGATCCCAAGGTCAAAGGTTACTAGGGGTCACAGATAATCACTCCAGCCTTCATTATCACATGGGATATATAAAGCCCATTTCCATTAGTTAAGAGGGGTCAAAGGTCGAGGCTCAGGTCGAGTTGAAGACGATCGCATTCATTGTTTTTGCGTAACCAACGCTAATCAGCGGCTTGTGTGGCGTGCGTGGATGTCACAGCTGCATGCACAGGGGGATTTGCGGGGCGGCGTTCGTGGATGTCACAGTTGCATGCACAGGAGGATTTGCGGTGTGGCGTGCGTGGATGTCACACCTGTATGCACAGAGGGGTTTGCAGTGTCGCGTGCGTGGATATCACAGCTGTATGTACAGGGGGATTTGCGGTGTGGCGTGCGTGGAAGTCGCAGCTGTATGCACAAAGGGGTTTGCAGTGTGGAGTGCGTGGATGTCACAGCTGCATGCACAGGGGGATTTGTGGGGCGGCGTTCGTGGATGTCGCAGCTGTATGTACAGGGGGATTAGCAGTGTGGCGTGCGTGGATGTCACAGCTGTATGTACAGGGGGATTTGCGGTGTGGCGTGCGTGGAAGTCGCAGCTATAAGCACAAAGGGGTTTGCAGTTCGGAGTGCGTGGATGTCGCAGCTGCATGCACAGGAGGATTTGCAGTGTGGCATGCGTGGATGTCACAGCTGCATGCACAAGGGCATTTTCTGGCATGGCATATATCCGGGATCCAGCTCACGATAGATGGGCACTTGACCTCAGCCGTATTCTTCCTCGGCGAGACACTGAAGACGCAGCACACAGAGGTGTTCTGTTCAATACAGAACCATCTCCAGTGTGCCGAAGAGGCATCTGAGAGGGGCGGCTATGGAGGCTGGGGTGACAGCAGGAAAGCACCTATCCCCTGGCAGCCGGCTCTGTCACGCTGCCTCATTACTGTCATGTGTGCCAGAGGCTGGAGTGTGATTCACACAGGAAGCGTTTCCACCCGCATTGAGTATGAATCACACTGTAACGGATTCAGCACTAGGTGAACCGGAGGGCTCTGCAAAATCCCCCAAAATCCAACTGGCACATCTTCCTGAATGATTCTTTTGTGTAGTAGTTTTGCATTTCCTCTCCTTCCGTCTGTCTCACCCCTTCTTTTTTCCCTCTCATTCTCCCTCCCTTCAATTTGCCCCCCCATAAAGGACATCCTGATCCGTGCCCAGGCCCTGGCCTGTGAGGGCGATCGGCTCATCGAGAGCTCTCACTATGCCGTGGACTCCATCCTGCCAAAGTGTGGCGAGCTGCGCACTGTGGCGGAGGCCCTGCTGCTGGATCTGAGGGCCCGCAAGGGCCACCTCCTCAAGGCCATGGAGCTCCATCAGACCTTGGAGAAGGTGAGTCCCGCTCAAGCTGCTCTCGTGCTCTTCACTCTGCCACCGCTGTCTTAAACTTGCAGTTCCCCATACTGCCACTAAAGGCCGCCAGTGCTCCCCATACCAACAGCATACATTTAAATTTATTGCATATAGTTTTCCTATTGATTTTTTTTCTGCTGTTCTTACACCCTTTACAGCCTGGTGTTTATTAACCTCTGAAATTGCCTTGATTGATTAATATGTCCTACATTCTACCCTCTCCTCCTGTGTACACACACACACACACACACACACACACACACACCTCCATCTTCATGCCACTGGTTTATGCCACTGTTATTTTCAGCGATGAGGTGAGTGTGACTCACGCATCTGTGGCCCCATGCAGTCTAGTCTCACATACATCCCACCTGCACCGCCTCTTGTCTCTAATAGAATGGCCATGTTTTAGTTTTCAGTTGGAATTCTAGTCGATAGATTTCATAGATTCTTTCATAGATGGTGTGTCTCACTCTGCAGGCTGATTATGGGATACCTTTCAATGAGATTTTCCCCTGACATCATAGTACAGATGGCTTTGAGGGCTACGAGAACAGATTAATCATTCTTTAATTTAGTCCCCCCCCTCCCCCAGGGTATATCTAGTTAATTCTCCCAGCCAGGCAGACATGACTAATCGCTGTGTTTGCTTCTAGGCTGCTAAGTGGTGTGATGATGGAATCTACCTGCTGGCATCGCAGCCGGTCGACAAGTGCCAATCACAGGACGGGGCGGAGTCTGCCCTGCAGGAGCTGGAGCGCTATCTGGACACGAGCCCGCAGTACCGGCTCACGGACATTGGCGCCATCTGGAGGGAGTATGAGTCCGTGCTCACTGCTGAGTTCAGGGTAAGGCTTCCAGTTCAGAGCTGTGTAGCTGGTGCTGTGGCGGCCAACAGAGCCAGGTGGATGGGGGGCAGCATTATTGGATTGGGGGTCAGGAATGTGCGGGGATCTTACAAAGAAAAGTCATTTTGGCAATACAAGAGTGTCAGGTGAGGGTGTAGATGAGGGGGAATCAAGACAGGCAGACTGAGGCCATAATACACCCCCAAGGCAGTGCACTCCCCATTGCACAACCAGCTCGAAAGTACTGTGGTACCTCGGTTCTCGAACTTAACCCGTTCCGGACTCTAGATCGAATCCTAAAAAGTTTGAGTTCTGATCGAATTTTTCCCATAAGAAATAATGGAAAACCAATTAATTGTTTCCCGACCCCCTAAAATTACACCTAAATATGTTTTTTTTAGCATTTAAACACAAAATAAACAGGATAAAACAAGAAGAGCATTTTTTTATTGGCTTCCAAAATGATAAAGATCTTATCCCGATCGTCTGCTCCTTCCGTGTGCCACGCCCCCTCGTTAACCTCGTGTGGGATCCCCATGTCATCAGCTGTTTCTGGTTGTTGTCATTAGTCCTCTGTATTAAGTCCGCGTTTCAGTTTGTTTCCCCAGTCCAGTCATTGGGTGTGTTCGACTTGCTTACAGTGCTGGCTTAAAGCAACGCATTCTGATCCTGACGCAATGCATTACGGTTAAATGCATTGCGACCTCTCACCCGGCTGCACAAACTGGAATCGCCTCCATGACGACACACCTTTGCCCTTATTGCCTAAAGTGTTTAGTTACACGCATGACGTTTGTATCCCAGGCAGTTCCGATGCATAATTTGCTATTTCTCCCGAATATCACGTAAAGCAGTGAGGACTGGTTTTCAGTTAATTTACCAGGTAAAATAAAGTTTAAATAAATGACATAAATGCTCTAATAGTCCATGTAAGCTAGTGGTTTATTTATTGTTAGTTACTGTAATGTTGCGCTGCTTTATTTGGTTAATGGTCCAGTCGGTGAAGAAGGCATTCGAGTAAGAATTGCATTGTAGTATGACTCATTTCCTACAATTTATATTTGGTCTGTGTTCACTGTTCGACTTCTGATATTCATATCGAGTTCTAGGTCAAACTGGTTTGTTCGACTTTCAAGAAATTCGAGTTCTAGTGAGTTCGAGAACCGAGGTACCACTGTATAAAATGCAAGCAGAAGAGGTGTGGTTGATGACTGAAAGTTTGATAATATTACAATTCAAGGGTAAAACCGCTTTTTCTCTGTACTATGAGGATGAATTACATTTTTTTACTTTTATTCATTCAACAGAATCTTTACATTAAAATGATTTGTTTTACAGACTCTCTGAGTTACATGTTTTTGTTTACCAGACTTTTAATTTAAAGCAACATGAGGAAAAGAATGGAAAAAAGCAGAAAGAAAAAGGAAAGTAGGATCAGACAGTGCAGGGAGCAACTGGGGTTAAAGCACAGCTCAAGGGGCCAGTGGTGACGTCACTCTGTGTGCCATGGGATTTGAACCAGCAAACTGATAGGAATGCAACTTACCCCTCCTCCTATTGGCCAGTTTTCACATTTAGCTTATCCAGCTAACTGGGAAATCTTGCTTTGTGGAATTACCCCCCAGCATAAACAGTTAGAGAATGGATGGATGTGTGCATTCAGGATAGACTTTTGACCTCAGGGTTTGTTCCACATTGACCTTGGCAGGAGCATGTGGAGAAAGGCTTCAAGAAGCAGGCATCCATGCTGGAGATGTTCGACAAGCGGATGGTGAGCCTGAAGAAGCTGGCGGCCAAGCAGACTCGCCCCGTCCAGCCTGTGGCCCCAAGACCAGAGGCTTACAGCAAATCACCGCTGTCCTCCCCAGGTGAGCCCTGGACGCCTCATGGTACAGCGTTACGCAGTGCCGGCCCCTGACTCAAAAGGGCGTTGTCCAGTCCCTGCTGGCAGATCAGTAGATCACAGCCTCTTTATTCTCTTCAGCTCACCGGGTCCCAGAAAAAGCCACCAGTGAGGATGACACTGCGAATGGAGAGACCTGCAGGAGGGTAAGCATGTGTCTGCCGCCCTCAGTGGAACGCTGGCCTGCCTCGCAACCGGGCTGCCCCTAAACGGGCATCTACCTCCACCCTCCTCAGGTGGAAACTCAGCGGCAGAACAGCGCCACCAGGCACACCTCACAGTCCGAGGAGGAGGAGAACCTGGCCGTTCTGAGACGGTGAGGCACAACGGCTCGAGGTCAAAGCTCAAAAGTGGCGCCGTGTCAGCGTGAGCACGTTAACACCCGTCTTTATTTGCAGGCACGTGATGAACGAGCTGCTGGAAACAGAGAGAGCCTATGTGGAGGAGCTTTTGTGTGTGCTGCAGGTGAGTCGTGTTGCACTTTCCCTCTGTGTCCACCAGAGGGCGACATTGCAGAGTGTACAGTCTTTTCTTAGCAAAATTGTATTAGTGTGACCATTTTTGCGATGTATTTCCAGGGCTATGCTGCGGAGATGGACAATCCTGCCATGCAGCCCCTCATTCCCAGCGCCCTTCAGAACAAGAAAGAAGTTCTATTCGGGAACATGCCTGAGATCTATGAGTTCCATAAGAGGTGCTTGCATTTCTGGATACATACCTTTCCAGTGTTGCCAAAATGCACTGTTCTGCATGGACAAGTTAATGATTAATTATATAATGAAGATGAAGAAGTGTTAGACAACCTGCTGGAATGATAAAAATGATTAGCTGAACTTCAGGCTACACGACAATTCATTTATGACAGCAGAAAGGATGCTGTACAAGCATCCCCAAAGTAACTTTCCTCTCCTCTTCCACCTGCCCCAGGATATTTCTCAGGGAGTTGGAAATGTACACAGAGTCTCCGGAGTTGGTGGGACGCTGCTTCCTAGAGAGGGTTAGTTACGGCACCCCGCATCTGTGGGGTGGTTGGCAGGGATCCAAGCCTTCAAGTCGGTTATCGTTTTGGTTTCTGGCTGGGACACATTTCTGTGGATGATTAAGCAAGACATTTAATCTTGAATTTCATTCGTGTGCATCAAGCTGTATAAATGAGTAATATGAAAAGGCAAGTTAGAGTAGTGGCTTTCAGTAAAAGGTGATTTTTGTCAGAAATGAGCCTCTTTGTAATATGCTGGTTTCTATATGTCAGATGACAGACCTACAGATTTATGAGAAGTACTGTCAGAACAAACCTCGCTCCGAGAGTCTATGGAGGCAGTGCTCAGACTGCGCCTTCTTCCAGGTGAGCCCTCCCCATTCATCAATGCTGAGCTCAGTGAGCGGGCTCCATCCATGATTGGCTGTTGCACTAGATCGGTGTTTCCCAATCAGGTCCTCGGGGACCCACAGTCGGTCCATGTTTTTGCTCCCTCTGAGCTCCCTTCCAGATGGTCCACATTTTTGCTCCTTGGGAGGGAGCAAAAATGTGGATTATCTGTGGGTCCCTGAGGAACTAATTGGGAAACACTCCGCTAGATGAAACTGGAGTAGAAAATACCGCTCCAACTGGTTTAAGCTGTAGTGAAAACACACACCTGTAACTGGTTCAAACAGGAGTGCCAGAAGAATCTGGAACACAAGCTGGGACTGGACTCCTACCTGCTGAAACCCGTCCAGAGAATAACGAAGTATCAGCTTCTGCTGAAGGTGAGCATTGTGTTTGTTTCTTGGCATTTCGAGCTCCGGGCGGCATTAAGGTATCCTATGTCACCTTCTATAGCTTAAGTCACCAGTGCAAAGAATGCCCACATTCTGCCCCCTGTGCGTCTACTTTTTGCTCAGATCACTTTGGTTGTCGGTCAGCTGACTAGAAACAATGCTAGTTTGCGATGTAGAAGTTTGTGCGAAGGAGTGATGCAATCTTGTATCCCCTGCCAATGCTGCAGGAGTTGCTGAAGTACAGTAAGAGTTGCGAGGGTGCTGACGACCTACAGGAGGCGCTCACGTCCATCCTGGGCATACTGAAGGCCGTCAACGACTCCATGCACCTCATCGCAATCACCGGATACGAGGTCAGGGCGCAGCCTGTAGGGTAATGAGCGGTTGGACTCCATGCACAGCCCCGTGCCTAAGGGGAATTACTGTGGACTTTTCATGAAACCTTGTGTAACAACAATCAAAGACCCCCCTCGCCCTCCCCCATTCAGGGTAACCTTAGCGACTTGGGCAGGCTACTGATGCAGGGATCCTTTAGCGTGTGGACAGAGCATAAGAAGGGTCACGCCAAGGTGAAGGACCTGGCGCGCTTCAAGCCGATGCAGCGGCACCTGTTCCTGCATGAGAAGGCACTGCTCTTCTGCAAGCGCCGGGAGGAGAATGGCGAGGGCTACGAGAAGGCGCCCTCCTACAGCTTCAAGCACACGCTCAACGTGAGTCCGACACGTGGGGCGCCTCCATGCCTGCACACGTTACATGGTGAAAATTAGGGAGGTTTGGGACTCGATTGGCGTGATTAGAACAGTCAGGTAAGGAGCATGCACTGATTACTAGTCCTAATGGACCAGTGTGAGGTTTTTTCCAGCAGCTAGAGTGCCAATCCTGCCACCAACCCCCAAGTTACTCCATATAAGTTGGAAGACCTCCTTATAGGGCTGGATGTAGATTAACATTATACCCAGGACAAAACAATTGCAGGTTAAGGTCCTTGTTCAAGGGCCCACGGAGTAGAATCCCTCCAGGCATTCATGAGATTCAAACCAGTGACCTTCCTATTGCTGGCACAGATCCCTAGCCTCAGAGCCACCATTTCGCCTTAACAGCAAGGATGCAGAAAATCGGGAGAGATCCAGGCTAATTTGGGGTGTCAGCATGTATATTACTGTTCTGCAATCAGAAATTTCCTGAACTGGCTACTGCAAAGGTGACCTCCTATGACGTCGTACCCTGGTTTTACTGAGCTCTTCAGAATTACCCATTCTTTCATTAAAATTTGAAAACCTGACTGGATGACTAGCTGCTTGATCTCATACACCTGTGGCTTTGAATAAAGCACCTAAATTCATTGATTAAGGGGCGTGTCACAATACTTTAGTCTATATACCAGTGGTTCCGAACCCAGTCCTCAGCGACCCCAGACAGTCCACATTTTTGCGCAGCTCCCAGCCAATCAAGAACACCAAACACCTGGTACAGGGAGCAGGGAGGGAGCAAAAATGTGGTCTGCCTGGGGTCGCTGAGGACTGGGTTGGGAATCACTGCTATATACTGTATGATCTCTGCCGTAACGTCTCATGTGGAGCTGATTTTAGTGATCTTGGCATTTTTTGGTGTTTTCTTTGGGTTCTGTCATCACTGAAAGCTGCTTACATATTATTGCTTTATCTTTTAGCTATTTAGTTGCTGTTGTGTTTACATTTTTGACATGTGCCTCTGTCAGTGTATCAAGGGTAATGCAATCTCAGTCTGACTAATGGATGGTGCTTTTCAAAGTGGTTTGATTCCGTGATGAGTGAGAAGGCAGATTGCGGAACCGACAACTTTGTGATGGATTCTCTTCTCTGACCTTCTCTGGCCCTCTCTGTTTCTCCTCCATCCTTCAGATGAAGGCCGTGGGCATCACAGAAACCGTCAAGGGGGACAACAAAAAGTTTGAGGTGTGGTGCAACGCCAGAGAGGAGGTCTACATCGTGCAGGTGCGTCAACGTGGCTCGCCGACAGCCCATAGTGTGACCGCGACGTATGACTGTTTGGGTGACCGGAACCCTCACAGTTTAACCATGTGACCCACAGGCATCTACCACGGAGGTGAAGACGGCATGGGTGAACGAGATCCGAAAAGTGCTGACGGGACAGCTGAAGGCCTGCAGAGGTTAGATGTGACTCAGCTTTCGATGAAGGGGCTGAAACTTCCTGAAATAAATGTTTTTGGGAGGGGTGGTATTAAACACACTGGTATCCAGAAAAGGCAGTGTGTGCGTGTTGGTCAACTGAAACGACCTGTTAATGAGTAGCTCTGCAGAGTTTAGCACTGATTTTTCCTGCTTTCTGCCAGTCACAAAGAAGTACCTCTGAAAAACTAGTAATTGAATTTAGTGACTAAACCGAATTAGTTTTAGATGGAGATGCAGATGGCAGTTATTATGTAATGTACGTGAACCCTACAGGGTCATGTGTTGCCTTGAGAATGTTGTTGTGTTTTTAATGGAAGACCTACGTAAACTAATATAAAAGTTCTTTCTTACCAGAAGCCAGCCAGCAGAGGGTGTCAGACCAAACATTCCAATTCCCTGTTTCAGAATCAGCCCCTGTCAGCGTAAGGTGAGCTTCCTGCACTGAGACGGTACACCTGTGCTGGCAGCTCCAGCTGTAGGTGATCGATTATAAGACCTGAAAGCGCTTCCAGACCACACTCCAGGAGTTCTGAGACCTCACCAGGGTATCTGTTATTTTCCATTCCCCCCAGTCCTTTGAAAACCAGTCATAGGGGTAGTGTGAAGAAGGGGGAGGAGAAGAAAATGGAGCCCGCCAGCCCTGAGCCAAGCTCCTCATCTTCACCCAAGTACAATGACAAGAGCAAAGGTAGGTCCCCCAGGAGCTAATCCTGGGCCTCATCTATGTGGACCCGCCTCCCAAACCCTAAAACTCTCGCTATGATTGGTTCTTATCGGCCGGGGAGACGACAGGCAAGCCCACCATCCTATCCTCTCTGCACATCTCACATAGGGGGGTTATGACCCTGGGCTTAAATGAGCGTCTGCCTACTCTGTGCAGTCAGTGTGACTCTGCACAGATCCTCGATGGTAACCATCCCCTTATATACACACTCTTTATCCAGGAGTACATGTGGTGGTGCTATGTGTTCATACAGTACTGAGCGTTTAAAGCTGTTTATCGAGATATTAAATGCATATTTTCTTGGGACAAGAAACACAATTTAACATTAGGATATATGCAAATTAAGAGTAACACAGTACGAACTATGTAGAATTTCTTCCAAGTTACTGATAATTTGCTGGGTGGCTAGATAAACACAGCTTCGGTCCCCTAACCTTTCCCCAGGGGCAATTTTGTGTATTCGTTGAATTTCACTGTCAGCTCAATTAATTAATTAATTTAATTAGATAAAAAAGTCGAGATATTAACAAGGTGTGTTAGTGGTCGAGTCACAACACACAGACGATTTATACAAATAACAGCATAGTTTTATACCAACATGAAAATAATTTAAACGTCAATTTCTTTGACTGCTTAAAGGTGATGATAAACACAGCTACTTTTTGACTGCTGTTGCTGGGCAACTGCCATCCAGGTGAGACAAAGGGCAACTCATCTGTATCTTATCTGTAAATTTTTCAAATAGAAATTTGTTGCCCAGTATCGATGGGAATGTGCCCGAGCAACATTGCTCAAAAAGTAGCCCCTTCATACTGATAATTATCTATGTTCGTTTCAATGTAAACGTGTTGACATGTTCCTCAGTGGGATCTCTAGGTTCCCTCCTGCCACCGTATTGATGCCTCCTGCTATTTTTTCAGGCTGTTCACTGAACCCAGTATGAACCCAGAAACCCCCAAAGCACACAAAACAAGCTGCCCCTCTGCACTGTCTCTCTAACCCCTGCTTTCCTTCCCCACCCTCCTTCCTTGTCCTCTCTCTCTCTCTTCCTCCCTCACTCCACCCATTCCACCGGCCAATCGGATCCCCTCCCCAATCTTCCCGGCCAATGGGGTTGCTGCTTTAGATGAGCCAGTCACCAGCCCCACCACAGAGCGGGCAGCCGTGGCCAAAAAGCGCTTTACCTTACAGGGCTTCAGCAACCTCAAGAGCCAGAAAGGTAAAACTGGCCCAGCAGGTGGCGCTGTTTATCAAACACACCTCATCTGTGCTGAAAACTGCACAAAACCCTTGAGAAAACATAGATTGATCTGGGTATTATAGTTTAATTTTTTTTCTGAAAAGCTTTTGCACATCATCAGGTAGAATTACTACACCATGTAGGATCCAACTTAATTGTTAGAAGGTGCCTCTCTGGACAGGCCACACCATCTAGTGCTAAACATCTTACCACTAAACTACCACTGTCATTAGCTATTAGCGCAGCATTAAGACTTGGCAGTTATGATCCACAGCTTAAGACGCCAGTCCCAGGGTACCCCTCTCTTTTATATATTGTCTCACCCTGTCTGTTTCACTGTCCTCTCCCCTGTCTTCCTCTCTTCCCGCATCGCTACCAGGATCCCCCACTAGCCCAGACCACAAAACCAAACGGCACGAGGTTAAGAGCGACCCAACTCCTTTTGGCATTAGAGGTATTCTGTCCTCCTGCCACATCCCCTCCCCCCCACAAGGGGGCAGACTGAATATGGGAATTTCTCATGTCCCAACAATACAGAGCTGAACACTCACTTCACTTGTTGTATATGAGATGGGTGGCTTGCATTGAGTCCCGTGTATGTCCATCCTGTGTTTTTCATCTCAGCATTCATCCCCTTTCAAATTCATTTTGTGTTCTTTCATTTAGTCTTCTAATGGTGCTTTTCCACTGGCACCAAGAACCAAGCCGTATCGTGAAGAGATGGATTTCCACTTAAAATTGTCCAAGCTGTACCAGCGCCGTGACACCCAAACCTGGAAACGCCTTTACCGAGCTGACCCTCCTGCAGTGGGAAACCAAAGCGAGCTGAAACCGTGCTGGAACCGTGCTGGACCCGCTCTTCGCGGTACTGCTCGGTTCCTGCATGCCAGTGCCATAAGCGACAGGCATAGGCCTCCTGTATTTGAATATGAAAGGACGTTGTGTCGTCTGTAGGCCCTCCGGTACACTGTGAATCTATACAGAACCAAAACCCTGTCATGGGCCCAGAAAGGGCAGCATGATCGTGCTCATGGAGGAGCCAGAATGTGACCGGAAGATTCTCAGACTGACGACTGCTCCCTTTAACCCCCCCGACCCCCACAGATACAGGCCCACCCATCTCCCTGAATAGGGTGAAATGGCTCAGTAGCTCCAGCCTGATGCAGGCCAGGAGGAGAGGTAAATCACCGCTGGCAGGGGTGTTCTTGTCTTCCTGGCCTGTCCTGCTCTTTCAGGAGATTCTATGCACGTGAGAAATCTTATCTTTCCATCCTCCTTTTGGTGTTTCGGCGATGGATGAACCTGTGATCTAACATTCCCCACGCCAAAAACATTCCAGTTTAGAGGCACTGGAATGTTTAGTGGAACTCAGAGTGTGATTTTTTTTTGTTTTTATCTTCTCTGCGTGCATTCTTTGGTGAACATGATTAATAAAGTTGGTAAAACGCCCAGATCTGGGCAGCCCTATTGCAGTCCCGAAGATCACCACTGGTGTTGTGAGTTTGTGATCCTACATGCATCCCAGCCTCGGATGAACCAGGAACGTAGGCCTTGGTGTGTTGCTGTGGTTTGGAATGACGATCACTGTTGGAGGTGCATGCGCTGCTTGTTGGGCGCCCTTGACCCGAACTGGTGTGGTGTTCTCAGACTTGGGACTGTCATCCTAGGATCTCCCTGTGTCATGTGGTTCTCTCTTGTGGATCCATCCTCCACTTCGTAGTTCCCTGACTCAGTTCTCGATCGCAGCTCTGTCACCGAAGGGGATACACTCCCTCCCCCTGCACAGACCCGTGCACCAGGTCAGCATATACTGTACCTGAGCACCAGAACATCACCATCAGTCATAATGAGCCCCTGCAGCACTGTGGCACCTTGTCCCCCATTGCGGTGTATGTGTCTGCATGCTGTGCGCGTGTAATGGGACCTGCTAGTCCCAGCAGAGGTGTCCAACGCGGACAGGTGACTGTAGCCTCTCGTCTCCTAATGCATCCTCTCTCTACCAGGCTGGGCCAAGGCCTCTCTTTCTCTGGACATCTCGGAGGAGAATGACGGCTACTCCAGCACCGAGGACCCCCTGAACTCTGACCCTGAGGAGGAAGCGGGCAGAAAGCTGGTCTGTGTTCATTCTGCCTGCCTGTCAGTGTCAGTCGGACTGTGCAACTCCCGTTTGGCTGCATCTGTTCATTAATCAGCATCAGTTTGCATCAGTCAGTCTGTGTTTCTCTGTGTCAGTCACTGTCATTCTGTGTGTGTCGGCTGATCTGCCTTATTTTTATCTGTCCTTCTGCTTGTATGGACGTTTCCAGTGTGCATCCATGTCATAGTACTGTTGTGGATATGATTTTGCTGGAAACAGTGGTTGCCAACGTCCTGGATATCTGTGAATTTTCTGTTTTGAGTGGAATAGAAGCCACCATGTTATTAATTTGGAGGCTGGGTTTCATATCAGATGAAAATTGCATGTGGCTGCAGCTTTATTGCCCTTGTGGCCTTCCAGAACATTCTGGTCTCCATTTATGAGACTTAGCGTACAATCACTGCCTGCCTGGGTGGTGCCTGGCTCAGAGCCTTGTCGTAGTTTTGGGCTACGGAGGGAACTTCTTGCCCACACATCCACTAAGAGCCAGGCGACAGTTCAGTCCTGTCATTAAGAAATTCCACACATACTTTATCTATCCTCTATTTTATCTTTACAATAAAATTTGTATGCATTGTTTTGTCAAAGACGAAAACACATTTTTCTTCTCTTGAATGAGTTTTTCTGTTACATGTATCTGAAAATACATTTAATTTTGGGCGGCACAGTGGTGCAGTGGTTTTCGCTGTTGCCTCACACCCCTGGGACCAGGGTTTGAGTCTCCACCATGACTCCATGTGTGTGGAGTTTGCATGTCATTGGGTTTGCATGGAACTGGAGTACCTCCAGGTACTCCAGTTCCCCCCATAGTCCAAAAACATGCAGAGGCTAGTTGGAATTACCAAAGTGCCCATAGGTGTGTTTGTGTGTGAATGGTGTGTGAGTGTGCCCTGCCATGGGTTGGCACCTCAGCCAGGGTTGTTTCCTGTCTTGTGCCCATAGCCTCCAGGGTAGGACAAGCCAGCTAAAACTAAGGGCTTCCATTATGTGATTATGAGTATATACTGTGAATGTAACTTTCATTGCCTTTCCCACTTCATCTTCAGTTTAAAGCTAATTTTCACGGTTTGACCATGTAGTGGGGGTTTCCAAGTTTGTGACGGAGCTCTTGACCATGTCTCTGCTCGGACCCACAGGCCCCAGGGAAGTACACGGTGGTGGCCGACTATGAGAAGGGGGGACAGCAGGACCTGACGGTCAAGAGTGGAGATGTGGTTCAGCTGATTAAGGAGGGCGAGGATGGCCAGTGGTGAGGCTCTCTCAGACACCCGTCTTTGGTCCAAAGCGCTGACTCTTCCGGTGATTCATCCTTTCTGTCCCCACGCAGGTTCGTGCGTAACCTCAAGACCAGTAAGGAGGGCTGGGTCACGCCCTCCAACCTGCTGTCTCTTATTGGGGAGTCTAAGTCCGCCCAGTCCCTCAGCAGCTCAGGTAACGTGTCCCCATGTACAGCTACACAATCCAAAAAAGTTCAAGAAGTAGAGCATTGCATTAGGAACACCAAGGTTGTGGGTGCGAATCCCATTGAGCGCACATGCATTATAATCCTTCCCTCTAGCGTAAATGGCTTCGTATTAATGTGTCTAATAAGCCCCCCTTCTCCCGCCCCAGCATACCATCTCTGGCTTGCTCCCACCTCACACAGTAGCCCCAGCAGACTAGCGCAAGTGAATAGCAGGCTAGAATGTTCCTTTTGGGGTGACATCGGCAAAGATCCATGAAGCAGCAGTGTTGTTTTCACAATTGGCACCAGTCTGTATTTCCACACCTATTAATGACCCTGTGTTGCTGTTCTTGCTGTGATGGTCACCACCCCCCACCGTCTGTATTTCACTACACACCCCACTGCACTGTGTTGTTTCTCAGACTTTGACTCATTTGAGCACAGTGCAATGACCCTGTTTTGCTAGGTGTTCAGGAAATTTTAATCCCGGTGACATTCTGCGAACCTTAACCGGTGTACTTGCCTTGTTGTTGCCGGGACCTTCCTGCAGAGGGCAGTGCTTCTGGTCATCTGAGCACCTCGTCAAGCTGCAGCGAGACCTATGCCAGCTTCTCCGACATCAAGGCCTGAGGCTGCACCCGGCACCGGACGCAGTCGCCCCTGATGCTTCTCACTTCATGTTTCCACCCATCTTCACCATACACCAGTGTTTCCCATCCCGGGCCTCGGGGACCCGCGGACAGTCCACGTTTTTGTTCCCTCCCATTTCCCGGTGGGGGCAAAAAATGTGGACATGGGGCATTTCTAGCTACCAAAAATATCTGGGGCTAAGTCAAATTTACCTGGGGTTTGTCTTTGAAGATTGGCATCGGGACTAAAATACTCGGGGCTAAAATACTCAGGGCTAAAATACTCGGGGCTAAATACTCGGGGTATAGCCCCAAGTGATCAAGCCCAACAACGCCCATGACTGTCTGTGGGTCCTGGAGGACCGGCCTGCTCTATACCCCTGTCTGTATGTGTGTGCTTGTGCGTGTGCCTGCTGGAGCAGCACACCTGGGATTGCCAAACTATCTGATGCCGTATTAAAACCAAGGAAACTGTGCTCAGCTACATGTTTCTCTGAAATGTGCTATCTACATAACAGGCACCCCAGACTTTACTGACATGGCGGTCCATTCCTGTATGTCACAAGAATGTTTTTTCAGTTAAAAAACGCCACAGGGCATTTATTATACAAATCGAAAACTTTCGAAAGAATATAAACTTGTATCAATGAAATAACTGTTTATACTCATGATTACTGTGCCCATGCACTGCATAGGTGAACTGGGTGCTGTGATCACTGCAGGTGGATTTGTCTGGTATGATCAGACTCGCTTTGTCGCTGTGAATTATACCTGTAAGGTTCTGAGTTCATCCCACATGAGTTACTCCGAAGCACCAGTGATATTTAACGTATTTCCTGGTAAAAGACTGGCGAGGGACTCTTTACCTGACTTGATTAACATTGATGTTGTGTAGATATATCATTGGGACACAATCACATGCAAATGTCACTGAAGTACTGTTTAAGGGTCATTGTCTTCACACTGGATGTCGTTTTTAAAACTTGTTGTTAAGCATGGAGCGTTATTTAATATCACAGAAAGGATGGATTTATAAAGCATCCAAAGAAGATGAGATTATAAACCATGGTATAGTAACCCATGGTACACTGTAAACGGTCTGTTTCCGTTTTGTTTGAATCAAATGAGACTGATTAATGTATGATTACCGGTGAACATTACACATCATTTGTAAAACAATCAGCCGTCCCGTAGTCCTGCTTAACGCTTCCCGGTTCAGTATTATGCCTGATAATATTTGTTACAAAACCCTGGACATCCTCCAACCAGCAACTGTCATTGAGTATACTGGAATTTTTGTCAGAAAATGTGATGTAAAATAATGTTCTTTTTTTTTTTTCATTTGCACTCTAAGTCAATATGATATTGATGTTATTGTTTATCACACTTTATGCAGCACATTGCCGCAGATGTCTTTTTTCCTATGGTAACTGGGTCAATAATAAAATTATGTATATATATATGTATATATGTATGTAAGAAAGTCTACGCTGTACTGAAAGAGAAAATAAAGCAACTTGTATTAATTTCACTGGTGTGCTCTGTGTGAAAGGGAGGTTTGCTGTGGCCAGCATTGTTTCTCGTACACCACGGTGCAATTAAATGTATAATTTGGGGCGACTTTTTGTTCATTCGCAGGTGCAAGGCTTAAATTTACTGATCGAACATTTTATAGTCATCGCGCCCATTCACAGATCTCGCAAAGGCGAGAAATGCCATCCACGGCCAAGCACTAATCACGGCTGATTCTGCGTTAATTACAATCATGGATGGGACCTAGGCCTGAGCTGTAACTCGACAAAGTTGTGAAAAACGAAACTCGATAGAACAGCTCGACTATCCGAGAGGGTAGGTAATAAGGCCTGTCAATTAGAGGAGGGGCACATGATGACAGGTATTAGCCTATTGGTTGCCTATATGGGACTATGCTGTATTAGCCGGCAGAGAGATGTAGATGTAACGATTTCGGATTTTCTTTTAATTTAACTGGCCTATTGATCCTCCGTGGTCGCTTATTAAAATTCATCAGTGTTGCCGTGAAGGTTCCACCTTTTGTGTTATGCGTAGGTTAATATAAGTCTATATGCTTATTATTATCGATCAGGGAAAGGATGGTCGATTAATGTGGCTGCGCTGGTGCTCCCGTGTGTCCCAGCGACTGTCCGTACACAAGAATGTGTCTCTTAGGCCCAGTAAAAATAATTATTAGTTTATTATCCTTTCAATCAGAAACAAGTGATGAGGGAGGGCGATTTTTTTAAAAATTATTTTTATTTCTTAGAAAAAAGATAACGGA
>JABFEA020000083.1:397406-417794 GCA_019775915.2 Cyphomyrus plagiostoma
ATCATATTTGACCCCTTTTCTCTGCATGTAGGTTACGTTTTAAATTTAACGTTTTGTTATAAACAAATGAAAGTAAATATATAATACCTCCCCCCCCCCCCCCTCGTAAGTAACCCAATGACTCATAGCTTACTGTTAAATACACAATATAATGAATCATTTATTGGCTAATTACACAAATACAGGTGTCAATTTATATCTTACCCAGCTTTGGGGAGAGACAACAGAGAGCAGGCATGGGGGTGATGGTGTAAGGGTGTAAGGGCCTTACCAGGATAGCAACCTTCTGATCACAGGTACAGAGACTTAGCCCACTGAGCCACTCACTAACATCCAAAGACAGGTGCAGTAATTGCAACACTGCAATACTTTATTATAGGTGTCTGCACCCTACCTATAATCACCATTAATCACCTACCTATAATCACCAAAAGCCATTAAAATGTATTTTGTAGAGAAATAATACTCAGATGGTTGAATATGATGTTATACTCAACTTTTTCCATAGGTAGCTGCTGAGGCAGACAATAACAGGTATGGACGTCCATATTCATCAGTGCAGAATGAAGAAAGTGTGGGAAGATGGTGGTTAGGCTTGAGAATTTATCAGCTGTGTTCCGTTTGAACAGCGATGATGATTTTGACTACACTCAGTTGGACAGAAATGCTGATGCAGATGAACCACGACCAAGCCCATCAGGTAACTTGATCATGAGTGCTTCTTCACGGTTTGAGGACGACTCCATGCAAGGATCGTCATTGTTTTTTTTTTTTCTTTTCTCCTTCAACAGGAAATCAGGTGACCTCAAATGGGAAGCTCAGTGACACAGACTCTGTGAGTACTGAGCTCTAAATGCCATTATTGCAGGAAGTGTCTCACTGAAAGATATTGAAGTGATTGGTTGACATCTCTCTGTTCAGGAACAGGGCTCAAAGAGCCTTTTACTGCCAATCAAGATCATAGAGGTGCAGTCCATCTGTCCACCCATTCCAGGTACTAAGGCACCTCAGCTGAATTCTTTAACCCAAACCTACTTTATTTTATACTTGGGAGTATCATCAAGGTTTCTTATGGTTTGTTCTCTGGTTTCTTCTGGATTCTCTGGTTTCCCCCCCACAATCCAAAAACATCCTGAGCCTAATTGGAGTTACCAAGTTGGGTTGTTCCCTGTCTTGCACATGTATCCTCTGGGACAGGCTCCAGCCACCACCATAAGACAAGCAGTTATAGAAAGTGGATGGATGGGTTTTATTCCAGGCTGCAGCCACAATACCCAAGTATCAAGTGTGGAGTCTTCATTTTGGACCAAGTGCCAGGAGGCAGGATGCATCGAGTCAGTCTTCTCCCCCTTCATCTCTTTAATGAAGAAACTGTCAGAGAGAATGGTCTCCAAGCAGGCCAGCGAGGAAGGTGAGTTTATAACCATAGCACACCTTAAGAATATAATGAAGGTCAAACCAACTGGCAGTTGGATGTTGAGCTCACAGATTAAACGGAAGCAGGGTGTTCATTTAGGTGGTTTATTTGTACAGGACACACTGTAAAAGAACAAGAGCTTAACACCAGGCTTCCAGCGGAAGGCCAGTCTGATCATTGTTCCTCCACAGATTGTATCCTGTCGTTCAAAGTGCTGAAAGCTTCAGGAATGTTACCTGACATACTGGCCCAGATTGAACAAGGTGAGCGGCATTCAGTATTGGAAGCCTGCCGTGGAAGATGCTGACATCACACGCTCTCCCATAATGCATCACTTTGCCCTCAACAGGTATGAATGGGAAACTGAAAACGCTTCAGGAAGAATCAGAATCCCTGCAGACGGCATTGTCAGCCATAGGCAGTGCCAGTAAATTATGCTCCTCCAACGAGACCATAAAATCAGACATGTCACAACAGTAAAATTTGTGCAATTATTGATCGCAGTGGTTCTTGAATGTATACAAGAGGACATGGCAACAGTGCAATAAATATGCAAAAATAGAAGGGCTCAGTCACAAAAATGTAGGCTTTTACATCAGCCTACGGTTAAGAAACCACCATGTTAAGAATCTGGCCTAGCCCTATCAGCAATATGCCAACATCAGCCGAATCTACCAAAGCAAAACAGACAGCTTTAGGCAGCTGTGGAAGAAATATGTATCAAAGTCGAATCTGTAATTTTTGCACACTAGCGAAAGTGCAGTTTATGGAAAGTAAATGCACTGTCACTATTTCAACAGCAGGAGTCAAGGAATGTCAAAGACTGCCACAAAGGGCCAGTCTATTCAGGCATGCATTTGTTCCCAAAGCAAGTTATGCTCAGTGCTCTGATGGTACGGAAGAAAAAACAAGTTACCAGGTGGAAAGGAAGAGAAATAGTGAGTTTGTGGGATGTGGTATGTCATTTCACAGGCCACTGATTAAGTGCGGTCATCATCATGGCTCAGATGCAAGCATCTACAGTCAGTTGGGCTACCACCAAAGTCTCTGCCACATCTCTTCCACCGAAGTCAGTTTTTGAAGGCCCCACAGCGGCCGGCTCTACAGATGAAATCCTTGAGAAGATTCCCATCCATCTGCCAGAAGGCTGTTGTCTGCGTAACAGCTGTCAGGTGGTTCACACAAAACCTGAAGCAGAACTCCTCCAGATCCTAGGAGGAGAAAGTAGTAGGACAGACAATATTATGTAAAGGTGCCGGCTTATGTTGACAAACTCTGCTCTGATTGGCTGGTTTACATTGAGACACTGATAACTCACACAGAACCAACTCTAGTCATGCAGTCATGTAACAGTATAGCACATAGCATTATATACTGTACATAATTGTATTTTCATGGTGAGAGTAAATGGGTATTAAAAGCAGTGAGGAACCAAAAAGGTACTTAAGTCAGTAAAGTTGTCACTCCACCTGAGGGAGTTAAAATGACAATACACTTCTACAATATACAAAATACATTTTTCTTTTATAATCATCGTGTACACATTATTCCCTGAGCCCACCATTCTTCCAGCTTTAAAGTTAGCAGTGGAAAAGCAGTGATTGGTGGGTCTGTTTACGAGTGAGCGGCACTCACTCAACGACAACAAGGCTGTCTGTCACATAACAGTCTAGAATTTCTGAATTTTACCAGCTTTATACATATGCGGGATTTATACTTGAGAAATGGAGAAAGTGTTTGTTACACGGTGAAGCTCAAACTCCACAAATTCAACTATGCCAAGGTAGGCAGATTTCCATTCTTTGGCACCTTTAAAAAAATGCTTGTCCAGAAGTGTGTGTTCAAGACGAAGGAGCCAGGGGCAAGGTGAGAGATCCCGACTGAGCCGGTGTTCCCACCAGGACTGCGCCAACAGGTACAGAGCGGGGGGCATAAGCTACAACCCACCTCAGCATCATAACGCACGGCAGCAGAGAGCAAGCTGAAGGCATTTTCAACGGTGATCCCCCTTTTGATGATGTGCTGGCAGAGACGCTTCAGTCTGTTCTCACAGTATGAGGTGGCCAAGTCCAACAACCCTGCACAGGAGGGTAGATTGAAAGGTCAAGTGATCATAGCGGCAAGTGAGCCAGTGTCATCTTTAAGTATACCAACCGATGGCATCTTCGGGAGGCAGGTCGACACTATCTGTGTAGAGGAACTGGAGGAAAGCTCTGTAAACAGGGTAGGAAAATTGGTCCACCTCTATGACCTCCTTCAGGTCCTCATCCCAATGTGACTGGAACATGGAGCGGAAGTGCTGACACCTGAGGGAAGATGGCCATGGTTAGAAACTATCATGCTGCTCACTAACACTGTCTCTCCCATCAGCCGTCTCCCACAACTCACCTCATCTTCAACACCGCCTTATGTACATAGATGTGCTTTCCCTCCACGCTAAACTTCAAGTCCGACGTCTCTGGGCTGTCAAACTCCTTTTTCAAGCACTGGGCCACCGTCAGATAGTCGTCGTGCTCTGCACACACCACACAGCGCTTCCATTTGTACTCGCACGCCGCGACAACATGTGCCTGTGCATCGCAGGAAGGAAGCCTCATTACCCACAGCCACCATGCGCCACATAACAGCAGGCATGGCGAAGCAGGCAAACACGTCATCTGTACTGTTGAGGTACGTCAGCTGTGGCACCACCACCGCCTGGCCGCGGCACTGCCCCCACATGTACACCTGGCCACCCTGGGTCTTCGCTGCGGACATGTGCGTCGAGTGGCAGGCGGCGATCTCCACGATCCGGCTGGAGAACGGGATGAGGCCCCCTCGGCGTGTTACGATTGACACCAATACCGCGTCAGACGTTCACACAGCCACTCCTTCACCTCAGCCGGTGAGATTTAGCGGGCAGCCGCCATGACAGCCATCCTTACCTCTTCTCTACGATCACCTGCACTGGACTCAGGTGGTTGCTCTTGCTGCCCGTGCCCAGTTGGCCGTACGTGTTAGCGCCCCAGGCGTACAGACAGCCCTGGTCTGTTAGTGCCAGTGTGTGGGAGTAGCCGCAGGCAATCTGCCAGGGAAAGTGAGACGGCACCATGCCCTTTAGCCAAAGGGCAGGACTTTCAACAGCCACACATCTAACCCAGCAATTCAATGTACTAGTTTTGCCTTGATTTCAGGCCATTTTAACTATAATCGTGATAGCACTTTATAGATCAATAGGGGGAATGTCTCTTTTGGCCTACCCCATTTCACTCTCCGTGACACGTGCAAGTTGCCAGCGAAGGGGACGGTCACAGACGTGACTATTCTGCCGAGGCTGCGGCTCAAGCCGGCGACCTTCCGACCACAGGCACCGAGGTTTAGCCTGCGGAGCCATACAGCAGCCCCACCTGACTTCCACTACCCCTGACAATAGCCCAACAAAGACAGACAGCAGCACATCACCTGCAGCACACAGAGGCCCTGCAGGCCCACCAAGCGGCACGGAGTCAGCTGGTTCCCATTGTTGCCCAGTCCCAGCTGCCCGCTTCCATTATAACCCCACCCGTACACCTGAAAGACATCAAGGACAAGGCCGTTTAATCCCGCAGCTCATCATGAAACCTGCAAAACGTCACCTCCATACTCACTGAAACACTGTAGTTGTGGCACAAATCCGACTCAAGAGGAAGAATTCACAACATTAACAGCCTCCCACAAGCACTCATTTCCAGGGATCAAAATACCTCTGCAGAAAAATGATGCTCACTAAGGAACATTGGCATTTTTTGCCATACTTGCTTTTGTCGGCTTTGACGGAAATGCAGGACGCCCACGCAAATCACAGTTTCCCTCGACTCCAGCTGCACCTCACTACATTCAACCACAGCAGAAAAACACTCCTTACAGATAGACGTCCGCTCACCTCCCCATTGTCCAGCACCGCCATGGAGGATGTCTGGCCACAGGAGATGCCGGTCGCCACCCTGTTCTGCAGGCAGCTAGACACCCTCCGTGGTGTGGGCTGGTTGGCCGTCGATCCAGAGCCCACCTGGCCACAATTGTTGTAGCCCCACGCAAACACCTGGATGCCAAACAGGGCAGTTATGCAGTAAACAAAACACACAGCTTATTAGGTAAACAACCTCTCCTCTGGACGGATGGATACAGGCTGGTCAGGAGTGAAATAATGAGCTTCCTTGGTCTGGTGCAGGGTGAATTGAAAAGAGGAGCCTCAGTTCTCCCTTTTCTAGGCAGACCATCGATGATGCACATTGCCTCAGCAAGGCTGCTGTGTCCAAATATGAGCAGGCAGTGACGGCGCCACTATTGTGCCAGGTGCTGCACACAATTTCCAGCAGGAGGGGATGCACAGCAAATTGGTTTTCATGCCACTGCAGCTATACCTGGCTTGCAGATGCAGTATACAAACAAATAACTACTTTAAACTTGTTAATTAAATCTGCAGTAAATTAATGGTTTCAGGAAACTGAAATCTCACTCGTTCTTTACCAAGGTCATTCATCATCTCATTCTTCATTCACCAAGATCAATCTTTATTGGGAAAGGCACCCCAGGTCTTAAACCAGCCACATTCGACTGACCCAGTGACCCCCTCACCTCCCCTTCAGATGTGCGAGCCATGGAATGATGAGACCCACAGGCCACTTCAGTCACCTCCTTGTTTGCGAGATTGCTGGTCACCAGGATGGGTGATAACCCCTGGTTGGTAGTCCCATTGCCCAGTTGGCTGTAGCCATTGTGGCCCCAGGCAAACAGCTCGCCACCTATGGGAGGAATGCAGAGTTAAACCAGATTCAATATGCACACTAACTTCTCTGATTCACAGTAGACACAGGTGCTTCCATTTAACACACCATGAACCTGCATTACCAGCATCTTGATTGGAGGGAGCGTCACTGTACCTGCAGTTGCCAGCAGGACATGAGGTCCACTGCCATAGCTCAAACTGACCACCTTCTTCCCACTCAGACACTCCACCTTCTTGGGGAAAATGGTACTCTGGCTGTCTCCTGTCCCCAGGCAGTTGCTGCAGTTCAGACCAAACGCATACACCTGGATGGGGCAACGCCACATTTACAGATTTGCTGCCACTAGGATGACCTCATCAAGATTCCTAGAACAGAGGGCTTCCCATCCCCCTACACATAAAAAAAACAGTTCAGGCCTTCAGCCAACATCGCCATCACACACTGAAACGTAACCCCAAATGGGACGGGGGCAAGGCACCTCCACTCATCACAGCACCAACCTCATCTTCATGGGTGCAGTAGATTGCCTCATTGCCAGAGGCACCAAAGACACAGGCTAGGCTGATTGATGCAATCTCCTGGGGTCCCAGCAAGGTGAACAGGGGCCACTTGCTGACATCTGCCATGCCAGGGGACCTCACAGAAACCACGCAGGGCAAGGCGGTGGCGCAGCTTGAAGCAAGGACGGTGGGTGCACTCTCGTCACTCTTTATGTTGCCGTCACTAGACACAAACACAGCTCTCACGAGTGGAAGCTCATCACAGGAGTAAACCAGACAGAGGAACACCCATGATGAAATACCACTGGGGTGGTGCAGGGGGGTGGGAATCACACTGAGACATGAGCGTGCACATGCCAATACGCAAGCGCTTCACTCTTCTCACTCCATGCCGGCAGTTCTCCAACTCTTACACACATTTTTATTTATATTCATTTCATTGCGGCAGTTTAGTTTGTTTTATGTAGCTTTTTCCTGCACAGTGTGTACTGTCTCTGCAATTTAGCGTGTTCTGCACTTTACATAAATTGCTGCAGTATGCAGTAACATTTCCCCTTGGGGTCAATAAAGTTCACCTTAAGTGAATGCCGTCGTTTCAGCAGTGTCAGACGGGTCACGCTAAAGCCTGCTTAAACTTTAAGCCCTGTCAACAGCTAACACCACAGCTAATCTCATGCTCCTTAACAACAATGAACAATGTCCTTAAAAACAGACATCATGCAAAATACCAATTAGATATGATTGGAGTGGAAACGGCAAGCTTTTGAGCAAATCGATTTTGGGAAACGAAAGAGTCGGGCTATTTCTGATGAGTCAAACGGAAGACCGACTGTCTTTCCAGCGAGTAACCATGACCATCACTCCCGTAGATGCAGAACCTTTGGAAGAAAAGCTTTAATTTTCCCGAGGCGAATTTATTGAGCGCCCGACCGGAGCTCATAGCCTCCGTTATTCGGAAGCTGCAAAGATTCTCACCTGTTAAAAATTATAATACAATGGTAGGTTTTCACGTGATGTAACTAACCTGCGCTTACAGAAACTAACAAAAGCGCTGGACGACAACCACCAGAACCACTTATCTATGACAGGCGCACATCCACTAACCTACAGCGGCGCTCCATTTTCAAAGGGTAAGATATTCCTGAGAAGAGAAAAGGAGACATTTTACCTAGTCAGTACGTCACACAACCTACCTACGAGACACCGGATACAGGGGGGGTTCTTTACCAAAGGAACAAGGCTCACCTCTCCGGCGCACTTTCTCAAACTATCGCATTCAGCGCGTTACAGGTTCTCCGCAAGATGCGCGAGGAAGGAAGTGGGCCACGTGATGCGGGGGCGGCCAGACCTGAGCAATCAAACTCAGAAAACCTTCCGTATCACGGCATGGTCACATGCACAACTGCGGCGTGATGGAGAAGGCTGCAGTATTGGTGCGGTCAGACCACGAATATGGGGATTTAACGCTGTATAGCTTGCATATTTGTCATATGTATGTGAGTGTGTGACCATCCCCCAAAGACATAAGCCGATATTACGGCATAGCATACCCCCCGACGTGCGCACTCCTCATTTATCTGTTTACTGTCCAGCCGACGAATGACGTTCTCCCGGAAAATAATGTGACACCTGTTAGTTTGGACGGGAAAAAGTTATCGTTAGGTGTGTAATTGTGACTGTGCACTGACAGGCGTGCTCGTATTAAAAGTGAATGCTCTGGAATACGGAATAGCCATGAACAGAAACTGAATAATATGGACCTCGGACGTAGACGTGACCGGAAGAGACTCGACGTAAGACTCTTATTTTAATAACTAATTATTTTAATAAGGACATATATTTTAATAACCGTTTGAATCCAAATAGAAAACAGTCTTGCGTCCTTTTCAGTATGTTCATTATTACGGTTATTTAAATAATATTTTTTTTTCTTTTTAACGTCAATGAGTGCTGTGTGTTGTAAAGCTCTGAATTATACAATAGTAGTATTTAGTTATCTGAATATGTGCGCATTTGTATTTCCTTAATTTTTTTAAAAAGCAAACCTTTAAAAAACCGCACATTCTGGGGTGTATTGGGGGAGGGGAGTTATTAATTTGACTATACTGATTATTTCCACAACTCTGCTAACACATCACTGGATGTGTGGTGAGAAGCGTGTGGGATTCTGCTCCGGCAGCCGCCCGTTGGCTGACTGGCGCCCCTCCCATACCTCTATGCTCGGTTTCCCGCTCTTTCTTCGCAAATTTTCCTGGATCCAGAATCATCCCTTTCTCTCACTCATCATCCCCCTTATGGCGACTTACTTACGACCCCCTTCATTTGGTGCGTCCGTTTTATTTGCTTAAAAATGTAATGATCTTAAAAGGAGTAAATCACAAAGCATATTCAGGTGCAGTTTAGCGTTGTTTACACTTTCGGTGGGTGTGTCATAACGCTGCAGGGCTGCTGCCTTACAGGAATGTGGAAAAGCTGGTTCTACAAAACCCGTGACAGACATCCATTCTGTTCAGTTTTCCATATACACCCATCGCTGTCACTGCAGGCTCACTTTCATTCACTCATCCAAAGGATAAACTGGACAGCATCAGTGGTTTCTGGGCGCCATGGGGCTCGTCCAATCTTGCTCTGGCTACCAGAAACCGCTCCATGTGGTGTTGCTGGGCCTGGACTCGGCCGGGAAATCTACAATCTTCTACAGGCTGCGCTGGAACAAGGACCTCAAGACCCAGCCTACCATCGGCTTTAATGTGGGCATGCAGCAGGTAGCAAAGAACGTCGTCTTGACCCTCTGGGATGTGGGCGGCCAGGACAAGATGCGCCTTTACTGGAAGCACTACCTTGAAGACTGCCACGCACTGGTGTTTGTGGTGGACAGCAGCGACCGCGGGCGCATTTGTGAGGCAGCGAGGGCCCTCAGACACGTCCTGGCCAAGGACAGTGTGAAAGGCATCCCCTTGATAGTGCTGGCCAACAAGTGTGACCTCCCCAACATCATGAACCTCAGCGAAATGGCTGACACCTTGGGCCTGAACAACTGCACAGATCGTGATTGGGTGATGCAGCCGTGCAGCGGCCTGAATGGCCAGGGGCTCCAGCAGGCCTTTCAATCCATCGCCGAGCTGATCAAGGACAGCAAAAGATCGAATTGGTGCCTCTAGCATGGGGCCTGTCGGCTTTCACCCTCCGTCATCGGTCTTGATGCGTCATTGGTTCAGAAACTACTGCTGCTTTAGGAATACTGCACTGCCACTGCACCTACTGCGCTTCCACCCACTGTCAGGATACACACTACAGTGAGAGAGAATGGGTGAGACATGTTTCACGCATATTTTTGCACCCTAGCATATAGGAGATTTTAACTGATGGAAAAGAATCTTCGCAACATGTGAGTGACACTGGGAAAGTCGGTGGGCTCACAAAAGTGATCCTTGTGGTAGTCATGAGATAAGAGATATTAATGTTACTATTTGTTACAACACTATTCTTTTATGGTCCTGTTTATTCAGAGAGGGAGACACTAATAATAATGATTAATTTTATTTGCAATGCATATTTCTCATAGCCAATACTCTATGTAGTAAAATAACAGTTCAAACAAAATGATAGTAAAAATAAAAAGGCCATGAACTACCATTAAAATGTAGCTACAGTCGTTATTTTAATGTGAAACAAAGATCTGTGTGGAAAAATCCAGAATCGTGTCTGGGCAGGTTTGTAGTAGAAGTGTGTGAAGGGATGAGCTGTCCTGGAGGAAAATCCAGGCATGTTTCCCCACACACAACTTCCCGCTTATTTGCACCATCATCCTCACAGATAATCATAATTATCTAGTTAATCATTGCTTTATGTCTCAAGCTTTCTAGACCATTGAGACGACTCCATTTTATATTTGCACATCAACTGAGTCTGGCACGTGTTTCAGATAATAAATCACTTGTCACCTTGAAACAATCACTATACTTGCATAGATTCCATACCTAGGACAAAGCTATTACAGGGACTTGTTCAAGGGCCCAATGGACTAGAATCACTCCAGGCAATCATGGGATTTGAACCAGCAACCTTCCAGTTGTTGACATAGCAACCGACATGTTGCAGAGCCTCCACTCCATCCACTGACCACTTCCATATACATGACATTTTATTCAGTTTTCTTCGAAGACACACCTCTCTGTGGTTTGTGCATTTCCTTCAGCCAAAGCCACGACTGCCAGAGTAACAGTCCTGGAACAACCACCCACACGCCATTGAAGAACACGAGGTAGATCCACAAGTAAAGCCAGTTGCTGGTGTTAAGGCTGGGGCTACCGGCCAGCCAGTCTGGGCAGAATGTCATCCAGCCTCCATACAGCTCACACACACACAGGGTAATCTGAACAAAGTGCCTGCAAGCGGTGGGGGGGACAGGGGGAGTCAAAGTTTAATCCCAACTCCAGAATGAGGAACATTGTCCTTTTGGCACTTGAGCTCCTAGCTTGACTTCAGGAATGATTTACAGAAAGATAGATAACAAGGTACTAGCTTGTAACACCTCTGTACTATTCTACCTCGTAGATATTTTAGGTAATTAAATGCCTCTACCTATGGTCAGTCAGATTCTTTCCTAAACAAAAGCACACTAATCTTAACTACTGTTGTAATTTTGATTTTTGAAAATACCAGTGTGACCTTTCTGTTTACCTGTAGTGTTTGTCTTTGATGATGGCATAGACGAGTACCAAGGCTAGCAAGCCACCCAGCAGCACCGTCAGCAGCTCTAGGGACACGATGTTTGGGTCCGAGTGAAGCCAGCGCCGATCTGCCTTGCCATACTCTTTCCCTGTTTTAAAAAAGATGTATTTGTAATGCAAACCATGTAAGTTACGGCACCTTTACAGAACAGACTGTATAAAGTTCACATCCTCCAACAACGCAACCGCGTGTCTCCAGCAGGGGTCCCTGAACAGCTGCTGTCCTACTTGGTATTACATAACTTCCAACGGAATGCCCACACAGATGAAATGTAAACTATAAATAAATACTTGCACAGTTCGGCAATGAGGTTGTCCGAGGTTTCAACGGTGCCGATTAGTGACATGTAGACGAATGGACCTTCCTAGAAAAAAGGGTGGCAAATATGCTGGGCGTCTACATCGTACACAAAAATACGGCATCATCCTGGGATATGTAGGCCAATAAAAGCCAAATGCAATGTACAAAAAGCAATTATTATCAATATTATCATTTTAGTTCCGATTCAACCCACGTGTGACTTAACATGTGATCAATCGTAGCAAAACAATAAACCGCGCCTGAATAATCCGGAAGAACTTTACCAGGGTGATGTGTACGATCGCATCGTAAAAGAGCCACACCAGGACCCATCTGTCCGCCGCTGAGCGCTTTCTGCCCCACAGCAGCGCCAGCAGGTAGCCCGCCGCAAATTGTGCGGCGCAGGCTGAGAGCGAGTACACTGCGACGGGCGAGAGCAGGCTGGGGCTCTCTGCCATCACAGCGGAGACTCGGACTGTCTGTGATCGGCGTAGGGGCAGTGCAGATCCGCTGTGAGTTTTGCTGTTCTCTGCCCCTCCCCTTTTTGGCCTTCCCACTCAGTACGCGAAATCCCTGAAACCTTTAGCCGGTCACATCGACCCAGCGTGTACAAGTAATCTGCAATCTTTTTTCAATTTTAGCGTTGCATTTCCCCCTACAGCGTAGAGGAACGATAAATCACCTCAAAACAGAAACCTATATAGCCATACGGTGTATGCAGTAGAGCTGGATAAAAGAATAGACTCCTCGATTCCAGGAGGCTAGCTACCCAGAGTCGACTCCAAAGCTTTGGAATCCACTCCAGTTCAGTAATTCTGTGCACCTGTCAAAAAATGAAAGTCGAATATGAGGCTGCTGCAAACGCTGCGTGTTGACGACTTCCTAGAATGGTCGCTATGATGACGTCACGTGTGATTTCCCATCCAATCGGAGCGATCTGTTCTTGGCTGTTGTTTACATCATCGTATGTCAAAAGTACAAATAATGAAGAACTCTGATTACGTGACTAGAAGAGTGAGGTGAAAGAACGCAGTTAATTTAGACTAATTTAGAAATGCCACCATCAACATAACATTCAAAAGTTTGATATTCTACTCAAAACACTACATAATGACTAAATAATGTTAAATGCGGTAAATATAATAAACTTAAAGTGAAATACAGTAGGCCTATTTGTAATAAAATGCTAGCATTTAATAAATCAACATCACCTCTGATGAAACATTTGAAGACTACCCCTCCCAAGGAGCTGGCATATACCATTGAAGTTTAGCCATCATTTACCAGTTAAATTTAATCAGCTTTTCAAGTTACTGTGCGTTATGAAATAAGCTTAGTTTGAAATAATTTTCATTCACAGATGAAATTTTTATTAAAAATTATTTTCAAATGCCAGGCTAAAAATGAAGACAGAAACACCCCATTAATGAAATGCCGGCCAATCACGAAGTACGAAGTGTGCCAACAAGACATCATGAATGTTGAAGTATACTGTTTGTTTCTATATATGAGTTTTGAAAAGTATACTTGCCAGCAAAAGATTGTAACATTAATTGTTAAGTATAAAGATCCCTTGTCAGACACGTCGACAGGGCGGATTGCAGCTGTCCCTAATTGTGTGTTTGCAGCTTGAATAACAAATTCTCTCAAAACAAGTCACTTTTTTCCTGCTGTACTAATGTGGTACTGAACCGTGAAGTGTATCGTTACACCCCTACTAAATATACACGGGAAATAGGCCTACACTTTCTCTAAATCTTACCTTGGACATGATCTAAGCTAACATAACCTGCGTGGCCACGCTACCATTTTGGTGCTAGCAAGTCCAGAATAGTCACTCTGCAGACAACGATCGGCCAGTTATTTTAAACTGTTATTTCCCCTGTATCACAATGTCCAAGCAGCAGCGGGCCCCGCCCTCCTCGGAGACAGCTGTAATGACGAAAAAGGCATCCCTGCCGTAGAATGCATGCCTGCCCCTAAATGACCGATTTGTTGCTGATCTGAAATGGGTTGAGCTAATTTGTGGAGCTAGGCTACGGTAGCCATAACCCTAATCCTCAAAAAACCCGTAAAACCCTAACAAAAAAACATTTTTTTCTTTTCGAAAGCTCAACTCGTCAGAACACTGGCATGCATTCTACGGCAGGGATGCCTCTTTCGGCATGACACCTGCCTGGGTGCAGCACGTCTCAATACATATACGCGAAGCCAACCTGCGTGTTATTCAACAACCACATGAATTTGTACTGTAAATATGAAAGCAAAGCACCTTTTCTTTACCACCGTTTCTCCTTAGTAAGCGCTAAATGCCTAATAGACAGAAGGCGATAGATACCGAGAGAAAACACGGAGTTAATCATGAGACTTCGGCCAGGACCTCGGACAGCGACTTTCACCAGGCACATATGACACTTCATCCTACTTACACCTCCAGTGTCTCCCCAACAAGAAGGATGATGAAAATCCAGTATTTAAGCAGAATACACACACTGAAATTCACTCGCATTCTATTATGCTTAAAGCGTATCCATTTTAACCCCCGCACCCACAATCATCACACTTGGAACAGTGAGGAAGCAATGGCTAACAGCAAGTTTATTTTGGTTAGGGTCAGTAATACACAGGCCATGTCCTGAGGGAGCGATGAGAACAGCAATGTCGCCAAGGAGATCCCCGATGGTGACGTATGGCTGCGGGCAGAGCTATGCAGGCAGACGCGGTGGGCGGCACGGCCGAGGAGGGCGGAGTGTCCACTGGGGTACTACGGCCAAGACACCTTCTAACACGCGGAGAGTCCCAGCCCCTGCCTGAGAAGTTTCACGGTTATATTCCAGCAAGAAGGAAAAGCCCGCACAAAAAAATAAAAAATAAATCCAAACATCGGTAAGTTTTTTTTTTGTTTTGAAAAAGGTTGTGCTGCTTAGAAATGAAAAACCAAAAGGCACAATGATTTTCAACTCACCTTTAATATGCACAAGAGTTGAAACAACGAGCCACCTTAAAGAGAAATTCAATCTAAAATTTATAAAAAGATATAAACAATCAGAGGCCAAAATGCTATCTGTCGTTTCTATTATTTAAAACAGGTTTTTTTTTCCCCAGCAAGTAAAAATCTTGCAACAAACGAGCTTGTATCTGTCGGAGATACAAGGCAAAAACTCTGATCTTTAAAGTGGCTCTTTCGAGGCGTGTAAATAGTGCATCTGTACACCTGCTAGTTTTGTTCAAAATTTTTCATGGCTCCGATTGCTCTTCCTGAACACACAGGTTTCTTCAGTAGTTAGCAGCCAAAAACATAACTACATTAGTCCAAAAGCAAGAAAAAAAAATGGTTCTGCTTTCCATCCCTTCACAGGTAAAACGCACAGGGATTTTTTTTCTTAAAGAAAAAAAAGATGGTTAAACGTCCAGTCACGACAGCGAGAAAACCCATTTCTGAAATCGGTACCGTCCGTCAGCGTGTCACGCAGGTAGGACACAGACATAAGTCAGAACATTAATATGAGGCGGGGATCCGGAGCAGCTCTACACGACCCGAGCGCGGAAAACATTTCTAAAGAGATGTTCTTGTTTGTACAATTAGGGCCTGATGCAGTAAATCTAAGAACAAAAAAAACTTGTATATATACGGGAACAAAAAGTATTGCAGAGACACAGTGTGACCGATCCCATCGTCACGTGTTTGAACAACTGGCACTTTCCACAGACAGTAAGCGCGGGTCACTACTCAGAAAGTATAGGACTGAGAAACCAAACACAGAGAAGCTCCACAGTTTAAACAAGTCTATTACTTGTCCTTCTTAAACTAAAAAAATGTAAATAAAAAAAAAAGTTTAGAAAAAAAAGCCCAAAGCAAGACCAGTGTTTGCAGTGTTTGTGTCTATTCCTCAAGTGGGAGGAGGAAGGGAGAAATTAGGATTAAGATTGAGGGGGTAAGGGGATTCGAATCACACCAGCTCAAATTTATAGAAGATTGGGAATCCCCACATCACGTACTATACACGCCTACAGCCTAGTCAGTCAGAGGAGATTCAGGCAACGATGTCACTTCTGTGGAGTTCAATCTTGCGGGAGAAATTGCAAATCCTTCAGTCTGAGCTCAAGCAGAGTTTAAATCTCCACATTCATTTTTCTTCTCATTTTCTGGGTTCCACACCTAGAGATCAGTGCTGCAAAATATTTTTTTAAACCTCTCATTCTTTTCAGAATTGTAGTAAAATTAATACCTTTCCCCCATCTCGCCATGTGTGCGCCTTCAGTTGTGTTCACAGTCATTTTTGTAAATGATGCCATTTTAAACACATAAAAACATTCCAATGATAAGAAAGATAAACAAGAGTTTGCTCAGTCCATCGCTGCTCCCCGGTCTCTCCCCTCCTCCTCAGAAGCCAGGCTGGCACCAAACAGCCGCTGTCTGTCCCTCCCGGGCCAGACGAGGAGCCTCAGTCCAGAAACTGCTGATCTCTGCAATCGCTTTAGTGAGTCTGGGATGATTCCAGGGAAGGAAAAAATGATGACAGGATGGCGAGGGGGGGGGGGGGGGTGCAAGAAAGAAAAATCCTCTCACACTGATGCTGGGATTTTTCCTTCTTTCTTGTCAATATGATACGTTTTTAGGATCATGCACAAGCAGCTCCTGTCCGCGTGTTTCAGTGAGAGGGATGTTTGGCAACTGCAGAGTGAACAGAGAGGAGGCCTTTTCCGTCACAACGCCTCTGTAACCAAGAGTCATCAGGGGTGGCAGGGGTGAGGGGGCGTTGGAGAGGAGCATCTCGAATCGTCTCCGATCCTTCAGTGCGTGGTCGCGGTGCGCGCTTCTGGTTAGTAGATCTACTTAGGTCTCTTGATGGTGATGAGGTGCTGAGGATGTGTATGGGGCAGAACTTCGCTTTAAAATTTGAACTCCTTGGTCTGCAGGTTGGAGGCCGGGTCAAAGTTGAACGTCCCGCCTTGAGTGGCTTCAGGGATCAGACTTGGGTCTTCATCGATCTTGGGGGGCGGGCAGCAAAACAAAATTCAGCATCATGAATGAGGTCTGCAGATTTTCCTCGCAATAAGTCACTGCTCAGACTGTTTAAGTACCAAATAAACAGCTTAAAGGAGAGTACCCACACATTGAAGCAAAAGGCCGATATTCTAACTGCGATGTGCTACAACTAAACCAACGCAAAACTATTCTGTATGAACACTTTCATTTCACATACAAAACCAGTATCATACAGGTCAGTGACTACGATCCATGTTTAACTGGTGCACCTACATCATCTCCTGAGAAGTACTGATCGATGATTTCGAATGCAAGCTTGTAGATCTCCTCATTCTCGTGTTGTTGCAGATTCTCAATTTTCTCCAAACCTACGATGAAGACAGGATGCTGACTTTCGAGAACAAAACTCGTCTGACTGCATCTCACTGACTGTGTGCACCTGCACTCAGCACAGCGACAAAGCTGAATCTAATCTAACACGAACGATCTTACCACCACATTCTTCAATGATCTCCGCAATAGTGCTGGCCTCCTCGCCTGCCATGATCAGAATGTTCTTGAGTCCATCCAGGACAACCTGAACCACTTGAGAGTCCTTCACAGACAGCAGGCTGCAGAAGGGTGGGACCACGTTCTGCTGCACTAGGAACTCCACCTGTGAAAAAAAATCAAAGCTGTGACTCAACGAGCAGAATCTTAGTGCATGAACTGCATTTTCTCTTTTTTTTTTGGGTTGGGGGGGGGCTTAAAAAAGGAAACACAAATTCACTTACCTGATCTTTCCTTCCACTTATCGTCAAGTTGCTTATTGCCCAGGCAGCTTCTTTCTGCGTGCCAAAGTCACCCTGTGGAGAGAAAGAGGGCTGTGCATCACTTCTCTGTGACCAACATCACCACACTGTGAATGACCTGCGCAAAACAAACTGCATTTGATGACAACTAGGTAGCAAAGCTACCTAAGCTAGCCCCCTCCGGGGGGGGGGGGGGACAGATGACATTCCATTTAAAAATATCGCCATTTCTCATACAGCGATTGCACTTGCAGACTGGGGTTTACTACCAAACTGCAATATGTGGGAATCAGGGATGTGTACAAGTTGGTGGTGATGGTGGAGCGACCTTGGCCAGCTGCTGGATGATCATGGGAATCAGACCAGCATCGATGACAGCCTGGACCTGCTGCTGGTTCCCAGCTGTAATGTTAGACAAGAACCACACTGCCTCCTGGAAAGAAAAGATGACAGACGTGTTAACTTTGGTTACACTTTCACAAACACTCACGAACCACAGGCCCGACAGGGATGTTCTCAATCCAACAAAGCCAACCAGATGCCAACCAAGTACCAACCAAGCATTAAGAAGGCAGGTAAGGGAACATATGGTGATGACAAATAAATCACAAATAGAAATTAAAGAAGTATAACTGGGATAAACATGCTACAGGCTGATGACAAGGCTGCTGTTGCTCTTACCTTGTTGATCTTCTCTTTGTGGTGTGTGAGGAGGTTGGGGAAGTGGGACAGAACGTCGCAATTCAGCACAACCTGTGTCTGCTCATCCGTCCCAGTGACTATGTTGCCTACAGCCCTCAAGGCTGCAGTCTTAACAGGAAGTGACACGTTAGCCCCATCATGTTACACCTAACAGTCAGTATTCAAGCAAGCAAAAAAAAAAAAAAAAAAGCCAACTCACTTGAACTTTGACCTCTTGGTGACTGAGCAGAGGCACCAGGAAGGGGACCACACCAGAGTCAATGACCATTTGGATCTGCTCATTTCCTCCATCAGTCAAGTAGGACAAAGCCCACACCGTGTCGACCAGAATCTAACACCAGAGGGAGGGACAGGTCCACTCAGACACATGGATGTCCAGTAGATAATGGTTGGCTTAAAAACTGGATGATTGTAAGGCTCTATGGATTTACTGGCATGGGCAATAAACCAAACACACCTATAATGTTTACGATGAGAAAAGCAAGTCTCTCTGAAAACACCGAGAAGCTATGCTATCGTTATTATAATTTACCACCCTTAGCCTTGAATTATTATTCCGGTAAGTGTTATAAGCAACTGTTGGGGAGATGGAATATTCTATTATGCCATGCAAAAGTATCAGGACTGGAAACTACTTCTTGTGTGAATGGAATTAATTTGTGAGCTTTTAAACTGAGTAGGTAAAATAAATGAGAAGATCTTGCTGTTCAACATTACGAGAGCTCAAATTATAAGATTACATTGGAGGCGGGTTATTTTAAGACTTGGTGGCTGCCATTTAAGGTTTATAACTGTAAATGACTTGCACTAGCCACAAAAGGTGGGCATGAGCTCACAGGAAGTGGAGCACAGCCTCCTGCGAATCTCACAGGCCGCAGGAAGGGGGCGTCATCACGGCCTCCTACAGCCCTAAGCCTGTCTGTCACTGCCGGCAGGAAGCCTGACAAAGCTTAGTGGCAGCAGCTGCGTTTACAGGAGGCATGAACTTAAAACAGATAAGAGGTGGAACTTACATTAATATCGGTGTGATAGATCAGAACGCACAGGGCAGGCAGGATCTGATATGGAGGGAGGGAGAGAGAGAGAGAGAGAGAAAGGCTGAATGTGCAGCAAACAGATGACTCGGCACTCTTATAGGCAGGCAGTTTATCAGATGCGACCATCAGAACCAGAACAGGCAAACGCTGGGTCAGTACCTGGCCGCAAAAAAAAAAACAACGGAGAAAACATACGCACACACACACACACGCGCACACACACACACACACACACACGCACGCACGCACGCACACACACATACCACAAATGAAATGAGACAACATACAGGCAAGCACTAAAAATAAAAGTTTGTAGCAGTAGGTCAGGAAATAACCAGCATTTACACTCTCTGCATTGTCTCTGCTGTCAAGCATGACTGGGTCAGTACTGAGTTGCCCTTATCTGTGTCCCCTCCACACTGGTGAGGACAGTTCCCGCACAGAGTGTCTGTTTACTCAGATGCAAACTGTGTTAGTCATCAAGATAATGGGTGATTACAAACACAGCCGTAAAAGCTGGGATATGAAAGGATCCATCGCTGTTCCCAGCTTAGATTATCAGCACTGCGATTTAGTGAGTGCACACACGCTTAAATGGATTCTGATTGGTCCAAAGTCTGGCCTTTTCAAACAGTGGAAGCAGTGTTTCCCAGTCCGGTCCACGGGGACCCACAGACAGTCCATGTTTTTGCTCCGTCCCAGCTCCCAGTAGATAGCAAAAATAGGGACTGTCTGGCAGGGGGCAAAAACGTGGACTGTCTGGCAGGGAGCTGGGAGCGAGGAAAAACATGGACTGAATGTATGCAGGAAAGGGTGTGTGATTCAGCAACTGGCTGTGAAACGGAAGGTCATGAGGACAAAAAGCAAGGAGATTAACAGGCACTGACTGGCTGACAGGGCTGGGGGGGGGAGGTACAAGTACTAACCCAATACAGAGGGAGGAGAGGAGACAATCATATAAAAAAATCATATGCTGCTTTCAACATTACCCGTGAAATTTACACCCATGCAAATGGACACACACAATATATACACAGATATATACTTACAGCAGAGGTGGGTAATCTTATCCACAAAGGGCCGGTGTGTATACAGGTTTTCGCTGCAACTCCCTAATTAGATTACTAATTAGAGGACTGATTGGCTGAAGAGTCCTCACACCTGGGTTT
>JABFEA020000083.1:430680-492523 GCA_019775915.2 Cyphomyrus plagiostoma
TAAAGCACCGCACCAAACGTTAGTCTTCGCCTTCACGTAGGAATTCCAATCGGGTAATCAAAGGAAAATGGACAGTGCACGTAGGTAGCCTATAAAACCCAATACTGTGCAGGGTAGTCTAATGTTCATTTTATATAATATTAGTTGTAAGGCTATGTGTGGGCATGGCAATATCATTATTTGAGTTTGGAGGTAGGCTACTACCATTTATTTTGCTTATTATAGGCTGTTATTAAGCAACATTTACATTTGGCTACGCCCTTTCAACTGATGTTGCACATGTTTGTTGTGTCTTTTGTCTTTAATTTTAATCTGACTGATTTTCATTCGGGTGCAGGTTGGGTGTCGGTATTAATTTATAGCGGATCTGGTGCGGAATTTTATTTTATTTCTGTAGGATAACGGTTTGGATACGGGTTTAAGTATGACGGGTACGGGCGGGTGCGGTTTGTCAAAATCAGACCCGTGCAGGACTCTGCTGCCGGGTGCTGCAATAATCATATAAACAATTTTCATATAAATCATACAAATAAATTATTTATTATTTGATGCGACTTCATTACGTCATTTTTGCTAGCGAGACGCGGAAATTTCTGCGGTGGGGCGATATAATCAAAATCTCTCCCGTTGGCCAAATTTATATTGTATACCGATTATACCGCCCAGTACTAGTCTCTCCTACCTAATTTTAAGTAATTTTCAGCTAATTAAAACAAAACTTTGCTGCCATTTTTAAAACGTTTTTTTCCAATTCTCCCAGAATTCATCACGTAAGGTACTCAAGGCACGCCATTGGTTCTCGTCACCTTTTTCTTTTATGGCGGTGGGCATCCAGCTTAATGGTACTTTACTGCCACCGCGGTTTTGGTTAGCTTACTGCTCCCAAATTAGGAGGTCGCCGCTGTACATGTGTATAACAATGTAAACCCAATTAATCGATTATTAAATTAGTTGGCAACTATTTTAATAATCGACTTTAATCGATTAAATTGAGTAGCTGTCGCAGTCCTGAATTCTTCATTAGCAGGATACCTTAAGCCAAATGGAAGGACTGTCAAATAGGAATACCACTTACCTCTTCTCCTATTGGGCAGTTCGCACATTTGGCTTAAGGTATCTAGCTAACTGGAAAATCTTGTTTTGTGGAACACCCCCCCACCCACAGTCACTATGTGATATACAACCCTGTTTTTGCAACCCTCACCTTGCGCTCTGATGCAACACACACCTCAGGTGAGACATGAATGCAAGAACAGCCATTTATCCAGAGTTTTTGGACTCACAAGGGGCGAACAGAGTGTATTTTCTTAACATTAAACAAAAAATGTGTATTAAATTCAGGTGCAGCTCTTTACCGTAAACCACTGGGTAAACTGTCCCACGAATTCCTGAGGCTGGGCAGTGCATATTTTTTCCATTTAAATATAAATTCAGCTCTACATGGTCATATGTGACACCCTAAAAAGGAAAAACAGATTAATAAGATTAATTTGACTGAAACAACTAAACATCAACATTCATATATCACAAAGTGACATTTGGGAGTCCAATCTTCTGTTTTAATTAACTAATTTTCCAGAGAAGAATGCTCAAAGCTGATATTTCCTTACCAAACACTTATTCTAGTGATGTCCCAAGCTGACAAAAAATGGAATTGGGCCTGATCCAGGCATTTTTTAATTTATCGGTATCAGCTACCACAGCCTGATCCAAAACCCGATCCTTTTAGTCTCCCGCATCCACCTAACTTACGTTGGCTGTTTGGATTTTAAGATTATCGCACACAGCAGTGAACCCCAGCCATGTTTGCAATGCCATCCTTTAGTTAGGAGGCAGAAACGGTGTTGTTTCATACAATGAATTTAATCTGAGGTGTTTGCAGAAACATAAGGAAGAATACTTCAAAATTGCAAGGCTTTAAGATACATTAAAAAAAAACACATTAAAAGAATGGATCGGGACTTTGAATTGGCAGATATAAATACAGTGTCCCCACTAAGTCAAATGTGAAATTCTCTCTTTTCCTTGATTTTCACTGACTAAAAAGCAGAATTTCCATGACCTATAAAGAATAGAAAAACAGGCCACCTTTTTGGTGAGCAGACAAAAACCAGTCATGGTATTTTAAACCCACCAATTCCTGCATGTAAAGGGCTCCCTCTCACACATTTGATAGATCAATTAGAAGTTTTACAAACCTTACGTTTAGCTTTTCTGTCATCTACTCTTAGCAGCCAGTCTGTGTGTGTAATAACTCAAAGAAAAATACTGCAGGAGAAACATTGCATTTTGATGAATGGCAACTAAAGAAGCTACAAAGTTCCCTGATATTCCATGACTGGTGGGATCCCTATAAATAATGAATATTAAGTTTCTCAATTTACTGGCATCTATACAGCTGGTTATGTTCTAATAAAATCCTTTCTACTAACTACCGAAAATTGTTGTAACTCTAAAACCTGTAACTTCAAACAACAAACATCTGGTCACAAGTACAGCCATTTAAGCGCCATGCCATCTACGGTCTAATTTTAGTTTCGAAGCTAATTTTCAGTCCATTTTGAACTACTCACCACGATATCGCCTTCCTGTGGAAGACTGTTGGCAGGGAGCCTGTTCTTTTCTTCATTGTTGTGGAACACTGACCCATCGTGTCTTAACACCAGGCTTTGAATATCCCTCCCCAATGGTATTTGATTTAGGTTGGCCTTCTGGGTAGCCACACCAATTCCCCACACACCTGGAGGCAAGACAGAAACCCTTGATGACCAACCTACACTAAACGTCATAACAATGAGGAAACACGGGTAAGTGGCTAGTTCTGGTACCAATTAACACTCTATGCAACATTTCCCTTTTGTTTCCCCGAGGACAACTTATAAGTTTTTATTCTTCCGGATATCCCCCATTTAGGTGTACTCCGTTCAAGAGTCAGAGTGAGGTTTCTATGGTGACAGTATGAACAACTAGCAAAGTAATAATAATAATAATAATATATATTCTTAAAATCACAGGAACTCTAATAGAAATAGGCAGTTGCGATGCATCTTTTGTCAGTCAGCGCGGGACTCACCTGTAGACTGAACCTTGAATTCAAAATAACTCTTGTTCTGGTGAAGCGGAGCATTGGCAAGGCAACCGCCAGTTCCACATATCCTTCTCCCACTCTTAACGATGACCACATCGGTACCTGCCGGGCACGTTTGGGTAACACGGTCAACTGTCGGCAGTCGTGTGCCTAGCTTTATGGACCACTGCTATTGGGCCAACTTAATTTCACACGAGTCAATGCATATACTGCGCGCAAATAATCGCAACAGTTTGTTAATTGGGCATAGATCTGTAGTAGCAAAAAGAAACACAATATAGCATCGTGGAAAGAAATCTAAAGCAAGCCCACGGAACCATCACCAGCGATGACGAATGCAGCACGGTGTTAATACCGATTCTATCAAAGGATATCATTACCGAAGTCTATTAATACTGCTCTCTACGTTAAGTGTACAGCTTTTTAGTAAAGTCGTAAAATGTATAGCTAGCTGATACACGGCGTAACGAACGCCGTCCATGTTAAAGAAAAAGCACAAGTCAGAAATGTCACTGTGTTGTGCTAAAAACACCGCTCACCCATATGGTGGGTGTCCAACTGGACCGAGGGCATCTCCTTCATAGGGATGTGCCCCGATGATCCTTCCCCACAGCATCCCAGGCAGCAAGAAAACATCGAGGCCATCGCTGATGAGGAGCGAGCGATCCGTAAACAACCAGCGCTACTCCTCGCCTTTCCGGAAACCGAGGTAAGGGCGTCGTACGCACGGATACCATAGATGGCGCTTTCACCGAAGGACACTGATGTCGAGCGCCGAAAACTCCACACAGAACGCACACGTCGTTACACAGCGACCCCTACAGTTGAAACCTCCGGGAATTGAACGCGGAGCGGATGCTCCTCTTCCTGAGCCCTCCAATCGCGTAGTACGATCGAGCAGTCTCCGTTCCAAATTGCATAGAAACAAGGGTAGAAAATCAGAGTCGGAAATATGTTTTACACGAGACTTACTATTGGTAAACACCGCAACCGCGCTTCCAAGTTAAATCAGAATGTGTTGCATTTCCCCAAAACTGAGTTATTCTGTTGTAATTCTAAGGCCAAAATTTAATAATAATCGATAAAAATATGCATAATTAGTGAAAGTTTTTCACCAATAAAAACTTAGATTCTAGATTGGTTACTCTACGCAATCATATTTCAGTATATGTCTATGACAACCTAACTAGTTCACTGGATAGCAAAATAATAAATCCAACGCCACAATACTTGTAATCACTAGACGCTTACCTAGATTTGTCTGACTGAATGTATGAAGAAGTGTTAAGCACAAGCAACCACTCGCTGGGAAAACATAGCCAATTTAGTAAATTCATTAGAAAGGATTGTGTTATTACTGGCCATGAACACCTTAGAGAATAAGAAGTGCATCATAATTTTTAACCGACGAGGAAGTTGCTGTTCTTTCTAAGTGTCTAAAAATAACTTGATTGACAAAAACTTAATACTAGCACGTATAATGGTCTGGTTAATGATTTCGTAATCAATTACATCAACACCAGTACTAAATTCACAAAGCTGCTGGGAATTAAGCTCTCTATGTTAAAAAAAAAAAAAAAAACACGACCACGTAACATTTGATCAGTAGTAGTGGTGACGAAGTATCTAGCGGTCTTGTGGACAGTTTCAATTCCTGATGTTTTGCATAGCAACAGCCCCCATCCAACCTCCTCCTCCACAGGCCTTCTAGGGATCGTCTACATTTGTGGCTCTAAAAAGGAAAACGAACGTGTTCATAGAACATGTAAAAGTACGCTAAATTGCCAGCCGTATTTATGAAACCGCTCAATGAAGTTTGCTTTGACGACTGATTCCAGAAACACATTATACTGGCTCTTAGACACCCAATATAATGGTTTTCTAATATGATGAGAAAAAACCCTGAACTAGTTAATTTTTTTTTCCTCACAAAACGGTGAAGTCTGCACAGCAACAAGCGCCATGATTGCGTTGCACTATGCGTCTTAGGCGCTGGTAAGTGCGACTTCAGTCCAATTGCATGTTTCTCTGTTTCTGCATAATCTTTTCCAGTTCATACCGAGTAACCAGCATAGGCAGTCAAGCGAACTATTAACAGATCTTTTATAGCGAGTCTTTCAGTGGCGTATTACATTTTCGGAATCATGGCTAGACTTGTATTCATACTCATTCATCCCGCCTAAGACTAAGACTGAAACTGCACTTCTCTGCGTGAACTTTATTTCTTGTTTATTATCCGGGAATAGAAGTGGCGCGCTTTAATTCACGAAATAAAATCGTTGCTTGTGTAATTCGACTAATTCCCGCTAGTTTGAAAAGTAGGTCGGCCAGGAAAACAACGCTCGAGCGCGTAAAACTATGTAATACTTTTATTGTATGGATGTCGTAATTGCATGCGTTTTTCAAGGATTGTTGGCATCATCAGAAGCTAACAGATTGTTAGGGTTACATGAAGTGAAAATGGTTGTAGTGAGGAAGAATTAAGGATCATTGAACGTAATGCATACGACGATTGTCATTTTTTGTCTGTGTTCCTGACTGACAGCAAATTTGATATGTTTGATATTTTCACTATCACTCAAGTGTTGTTAACTGCATTTTCAGAAAGATGGAGCGCCATGAGGATGCCACCGGCAGGTCGCCAATTTACGCAGGCTTTGCAGGAAATGATTAGAGCGCGTTTTGGAAACCAGCAGAAAGCCCTGCTTGAGTTCACTGTTTAAAACGTCCCCCGATGATGTTAAATGTTTGCTGATTACTCGATGTGCAGAGATGCGGTACTTTTCAAATAAAGTCTCAACGAGATGTTCCCCTCGGCAGATCACGCAACCATCGGTATTTTGATATATTTTAAATTAGAAACTCATCCTTAGAAGATGGAAAAGGAGAAGTTTTCCGTTTCCTAAGACTAGCAGCAAGGGGAGAAAAGCGCTTACGAAGAGCTCTTAGGGTTTGGGAACTGATGCGGCGCTGTGCATGTCCCGATTGGAGTCACTGGAATCCAACAAGAAGAAAGCTTTACAGAGACGCCAAAAAGGTAAAAAAAGGAGAGTATTCAGATAATCTCTGGCTGGTTAGCACATCAGAAAAAATAAGTTTTTCTTCGATTTTGAGACTGGGTGATGCCTATGATGCGCAAATGAAGCAGCAGTATCCGAATGTTTCTCCAGCAGATACAGGAGTTCAGGGGGAAAAGTTGGGGGTTAAAGAAACATCGCCGCAGTCTCGTAGGTCCCACGATGAGCAAAACCTGACGTCAACAATTGGGACATAGTGATATTCAAATGTAGACATGATATGTATGACTCGACTTGTCCGCGGGACTGTGTGAACTCGCTGTTTTCATTCACCTCCTTTTGTTATTAATGTGTTTCTTGGAGTCGCCAATCCTGTGTTTATTTTAGTATCGCTTTTGCACATCTCTCTACACCCAGGCACCCCTACATATATGCACGCGTGGAAGTCCTACACTGCTGGAACGAAGTGACCAGCCTTTTTTTTGCTTTCGATGTCTCTTTTAGAAGTATTGTGGTACGTTTGATTCCAGTCTGCTGAACAGAGCAGCAGATTATTTGTTCTTAAAAGCTTCTGGCTTGTGAATGACGTCAAAAAAATTACCTTTGAAATAAATAATTATGATGTCCCACTTTTTTTACCACACTATATTTACTTCTCATAGATTAATGTAATAAAACAATCGTTTAGGGTTATATGAGTTAAATGTCATGGTAGACGAAATAAAACGACAACCCTTTGATGTGCAATTGACAGGCAATTAAGTTAAGTAAAATTAAAACTTTAATGACAATACTATCTTAACATCACTAAACGTAACTTCTCGGCAGTGTCAGATACATTTTGGTATCAACGTCAATTACAATAAGCCAACATGTTTACATAGTCAGTGAATAGTTTGTTGTGGTTGAAAAGCTGTGTAATAACATTATACTGTTTAATAAAAGTAATGAATTAGCCGTTTCTGAAGTGGGGGGGGCCGGTTGGAATTCGGTTTGTGTCACGCACATCCCACCTTCCCTTCCCAACGTCAGCAGTGACGTTACTTAATAGGCTCGATATTTTGAGCTCGCACACTACAACCCATCACGTAGTCTTAATGAATATGTAAACTCATTTAAGGGGTTTATTCATTTAATTATTTTGGTAGTCATCAGCAGTAACGTTTTGAGTCAACAAAGGCTGGTGATTCAGCTTTCACAATAACAGTTCAAGGAGATGTATTGCATAACTGAGCTGGGTCCTGGATAACGAGTCGCGCAGAAATTGCAAGCTGCTATACTGCATGTTTGCTTAATATAATAACGCTTATAATTAAAAACAAGAAGAATAATGCATTTATTCTTGTATTTATGAATAATGTATTTATGAAATACAACTTTAGTACAAACGTTATTTGAAAGAAACTGTTTTCCCCCAGTTTCTACCAATATGCGCATCTTGGTAATAATCCTCATTTTTAAATGTAAACCTGACGTACGTGTTATATTTTGCGCAAATTAGGTTTAAAGGAACAAAATTATCACGGGGGGAGGGGGGGGGGTGGAAGTTGGAAATAATGAAAACCAAAAATTACTCAGTGGTAAAAGTTAAGACACTGATACGGACAGTGGCTTAGTCTCAGCTAAAATGTTTCAAACACAAGAAATCCCTAAATAAAACTCCAGATTCACTCCATGTACCATGTCCAACAAGAGAGCAGTAACTCCATGTTAATAACCAACACAGCTATATCAGTGAAAGTATATATAGCCTACTGTTGCCAGGCAAATCACTGATGAAGTAGTAACAAATAGATTTTTTCGCAATTCAGTGTCAAAACAAAATACTGCATTGCTATCTTGCAAATACAGGTACACGCTTATAGTTACATTACGCACGGCAGTATAAATTAGTACGAACTGGTCACCAATTAAAAGCATATTACTGAGGATTTGCGTACTATGCTGTCGGCCGTATCGTGCTCTCTACATTTAGTCAATGTTTATTTTTAAGTTTATCATTTAAAATGTAAAAGCCTCTCTATAAGGAAGCCTGATGGTTACTCGTGCAAGTTTAATTTGAACTTTTTTCCCTTCAACCCGCCACGAAACGCGTGCCTTAAGTGTTGTATATGGCTTAGTTAAAATGAATATCGTACGCTTTTCAAGCATTAAGGCCGGTAAATGATTTTTTAATTCAACGAGGGTATTTGTTTTGCTAATGTTTCCCTGTCAGGGTTGCCCCAGAATACCCGCATGAAGTTAACCATTAAATATCACTATTCTTCTTTGCTTATGTTCCATGTTAAAGGACCTCGTCGACGCAAAATTGCCATCGCCTGTGACTCAGATTATTTTGTCTTGCTGCATCGTTGCACAACTCTATTTGGGGACATTCACGCAATTCATTTAATCAAGTCTTAGCACTACTCCAATGTAGTCTAAATAACTAAAATCTCCCTTTTTAAAGTAACCATATGCATTTGGTTTAATCGACTGAGTTTCATTCCAAAGACAAATATAGTAAACCATTGCAAAATCACAATTCTCCACTCCAATGAAGCCTTAAACGGCAAAATAAAATATTTAAATCTGTCCTGCAAGGCGTTCGATCCATTCAGCCGCGAGTATTCTGCATAAAATAAAAATGCATCATTTCAAGAATATAAAATGAAAATTTATTGCGTTGGTTGTCCACATTAAGATGTTACAGTCCGTTACTCCAGAACAAGACCGATTTAGTTATTTTAGGGATTTAAATATAAGAAAACATCACCACAAATGCCTCCTGGATAAGCAGTTTCAAAAGTAGATAAATTTTTGTAGATAAAAAAATACTTAATTATCTGTAATTTAAACGTTCCCGTTCGTATTTCACCCAAACTACAGTAAAACTTGTCCTCCTTCCTATTCGGGACGATGAACCTCGATAAACCAAAATTATAATAGTGTGAAGTATAATAATGCTAAATCACAAGTAGTTAGATTTCAATCAATTTGAAAATACATGTATAAAATTAATCACATTTAATATTTTCAGAAAGGCTGCATACATTAATAAACGTATTTAAAATGTAGGGGAATAAGAGGTTCATTTTTTTTCGAAACTTTTGTGCCCGTTATCCACCACAAACTCACTAACTCTTACCTCGAGTTATGTTCTGCATAAATGAGAGGTTTTATATTTCAATTAACGTATTTCAACACTAACATTTTAATTCTGCTATGTAGATATGCGTGGACAGCATGTGTTGAAACATCGTAAGGTCCGCGAACAAATCAGTTCTCTTATTAAATTCACAGGCTGATTATCAGTGCCACTGGTTACATGAGTAAGTCAAAATATTGTGACATATTTGTAAATTAAGTTTACGAATGCTTTATTACATTCCATGGTAGCCCAGCGTTTTAAATGTCTGTTACGTGCCGATTTAAAACTTTAGGTCCGATATGTATTATATATACGCACACACAAAAAATATCATACACCGATTAAAATTATATATATATATATATATAATATTTTATCGGTGTATAATATATATGAGAGAGAGAGAGAGAGAGAACGGAAAAGTATTTAGAGATAGTTCTGTTTCTTAGGATCAGTGAATTTTAGTACCCGCAGAACTCTAAATTAGCTTGTCTGATTTTTCGAAGTTCAGCGTCGGCGAGATACCTCGCCAGACAGCTGCTGTCCAAGGATGCACGCTCTTCAGAATGCTCTGCTCTCACAGCAGTACCGTCCAGATGCCGGCCACATCGACGTCCACGTTCACTGGGCCGACTGTTATGAAAATCCACGGCACCAAAGCCTCCGCAGAGGCCAGCACACCACCACTTGGCGTTCCAGTGTGGCATTGATTATTCTGCTGTGGATGAATTTGCAAGGTGAGGACAATACATATACATACTAGTCTTTAATTTACATAATAACATAACACAAATGACATATTTCAGGAAATACCAACTTATGACCGAACTTTGATAGTTAAACATTTCAAATCCAAAGAATTCAAATGGCTCATACAGTGAGATGAGCACAACTTGCAGAACAGCACCAACATGATCAGGCTGCTTACAAGTGGAGGATGACAGAGGAAGGGCCCAGCTTTGCAAGAGTAAACTCCACAAAGAAAGCGCAGATAAAAGCACTTAAAACAGCTTACATACACACAGGGAAAGAAATAAGCTTTCAATTAAGTGTACAGAACAAAAACCCCACACAGCCATTTACGCAAAGTAAATGACCTTTTCATTCAGTCATTTAAAGTAAGCTTTTTTTATTTGCAGGTGTCCAGCTAAGTTTCTCAATTTCACCCAGTGTCTCCAGAGATGTAAATCACTGTTTATGTCATACCAAATTGTTAATGAAAGTGAAAGCCCAAATTTGTGAATCAATTGTTTATTATGACAAAGCACAAATCAGTACAATAATGGACATTTAAATACAAGTTACATTAAAACAGGTACAAAGCATATATAACTCAGTAGATATTTAACAGTTTAAAAGCAAGCTTAAATTACTGAATTGTGAAACTTTTGTGGAGAAAAGCAAATAGTGAGTGTTAATATTATTACTCCATGCAGAAACTACAATCAAATGACAGCAACAGAAATGTATTTACCTTAAGCAAACAGACAGCAGCACTTTCTTGCCATCACCTCACCCCGTTCTGCTGATCCCCGTAACGTGTAAGATTCCTGATCTCAGCCCAGCAGCCCCCAGCGGAGACGACAGTGACAACGTTGAGACAGCAGCTGATGGATCGGCCGGCTTCACTTCAGCAGCACGATCAATACTGGAGGCATCAGAAGTGGTTTAACTCCAATATTTACGTGCTGCTAGAGCGAGGCGGCCAGTGTGTATGTGTGTGGGGTGCTGCTGGTGGGGGGGACGGGGGGGGACAGGGACGACGACATCCCCAGCCTCTCTCTCCTGGGCCTGGTCCACTTATGTGCTGCTTGTCAGCTTGCAGTATTATTTCCCGCAAGCTGCTTGCCAGGGCCTGTCTGCCCGGTGTTGTTGCTGCAGCACAGCATGGCCTGCATCCCCCTATGACCCACAAACCATTCTGTGCTGCTACAGCACCGCCAGGCCTGGCCCGTGCACTTCCCTCTTCTCTCCCGCTCTCCCTTTCGTCGTCTCCTCTTAGTCTCTCTCTTGCCCCCCCCCCCCCTTACAGGCACGCGCGTGCTCGCTCACTTGCTCTCTCTCTCGCTCTGTCACACACATACGCACACTAGAGGCCAGGGTTTGACGACATCTGAAATACAAGAACAAGAATGGCATGAATGAGCATAACTTCTACATGAAAAATAAACTTCACATTTGTACCAGTTGGTTAAATAAATTGCTCCTGCAGCACAACGTCACTTTATAATTAATTTTAGCGAACGTATTATAATTCCTAAACTATATTTTTAATTTAGTATTAGCTTTACCAAGTCAAAATGGAACATTTCAACCTTACATTGAGCTACTTCAAAAAACTAAATCACTTTAGTGCAAATGTGTGACTACCTTTCATTTTAAAATATAGGTAACATTATAAGTTTACACAATAGTGAAAGCAACCACAGAATTGCACAAATTAAAGGACCAGCTTTCTGGTTAAACACCAGCCTATCCAAAAAATTATGCATTAATACAAATGAAAAGCAATGATATCTATTACAGCAATCATTTGACTGAAATTTGTAGAAAACCAACTTCATCACATCAATTACAAACCGTTAGTGTTGCAAGCATGTACATGCTCTACTGGTTACGCAACAAAGCTCTTGACTGAGCTGCCGCTTAGTGTCAGCCAACATCCTTGCCTACGTTAAGGGCTCCAACTCATCCAAAACCTTGTTCCCTGAACCAATTCCCGTCCTGACAAAAATACGTGGACACGCCCCTTTGTGTGCACACTCCCAGCCAACCCTGCTGCATGCTGGCTAAAGACAATGAAACAGAGGATGGCCAATGCCTTTGGCATAATGAATGGTTATTGTAACATGAGAATCTGCAATTAGTGCCATCCACTAGGCAGACGCAGTGGAAGCTGATACAATCCAAACTACCTATCTGCTACCAGGTTAGACCCAAAACATGCTTACAAAATGAAACCTAATGCATCAGAACCCTCATCTTTGTTCAAATACAATAAACGCTATTTTAGTTTGCCTGAATATGCAGTGAAAGATTCTGCCAAGAGGCTGCAAGCATTTTGGTTCAAAGTAACTAGGCACAAGTGGACACATATTTCACACCTTTGGTGGAAGCACCTCTACACAGAATAAGGTATTTTAATGTATTTAGTTAAATCCCAAAATTAATTAAAAAAAACTGCTGTCCATTACTAAAAGCATAAAAATAAGCAACTAAATCAGGTAGCCACTGAAACCTGGCTTTTGTTATAGTATTTCATTTTCAAGTCATTAAAGAAAAGCTTACAAGGCTCAAGTAAATCAAGTCTGCCAGGAAATTCTGTATAACCTACTAGTGAGAGATTTTACTTTTTGTTTAATTACTGTAGAATTGATTGCCTCAAATTAACAACTAAAACTCTGCAATGTCTTTGCAATTCTCAAAAGGGAATTTACAAACACCAATTATAGGATCTCAAAATTGACTGTAAAATGCTTTTATAGTCATGCTCACCACATGCTATGGATATGTAGAGTAGCACCTGCTACATACACAGAAGTTTGTATTTTGTCCTATATAAGTGACCATTCAAAACGGTTATACATTAGACATTTTAGGCCCTAAGAGGCACCACTCAACTAAAAATAGGGGTAAGAAATTCAAATGTATAATTTACATAACTAATTTAGGTGAAACACAGCTGACAGGTAAATAAAGCCAGCACCTAAATGGATTCACCAAGGTCAATTTGATCTCAGGAACAATTGGATTCCCCGTCCCTTTGCAACACAAAACATTCAACGTACTTTAAAAATTAAAAAAAAGTCCTTGTTTGAGAATAAGAACCTCATTTTCTCATAATCAGTAAAAATGCTGCCTCACTCACGAGGTTCACACTGTAGGACAAATGCCCAACCACAATAATGAACATAATGCATAGGCATAGGGAAAACAGAAGTAACAGAACCCACGTGTAAGAATATTTGACAAAATTAGCTGTCAGTGTATTGGGCTGTCATAAAGTGTAAAGCATTTACTAGGTCCAGATGTTACCACAGGACTTATAAAATTACGGCAGATCTCAGATTCATAAAAATCTGTTATAAGCTGGACACCACAATCTCCATGACATTTCTCTTAACCGTAGTGCATTTAGCTAACAAAACATTTTTTTTTCTAGTTGGTTAAAAACCAACCAGGAAAGGGGGGGGGGATACTCCATGATGACTCAATATTTATCGGGCATCATCTACCATGAACAAGGTCCTGTGCTAGACAGACAAAAAGGGGATGGTTATGGGGCAAAGCAGGATCCATAGTTACATCGGGTCTAGACTAGATAGGTCTTCATGAAGCACCACATAAAAAGGCTTGAAAACAAATCTTTAAACATTGTTCGTAGTTGGTACAATACAAATGTGTTACCACACAAAGTCCGTTATTTGAGAATGGTCAAGTAAGTGCTCTTAAAATATTGTGAAGTTAATTAAATGAATGAATCCATGGGAACGACAAAAAGGCCACATTTCAAAATGCCTGCAGAAGTGCAAACACACTATAAATCAACCTACAAGCAGTGAGAGGAAGATGCATTTTTTTTTAAAAAAAAATTCTATAGACAAAATAGAAATGCACTGAAATTTAGCACAACGCAAATTTAATCCCATACTGAACTCTGTACTGAGCTGAATCTACTAACTTAACAAATGTGAAACTTTATAAGTGTACATTTTTTCATTTGTAAAACATGGCTGCATCTAAGAGTTACAAAAGACTACAAAAGCAATGCTGCCATTGATCCAATACCACAGTGAAACATACATAAATGCAGAATTTATAAGTGATTTGACATCTGACCTCGATTTATTTGAATGCCAGTTACAGAAATCATGCTATAGGTATTAGTATCCATAATTGCAAGATGAAAACAACTAAAACGTTAGAAGAGGTAAATTAGACATAGTTTTGTTACATGCACATCTATATTTCAACCCAATGGGTAATCATTAATGAAACCAAAATTTGTCTAAACAATATGCCAATACAGTAACAGTGATATATCCATGATATGCCAAATGAGAACACACCCCCTAATCAAAATGCTTAAAGCTTTTTCAAAACTACTACACTGCAAATCATAGTTCTTTTAAAGACAGACTGGCAGGAGGCTTTTACTTGTAATCATGTTTAAAAACAAAACGAAGTACATTTACAAAGTACTTATACTTGATATCCACTGCATTACACAAAATAACACAAATCAACCAGATGAGTAAAAGTTATAAACTACAAATAAATATTTTTAATGGCTTAGTTAAATACTTAAATTTATACTATGCTGACTATGAGAGCACAATATCCATTTTTATCTGAAAGAGTGGACAGAATGCCTATTTAGACCAAGTCGAGAAGTAGAAGGGTTTTTCTTGTAATTACCACTGGGCTTCTAAAAATCTCCTATAGAAACAAAACAAAAAAATTTTACTTGTGGGTGTCAGGCCTACATAAACACACACAAAGAGCTACCTTTACATTCACTCATAAAACTCACATTAAATTCATGCACACTGAAGCACACTTCCTTCTGCACTGTAGCCATGTCATACAAATCACAAGCAACTGTTAAAATTATACAATTACACATCTGGAAAATTGAAACAATCACAAAACACTACTTTGCTCCTATGCCCCTCCCCCACAAAACAAAACCCAAAAACACACATTTAGCCATAAAAACACACAGAATATTTCTTAAGGCTTATATCACACCATAGCTTCTAGTGACTCTCAGATTACAGCTTGTGTACCTACATTTAAGTTTTCCCATATGGTGTGCAAAAGACTCCACAAAATATAACTTTAAGCTGTAGAAAAGTTCAACTGCTGTAGGACCTAGACTACATAATATATAAACATAAATCTAATGAAGAAATGTCACGAAAACTAGAAAGGTGCACTTACTGCAACGTTGAAAAATTAAATGAGAGCATTTGAAATATCTTTTTCCCCCACTGAACTCTCTAAATGAAGCTGGTTTTCACATTTGACTTGATTTTGGTAACAGCAAATTTTCATTGATTTAACACAAAGCAGTTTGATGCACCGCATAACAGCAACAACTGCTAAAATAATCATTCAGGTGATGAAAAACTACAAAAAAAAAAAAAAAAGACCGAATATTTTTCAGTGCTACCTTGAAGTGCTTTCATTAGAACAAACAATGTAAAATTATATCTTAACTAATCAGTAACACTTTCATAGAACAATGGACTTGCAATAGGATACATTGCTTTAGCATAATTAAATACTATTATTAGACATAGAAATGAGCTAAAAAAAAAAGATGCAAGATATAAATATAAAAAAGAGAGCACCAACAAGACACGTAGCACATACACCCAGGAGTCAGCCCTCTCTATTAAAGCGTATACAGCTTAAAATATTATTAAATAATAAATTCATAAATAAGATGAGAAATACCCCTGAAGCCTAATTTTTTTTAAAAAAAAGTGACTAAAATTCAAAAAAGCACAAGCTTTGAGTCACCACTACCGACTTAAGGGGAATTTTGCATTCAAGCGTCAGATAACAGTTTATGAACAAACCAAAAGTAATGCACATCAGACTACTTTTAATTAAGCCTGATCTAACCTTTCCAGCTATACCAATCTAACTTAACAGTTTGCAGTAAAAGAAAAGTATTGACAACAAAAACCACTGCTTTTGAGGCAAATGGTATTTCATAGTGTAGCTGACAATGCAGTTCACGAAAGCATGTGAAATTAAAAACCTATCCAAATAATCCATGTAAAACGAAATATTTATACAAGAACAAGTGTGTAAGAAATTAGAGCAAGTGTTATTCCTAGTAATTCTAAGCAGCAAGCTGTGATTCAACAGTAATAAAGTAAAATCCTTAAATTCAGTATGCACTGCTACATAGAAAAAGAAACACACTTTCAATCCAGGATATAATACAGAACCACTTTCCACTAATTTCAGCACATATGCAGTGTGAACTGTTTACTGACTCCAAAGTTCAGTAACAAATCTAAGTTGCATTCAGTTATGGAGTAAACACAGCTTTAACAAGAAGTTTTCATATATGTTAAATACTGGTGGCTAAAATAGATAAATCTCGTAAAATCCACCAATATGTGGATCCCTAACTACCAATGGAGTACCATACACTGAAACAAACTGATAAATTTCGGAGGAGAAAACCTCTGGGACATCTCAAATACTTCGCAATAAATATAGCTTTACAAAACAATTTTAGCAATGAGCAAAACAAGTTATAAAATGTCAGTATCATTTTACAGTACAGATAATGTCTACTAATAAATGGCTTGGTGTAATAATTGAACAGTGTTGAGTACCTAATTTTCAATCCCCAAGTATTCTATTTTACTGTCAGACACAACCACATAGCACTAACCATTCAATGACTATTAAAGCAATAAAAACGTACAATACTAAGCTAAATGAAACCTGGGAAAGTAAGAGTAGCACAATATCAATTTGGTAACTGCAATAATAAATCTAACAAGTAAATTTACAGAAATAAAACTTGCTCCGAGCATAACTACTGACAAAAGATTTATCCACTATAAAGCCAGAGTAATAAAATGCAAAATTCCCAAAAAGGTTAATGCCATTTATTTTTTTACTGGAAATAAGACAATCTTCTCCCCCAGTGACAAGAACCAAAAAGAGAAGCAAAAGTATTTAATATAAGCAGTGATCCAGTAAGTGCAAAAGCCATTTAATGTGGTATACTGTACAAAACCCACACTACATAGCAAGCATCAAGCATATTTGTACTATTATTAATATTACCACCATCACCTCAACTACTACTACTACTACTACAATAATAATAATTTTCCTGGGACCTGGATATTAACAATGTTAGTTTCCTGACCTCGGATTGCAGCAGGATAAATTGTTTATGGTACATGTTCGGTTCTAGACTGACATCTGGTCATCAATAACTCCACATTCCCCCCACCTGTCGTCTGAACAGATTCCTGTTCTGGGCAGGCTTCTGTCAATACTCAATTCTTGTATCTCTGGGTGGTGTCCCTGAAATGTCTAAATAGATGCATTCAGTACAAAAAATGTACAAACACCACTTATCTTAGAACGCTGCAAGCAGTATACACGTGTCTACAAAAGCTAAGGAACACACTAAAACAAATATAACCAAAATAACTAAAACTGGACACTGGGTTGCCTAACCTTCACAACTGCTATCCTATATAAAGTTAGGCAACACCACAATGCCCTTTTTGGACTTATGACACTGCTTAAAATGGGCAAAAGAAACGCAGATTTTAAAAATCAACTTAAAATTAATTTAAAATGTTTCCTCCACAGAGGAAAACAGTCATGTTTCATACATTTCACCAACAAAATTCCACAAAAACACTGAAATCACACACTTAAGTTATGGTCCAGAAGTGCAACTTACTGAATGTCAAGCATGAAAGAGCTAACAGATACAATCAGGGAAGCATATAGCAGCTTGCTTCTCAATAAACTCTAAAGGTTTATATAAAATCAAACATTAGATTAAAATGTTTTTGTGGGAAATCCATAGGATTCCACACAATCTGGCCTGAAATCCCCAAGGGGATATTCAAGTTGAAGCTCTCCGCTCACATATTAAACAGATGAAATGGAACTATTTTATGCAACTCTACGACACTTGCACAAAAACACCCACCCCCACAGCCCCAGTATTTTTGGGATGAATATTGGACAGTCCGTCTAGTATTAAACCAAAAAATTAAGTTTTCATAGGGCTGTTAAATGTCTTATATAATATTCAAAAGCTGTCCTGGGAAGGAGGAAATAGAAAAATAAAAACAAACCAACCAGTTCAACTGCCAGTGAAACAGAAACTTCCAGAAATAAAACAGACTGCTTTTCTAACAAAATGTTGCCCAACATATAATTCAGCAAATCACCTAAATACTGTCAATAGTAAATCAAGCAAATATGTGTAATTAATATAATACATTCACTCCATGTCTATGGCAGTTAAAAATACATGAATTTTTTTGTTTGAAGCACTATGGTTTGTAAGCAATTTTTATTATTCCTAAATATTTAAGTACTTTTGTATATGATAGCCAAGATATTGCCTAGTATCACCAAAAAAAGCCACCATACTTCATACTGTGTGGGACAATAAACTAGCCAAACCATGACAAATTGAGCCAAGTGCTTTAACACTTGACAATTTAACATCAAATCTTCCAACTATCAACACTGTGCACATGGTCAACATAATCAAATTGGCCAATACACCGCAATTACAGCATAAAAATATTTTTAAAGCATTATCTGAAACAATGCTATCAGCTGTCATATTTGTATCTTATAAGCCAAATGCCTTTTAGAATTTACAGTACTGCAGCATACCTAACAAAGGCTGAAAAAAACAGCTAAAACTGCCTATTGTTCTGTGACTGAGGTCTAAACTTGACAAGGGCGAAATAAGACTGACCACCCATTATGCAAAAAAGCTCATGGTGGACATTGCTTACAGTATATACTTAATCTTTGGAAGACAATACTCTTCAAGAAACAAAATGGAGCCACATCCACAAAATATATTAAAAATTACAGCTCAATATGATGGTACAAAAACTTTAGATTTATTTACAAAGGCTATTCAACAAACTAAGTAAAATAAATATACCACAATAAACCTTAGTACAACTAAAAATGTATAGCTACAATTTAGTGACAGACACACACAAAACTCACTAGCCTTAGAGTGAAGGTTGAATGCCAATTTTACAGTCATAAATAAAAAAAAAGTTACAGTACTTTTCCTTCACAGATAATGTCTATAAACAAGTTATGACAGCAGCCAACAAATGGTCCAGTTAATAAAAACTCAAGCTGGCAGCCTTTTTCACCTGTCAAAATACAGGTGCTGATTACATCACAAAAAAATGAATAATTTAGCACCAACTTAACCACTGCTGTTCCCCTCCAGTACTGACCACCATGACTAAGAGCCATCGTACAATATGCTGCATACAGCACAAAAGAGAAGCTTATTATGCTACAACTTAGCTATACAAATCCCCATGTTTTATACAGCATGCCCTCATAAACCATGCTTATCTTGATTACTTTAAATGTTTAAAGAGTTATGAATAACACTTTCGTTTTAATTGCATGTCATGGAAAAATTTTCTATACTGGACTGACAGGTCCACAATCCCTACAAAATCATTCGTATTAACAGACAAAGCCTATTTCCCTCAAGATAAACCAAGTACACATTAAAAGACGGCAAATAATTTCTCATGAAGTCCAGCGTCTAGCATAATATAATTCATGATATAATGGAATAACTGAGAGTACTTAAAACTTGAGACCAATGCACCACAATAAAACTCAAATGCACCAAAAAAAAAAAAAAAAAAAAATCAAATATACCTGACAAAACTATTTTACTGCTAATTTCCTGGGTCTCCCGTTTACAGCTAAATTTTTCACAAAATTGGGGTTTTTAAAAGGTTATTCCCCTTTCAGGTTGTTTTAGAATAGTTACAGGGGCACAAACCACCAAAAGATGAATCACTTAGACCATTTCACATCCAAATAATTTCTGACAGAATTCACATCCGCCAAACGCGATTTAGAAAGGTTACAGTAAGTCAGTCATTAATTGAATTAGCTTTAAATAAGATGGAGTATTACTTAAATGAACGAGACACAAGTTAAAAAAAAAACAATATCCCCATCTGAGTAAAAAATAATTATATCTATCTATTAAAAGTAAAAAAGCAGAAAACTTTCATTTGTTAATGGAGACCAATTACGCGCATAAAAGTATTTAATGCATTATTTGTATATGGGGTACAATCCAAGTTATCTTTTTCGAGAAGTCGGGTCTCATACAAAACTAGATGATAAAAATAGACCTCTCAAGTTCAATTTCTAAGCAATAGTAGAGAGTACCATTCAAATCAGAAAAGTATTAATTAAAACCAAAAATTGCCTGTTATCGTATAATTTCATGCAAACACAATCCCAGCAACTGCAGCTAAGAGCGCGATAACCTAGATTTACGCTGACCTCCGTCAATGCGTCTTTTAACAAATTTTTAAAACGACACGAATAATAAATGTTGCCCAAGTATCACCAAACGTGAAACTTTTCAAAGTCAGAAAGAAACGTCTTTAATAGTCGGCTAGTGCTCAAAAACCTATAGGAAAAAGCAATTTAGCAGCGTCCTCAAAATATCACTTCTGCTCTTCCGCACAGGAGGAGCCGCGCAGCGCTTTCGGGTCGCCTTCGAACCGACTGACTAATTGCAAGCACAAGGTCTCCACAGATAACATTTCGGACGACACGCCGGCAACAGAGCATCAGCCCCGCAGAGCCTGAAATGCCGCTAGTGGTCAAAATGGATACAATTCAGACTGGTTACGAGACCTAGACTTACGCATAAAATGTTAGTAATCGCAAGGCAGTAGAAATGAACCCCCAGTCCCAAAACGGGGAGGGGGGGCTTTTCGAGTCACTCAATTTACTGCGACGGGGGGCCGGCGTGAAGGGGGGGGGTCACATTATAGTGTTTATGGAGCACTCTGGCCAACTCCCTACCATGTTAGGATCTGAGGATTACACTTTCCCTCGCACTTCTTTCGGGATAATGTTAATTATAACTAAATATAAACCCCCTTCTAGTCAGACATTTCCCTGCAAAAAAAAACTTTATTGAAAGTGTGAGACGTACACTTCTGGCTGATAAGTCAAATACCGCGGCACTAGACTTAACTACCCATGAAAACCTACATGCTAGCTTTGCTTTACGTAGCCACTTGTATCAAGAAAGGTAGGTTACTATGGCTAGTAGATATAATAGTAGTCTAGCTATGACTAACAGAGTGACCATCCACCCAGACTTACCACCATTAACACCAAATTCAAGCTTGCCACGCTGGTCACTTAGTCGCCCACATTACTATAAATGACTAGATATAACAGTTAACCAACTACCCAATGTGTAATATTTCTTTCTTGGAACAAAAAGCGAGCCAACATCGGAGATAGCCTACTGTGCGTTGGCAAGAGCTGACAGCAAATGGACATAGCTGAACGCCATATGAACTACCGCTATTTAACATACTAAGCAGCTAACCGGTTATACGGCGAAAGAGGACAAGCAAAAACAAAGGCAGCTGGACGGCAATATGTAAAACGCAAGAGGAGAGATGCAGCCCAGGCGACTCACCTTAAAAATGGGGTCAAAAGTACCCTTTTTAAAAATCGTACGGTCCGCTTGATAACCAGCTGTCCAATCCCACAACAAAGTTACCTCAAAATACACAAAAATGTGCTCCCCGAAAAGCATCAACTCCCAATAACAAATCCAAAAAAAAGGAAATAAAAGTATCATATAAAAAAGAACAAGTGGACGTTTGGTATTTTAGTTCAAAATCAATAATGAATAAGGCAGACGATGCGGGGCTGGCAGCGAAGCGGTGATGGTGCGGTACTGGGGTCCGCGATGACAGCCCTACCGACCGCACAGCCTGCGCTCCCGCTCAAATTTAACGGTAAAAAAAACCCCGACTGGCCCGAGTCCAGCGCCCCAGTGGCCGCAGCCGACTCGTCCGCCATCGAAATATTTTTCAAGTATTTTTAAATTATTTTTTAGCAGCAGTCGGATTTTTTTTTTTACGAAAAAAAATCAACGCCGGATTTCCAACGTAACAGGCAAAGACAGCCAGGACCCGCTTTCATCTTTCTAACGTTTTCTTTCTGCTGCTTGATCAATTCCTTTAGTCATGCCATGGTGTCCCTTGCAAAAAACTTTCAAAAATATATTCGCGTAATTGTTCAGCCCGTATTTTTCTAAGAAATAAAGCAGTTTCGATCTGCGGGACCGTTCCCCCGCACACTACCGCTCTCTACCCCACTGCTGTTGATGTAATCGCTCTCCACTCGAAAATGGCGCCGAAAACGACTCTCTTCATTCAAATTCGGTGGGGCCGCCCCCCCTCCCCTCGCTGGACGGGCATGCCGGGAATCGGCCCTCTCTCGCTGATTGGCTGAGGGAGAAACGCGCTCTCGGACGGGCTCACCACCCACCCACGTCCCCCTCAGCCGGGTAACTGCGAGATTAAGTTAACTCCTTGAGTGCCAAAGCACAATGTCAGCCTGTTCTGTTAATGATAAAAACACACATACAGAGAAAATTAAATTGTATAACTAAAGATAGTGTATAACTATTGTTACCTATATGCATAACTCTCTCATATAAGTGAAATGTCTAACAAAAATGTAATGTCTTCCAGGTCGAATACACACAGCGAAAGAGCACCGTACCTATATATCAAATGTTCCTAACGAGGCGAACTGGTATTAACCCGATTTTTTCCATCCCCACCCTCTCTCCTCCTCCGCCAAATAAGGGGTGTACGCAAGTTAACGCTGTGTGATTCTAAATTAGCATATATGTCTGCTCTGAATGCATTTTGATGTTGAAACGATGATGCGTTTTATTTGGCAATACACTAACCTGTGTCGTTATGTATTCCGGGTTCGGTATCAGACGGGTTTTGCTGTAGCAGCAGGGGAGCGCGCTTCCCGAGAGTACCGCGACAAGTTGTTACGTCAAAATTATTTAGAGAATCCTACCCGAAAAGACGCGACGTATTAGTTACGGCTATAGATATTTAATTTGTTCTATCAGAATGCCACTTTTCTGACGATCGTACGTAAATGTTTGCACAACCATTTAATTGCAAGGAGTATTAAGGCAGTAGATAACTTGAAGTGGATCGTATGGTGGTCTGCATCGGTACAGCGGCACTCCGCCCCGTTGATGCTACGTGTGGTGATTGGGAAAACAGTGAAAAGAAACCCTAGCCAAATTCGCACTCCAACCGACACCGATCCCATGAGTTCACCTGAGACTTTTTTTAAAACCTTTGTTATCCGGGGAGTTCTACCGCAAATGGCTTTCACACGCTTCAAAGAAGAACGGAACTGCTCACGTCAGGAGCAATGCTCGACGCTAACAGCATTGTTTCTTTCAATCTGAATTGCAAGGATACGCTCCGGTTGAAATGAGATCGGTTTATTACAGTAGCTGGAATTGTCCTTTTACTTGACCACGTAAAAATTGGCTACTGTTTGTATGTATCGTGTTCCCACGTCAGTCATATTTACTTGTAAACGTTCGGTGCGCTTGTTTGTGTTCAGTTCGCCCGAAGTCGCGTATGTGAGGAATTAGAGGCAGATGGCAGTATCATGTCTGAAAATACGGGAGCGTTGGTGGAGGTTAGGGCGCATCCGCACAGTGACAGCGGGACGAGGATCTACATTCTGGACCAATTCCCATTGTTTTCACACCCATAAAAGACACTAAGTGTGCTTTTAGGTTAACCCATCTTTCCTTGTTTCATTACATTGGCAGCTAAGGAACGTGTGTAAATGTAGGCAAATGCTTTGTCGTACGTATGGGTTTCCATACATTTAAAATATCTTGAAACAAAACAGCGCACGAAGCTCCCGATGCCTGTTTGCAGGGGAATAAGTAACGGAAGCACAAGTTTCGCTCTTTACTAAGACCAGTCTTCCGTACTGCCACTAAAGAGTCAACAGCGATTCTTCTCTCTTTCACTTCAAATGTGCGTATAAGTATCGATGTTCGACATCTGAAGTTAGTATTATAGTATAGTCATGTATAATTTCCGTTTGGACCTTATCGGATTCATTTCTGAATGCTTCAAGATGCAGGAGTAATGAGTATTCGGTAAAAGTCAGCCTCTACTGACTTCCATCCATCCATTATCTGTACCGCTTTATCCATAAGGGTCGCGGGGAAGCTGGAGCTAATCCCTGCATCATCGGGCGAGAGGCAGTGTACACCCTGGGCAGGTCGCCAGTCCACCACAGCCTCTACTGACTTGAGATGTTTAATTTGACAGTCCTGGATATGGCTATGGTAATGTGGTCAGTTGTGTGCAAAGTAACAGAGCAAGGAAGAAACAGATACATTTCCTGGCTGTGTATGAAGGGTATGCTATTAAGTGTATAAAATACCTCAGATAAAACTATACAGTGAGAGAAGCATCAGTTTAGATTATAATAGACTGAATATTTGTTGTGTCTGGAAAAGTTAAGTCTCTGAAACTTTACAGTAACACTAAAACAGTGACAGTAAAACTAATGTCCTCTGAAGTTACACATGAATACTTCGGAAATACACAGGGAATTCCATATCTGCAAGAGGGTACATTTCCTAAATGCACACCTGAGTTTCCTGTGTGGTTACAATGCATTGCAAGCTGTATAGTGTTTCACACGCACACACATGCGAGCACAGACTCACTGTAATACACTATCTGATGAAACAATCCACACATTAAATCCAGGTTACCTGCCCAGTCACAGGGAGCTAATATCAAGGCTCCCAGCATTGGTTATGATGGAGAAAGTATTCAAAAGCAATTGCTTTATGATGACTCAGTAATTGCTACTGCTTATAAATGTGGAATACACAGACAACAGAGTGCTTTCCTTTCGGAGATTAGCAGCCAGCATGCTTTCAATTCTATTGATTTTATATGATTGTGTATCTTTTATAGTCAAATTTTGCATTTTAAAGGGACACAGAGACACAGGAATTTAGCAATAATCTGCAGGCTTTCTATAAAATACCTGTTTACAATAAAAGTGTGAATGTTTAAATATCACTTTGTTGCTTTTTTGTCATCTTATTGTTAGAATGTTAAATGTTATACAAATATTTATGGGAGTAACTCATTAAAAATAAAATGATATCTTTTCTATATCCCAAAAACCTCTCAAACAAATATAAAACTCCAAAGTTTTGCCCAGTTCACAGTACTGCATCCCTCGCCTGCCCTCTCCATTGTGTTTAGACAGTGTTGTCCTAAACGCACAGTCATACCACAGGTGCAATAGCCAGTAGCGTAACCGTTAAGAACACAGATGGTTACTGGGTGAGTGCCATGGGGAAACAATACATAATGAGATGCCTGCAGAAGCGTATTATAGAAAGCTGCATGTTATGAACGCATTTAGGGTTACAAACTCAAAACACTGAAGATGTCCTTGAGAAAGGATTAAATAGAGTATTAATCAGAGGAACGACGTGGGACTTTCTGAAAATGTTACAGCATGATGATGAGATGAGAAAAAGGGCCAGGGTGGCATGTTGCCGGCAGGAACTGATTTAAAAAATAATAATATTGGATGGATGGATGGAATATTTTTGCTATTTCCCCAAGTCTTTCATAGAAGTCTTTCCAGTACTTGCTACATTAATCTTAGTTATTGCTAGAACATTAAATGACAGCAACAAAATAACAAAGGCTTGTTATTCATCAGTGTATCTAGGTGTCTGTGGAGAACATAGAAATTCACAAAGTTGCTCAGCGGCCTGTCTTTGGGATGACACTTTGGATATGAATGATTCCCATTTGCTTCTGGGTCACACTGACAGCGACGGAAGGACAAAAAGTTTAGGTTAAAGTACATCTTACAGACATGATATTCTCCCAGAAATAAAACCATGGGTAAGACCTGTTTTAGACCAGTCACGTCACAAAACATCTACACTTTCAGATGCCACTACTATTGTTGCAGAGGTCAAAGAGCTCTAAAAAAGCAAGTCTACTAATGTCAAACATATCTGTAACTGAACACCAAAGAAATGCTGAGATCATACAGACTGAATCTGTCTCCCCATCATTTGAGATTTACCTATTAACAATTTAATTTGTCATATAAGTTGTTCCCTATATATCAAAAAGTAACTACTGCACATAATCATATAGCAATATTTCATAATGCTTCTTAAATATGATGTTATTGTCAGATATTTTATCCATTGTGATACAAGCGCACTTTCCTTGCACTCAAATCACTTCTGCTTACTGCCACATTATTATGATATGCTGTTAAAAATAAGAAACAACGGAGGCTGGAAACAGTTTGCATAACTACGCACAGCCAGATAAAGGGCACACTTTGGGGCCTTCCAGTGCATCTCCATCACTGCTTGAACAATACAGTGATACCCCACAATCTGAGAGTGTGCGGGGGCTGCAGGGCTGGGGGGAGGTGGGGAGGGTCATGGGTCTTCTTTTCCCATTGATGCACTGGGGAATTCCCCTCCTTCCTCTTGTTCCCCTTGTCAAAGACATCAGTAGCAGCTGGACCCCTTAACCATGTCGTAACAGCAAGAAAAGGGTTCAGGGGTGGAGGGTGCAGGAGGGGGAGTGTGCATGCACGTATGGAAGGCTGCATCTCCTATTGTAGCTCGGGCCAGCACACTTCAGTGACAACACATCCATCAACAGCCAATAGTTGCCAGCAATTCACCCTGAAAACACAACAGTGACCTTTGACCTCTTCACCAAAAAGAAGTGAAGTTCCTCAATCACACCATGAGTTCCCTGCTAAGGATCTCAGGGACATCCCTCCCTAAAGAGACACCCTGCTGCACGAATGGCTTTAGTGACTACTTCACCCGTGTGAATTTTGTGTGCATTTCATGTGAATAAAGACCAATTACAGTCTGAAAAAGACAATGGCATCTTCATTTTATATATTCAAAGGTGAAAGTAACAGCCTTTGTTAAAGAATCCAGGTTCATAATTCAATACAAACAACGTGTCACAAAATCTGAAGAGTTAATTAAAAACACACTTTCCTTTGTGGAGAAATAAATCACCATTTGACCTACAGTTAACCAGTATGAGGATCCTGTTGCCTATAAATGCATGTGAATGACTACTGCAGAAAATTAATCCAATACAACACTTGTTAGTGGAGTAAGGTAACAACAACTGCTGAGTAAAGGAAACCTGCTGAACCACATATTCCTTGGATAATTAATTTGATTCACTAGAGCATACTTCATATGTGTAAAACTATAAAATCCAGGAGTAAAAAATGCATAAAACAATAACAATACCCTTATACTGTAAATACTGCCACAGCTACAGACTAAGCTTTGATTGAGTTACCAGAAAAATACTTTTGCTTCTTATGAATATAATTTAAAACCGAAAGCAGGAAACTGCGCACCCGAGCTTCCAGCGGTGAGTTATGCATGGTACTACAGTGGGGAAAGCGCGATGTCGGCTTTGTTGTGCTTCATTGTTTAGGACGACACCCCAAGGTAAATTCCTCCTAGGCCTGTGTAAAAGCACTAAACGATTCGTATTTTATGCATAAAATTGCTTGACGGTTCATTTCGATTGTCGATGAGCCACATTCTCTGCAGGTTTATCTAAAAAAAAACCGAACGGCTTCATATGACCAATCTATACGGTTAATATAACAAGTGAATTTTACTTTGTCGGGATAATCTCAAAGAAACATTAAAATAATTCCACAGGTACATTACTTAAATACATATAAATTACAATGACGTAAAGACCAATCACAAAACGTCCAGTTGCTTTCCTCAAACGTAATATAGATTCAAAAACTAAGATTTAGTTATTCCGAAGAAAAAAGTTCAAATCTGTGACAACTGCATGTTGAAATTAAAGGTTATGTCGCATACAGTTGGCCTGTATCATGTGTATGCCGGTGGCTTTCATGAGGTCTATGTCGTATTCGTAATTGATTTCAAAGTATAACGTTATTACAAAAAATATAACCAATCATTTATTAAACAGAAATATAATTTGTTTTTATGACTTTAAAGTACAGGGGATCGAAACGCCAAATATAAAAGCTCGAACGGGTAATAACCAATAGGCCTAGTGAAGCAACAAATGAAATAGCGGGTTGGATGACCATATACAGGCCAGAAAGTTCTGTGAACAGTAAACTAAACGTTGCTCTGCGAAAATTGTTCTAAATTAAATATTCCTGAGACAGCGTAAAGCCCTGCGTCATTTTACTACGACACGGTCGTTTTCAACAAACTACTACCTATTTCTGGATTTAGCATTTCGACATAAAGGCCTAAAATGTATTATCTATATGTCAGCACTTCATGCGACCCCCCAAAAAATGCCAAGTAGACGGTTTGTTCTAAATTTAGTTTATCCCGAATTTAATTAATAAATAAATTCACAAGCCTTCCAAAATAAGCTTATATACGGGTTTCTTTATGCGTTGTGCAAGGATACCTTCCAGTATTCGCTTAACAGATTGAAAATGCCTAGGTTTGCAGTATAAAACATATGTAGGCCTATTTACAGGTGTAAATATGAGTATTTAAACACAATGAATCTGAAAGCATCAATGTAATGATTTTGTTTTGCTGTTCGAATTTCCGTCACGGATACAAGGTGTATTTTGAGATAGCTCAAACAGTGACAATAAATAACACAACCGGATACCACAAAAGTGGCTGTGTCAAATGCAACTGAATATCTTAAGCACATTTTTGACAACCACGGGGTTGAATTTTACATTTTTTATATTAATAGCCATTTTTTACACCCTCACTACATCTCATTATTTCTGTGAATTATAATAATGACCTTTCTCTTAACTGTAAAAGAAATAACATGCATAGAACCCTTGAACCATAAAAGCAAACTAATTTAAAAGCAGAAAAATTCAGAATTTGAAAAGAGCGCCATTCTTCCCAACAAAGCACAGTGAGTAAGTGCCCGCGATCCCCCCTCAGTTTGCGAACGGCGGAGTTTTATAGAGCAGCAGCGAGCGCTCAGCGGTGAGCTCGGCGCTCCAGCTCCAGCGGATGTCCCGCCCCTTGCGCCTTCTCGCACTGCGATGATGTAACCACTTTCCAAATTTAGCGTGTTGCCGATGCTTCAGAAGTTCCTCCGCTGGTCGGAGCTGCTGTCTGTTACGCGACGTCATAAAAATCCTGTTATTATTGTAAACAGTCCGCCTGCTTTCCACTGTCGTGCTCCACCAAGCTTAAGTGTCTGTAGTCCTTTGTTCAAAGAGGCTTGCGAAAATATCTACGGGAAGACCCTTTATAGATAGGAGGTATTTCACTGTGGAAAGACAGCACGATAACACATGTAGTACACGTGCAGTAAATAAGGACTATTGCATTTTTCTAACTTAACTGGAGCTTGTAATTAATATAAAAGTAAATAAATCATAGCTAATCTAATATGATGTCGCGCCGGCATCAAGCGCCTTCGAAAACTATTTTAATGTAATGTTCAAATTAACAAATATCTTAACCCACACATCGGCATTTCAATGAGATTCGTCTTCATATCGCGATATAAATGTAATGTCTACATTATCAGAACAAATATCAGTCATTATCCACCAAACAGTAGCGAAAAGCTAAATCGTCTTAATTAAAAAAGACAGGTTCGTTTGTAAACTAAGTCCTATTCACCTTACTATGAATCAATTTAATTACGTCATCTTGTTTTTCCATCCGCTACAACTGTATGTACAGTGGGTTGGATGTTTACCTCTTTTAAAGCTACAGGATTTTTAATCAATGAACCTCGTGTTTCCTATTGCCAGGCGTTGCTAACCAACTTCAATGTTCAGATATTAAAACCCGCATTGGTCTATACATCATTTTAATAAGCAAACGAAGTGACTATCTAAAACTCAATTCATATACTTGTAAATAGTATGAGAAGCAAATACGAAAAGAAAAGCTTGCTAAATGCCACTTACTTGAGCGCCACTGAAAGCTGGATGTCCAAATGTGCAAGTCGACGCGTTAATGGCAAAATTTATATTCCAATTCGACATTTCCATCTGTTCGGAAATAAAGACTAGTGCTGGTTTTAAAATGCAGTTTCACCAAGCTTCAAGGAAGTTGTCCTTTTGTTCCAGTATTTATACATTGCGTCAATGTTGCGAAAAGAGGCGGAGCGGCGGCACTTCGACAAAAAATCCGCGCACACAACCTTATGTACACAAAAACTAAACCCTCCACCCGGCCAAAATCGCCGGATCGGATTAGATCACGTGTCCTGGAATGTCCACCATCTATTCACACGGCGACACTTCAACTCGGAGGCGTAGGGCACACGTTACAGGGAAGAGACTGGGGAAGAGATGCGCTTATGGATTTGGAAGGAAACGCGAAGTGTCAACCGCGTCCTTGCCGAGCGCCGCAATTAGCTACGAGATCGCCGTATAGAGAGCAAGTGTGTGAGTTTATTTTAGCGCCGAAATGTTAGATAGGTTGAGGAAGCCCTTTTACGCACAGACAAGGCACCGTAATTCTATAAGTACGAGGGTGTTCCTTATCTCACTACGTAATATAGAGTAGGATGGCCGTTTCTGTGGTTTCGACTTAAATGATTGACACTGTGTAATGTTAAAGGGAGGTGAAGCAGCCTTTTGTCGTGGTTACAGAGTAGTTGCATCAGAAAGTTTATTGATTTCCTTCCGCCGAAAGAACGTATTCCTAGTTATATTCTGTGTTCATTGTATCCGTGCAAAACCATACTATCAAATGACACCGTGTATATCCAACTGAAAAAGTGCTTTTTTTAAGAGAATGTCTACGATTTCACCTGTTTAATGTTCTACCACGGCATATTATTAATTCTGTACTTGGCGCGGAACAGACCTGTACCATTCCCTCACTGGCGTCTTTCTTGGTCGCTTGGTGAGGTGCCAGTCGACCATGCTCTTTTGAGGCTCGCTTGAGGCCTGAGTGCCATTTTTTTTAGCGATGCAACTAAATTGTCCTTCTAGTCTTTCAACAACTTGTCGCTTGCAGCCCGCAACAGATTTTAAAGTATTCTACATGGAATATTTGATGAATTGTGTTCGTTAATACTTGGAAAATGCCAGTTCAAGACTAAATTATTTATGAATAGGCTATTTGTCCTACATGGATAGGAAATGGGTAATGAATTCGTAAACTGAGCCAGGTCCAGGTTACGAATTCATTAAATTCTAGAATATCTGTGATGGTATTTTAAGATTAAAACATAGCTCTTTCGTGATCTTAAAACACGTACTTCACGCTGTGATTAGTCGTCATAACGCTATTACAGTTTTGACTTGCACTTCAAATACAGTTGAGAATGTATGCACTTATGTCGAGTATATGCACTTATGTATTATTTATATATGTGAAAATAATTTTATAATTTTTAATAATAAAGGTAAAAATTAAAAATCTTTTTCACGTCATACAACTCGTCAGTTTCTTAATATAACATCACGTTAAATTCACACAACCCTGCAAAGTAGCCTAGTAAGGAAACCGTAAGTAAAATACTCTGAAGTTAATTGATAAGGATGTGGAACTTTTCCCTTCAAAAAAACTCTTGACCCAATTCCTCTTTGCATTTGAATGTTGGACATATAACGGGTTAATGTATCTCAAAGCGGCATCAGGCCTTGGCGTGCACTCTTCTGTGGTGCTCTGCTTGTAATGTAAGCAACATTAATATTTCAACTTTATATCCTTAGTTGACGCCATCATCTATGTAGATGTATATATAGGGACTGTGACATAACACCCATAACACGCAGAAAACAACCAAGTAATATCCGCAACGTTTACGGCAATTTAAAAAGTGCACTCTCTAGTTTACAATGAACAAAAGAAGACAGTTTTGCCTCGGTTCACAAAATAGTGTTGTTAGGTCTGTGAATGTGCAATTACACATTATTCAAATTGTTCAAATATTCCACAATACCTGTCATGCATACATAATTATGCAGTTTGAATTTTAGATTCTCAATTAAAACCTAAGATGGTAAAATAAGAAAAAAGATATTATTTATATATTCGCCACCCAGTTACTTTATAGTTGTAGAAACTTATATTTTTCATGTAGCAAAACATTTAGGAAGTTAGCTTAAGAAGTTGGCAATGCGTGGAGGAGAAAAATATTGCCCTAGCACATGTTTGCACAGCTGAGGTGAGCGGTCGATACTTTCCAGCAATTAACTATTTCTGTGCTGACACGACAAAAAGACATTTTAGGGTGAGGGTCACAAACTATTTGTCTGAACGAAGGCAAGCGGCCATTAAAAGCATCTTCCACGTTTTGGGTTGAATAGACGGATACAGATAAATAAATGGGCACATCTCCTACAGTATATGCAACTGAATCTGCTTTAAGGAGGCGCGGTTAATTTATGTGTGCCACTATATTCTTGTCCATGTCCAGAATACTTTTTAAACTTATTCCCGGTGACGTCTTGAAGCTTTTAGTGTGCTTTAAATTTTGATTGCTTTAAGTCGACATTTAATTATTTAATGTAATCCTCTCACGCTATGGAAGAGCCCATTTAAACCACCTTATAGATAAGAAAAAATATTGATGCTGTAAACCTAATGCTTTTGTGCCGATATCTACATTAAACCAGCGTCATCGCTCATTCTCCAAAAACCTCAGCTCTTTTAAAGCTTACCCTCACTTTTACAGTTCCCCGTGTCAGAGTAATCAAACGTCTAGAGAACATATCCGCGTAAATAAGGAACATGTATTTATACGTGACTTAAATGCGAGGTAAAAGAGGCGTGAATCTATACCAAAACTTGTCTTTTTGTACAAGTGATTTCCAATGCCTTCACAGTAATTAGCAATATATTTCACCAGTATGTTTATGTAATAGACAATAAATTATTAATATTTAGCTCTAAACCAATCCACTTGAACCTTGCTATTTGAACAACTTTAACAACCGACATATTAACAAAAACATTTTACTAAGTGTATTTTTTCATGCATTCATGTAATAGTGTTCGTAGGTTTCATTGGGTCTATATATACATATATTACATATATAATATGTAAACATGCTTAAAATAGCCCTACACCATCGACTAAAATACTATATCAACGATAACGCGTCCTTGGTTTTTCATTGGCTGTTATTATACGGGCATTTGTATGGTTGTATATTTTTTATTGTATAAAATAATGACAGACATATATAAAAAGAAACTTAATAGCGTCATTCTAAGTTAGGCTATCGGAGTGAGTTTTGAATTGACATAAAACCACATGATGCAAACTTCGCGTTTCTAAGAAAAGTTGTTTCCAGAGTAGTGGTGTATAAAACACTTTGATGTAATCTATAAGCCAAGTGCACTTACTACCGCAGTTATATTATGAAACCAATTCACAGTGATATAATGCATTTGTGTGACTAGTTTTACAATATATTGTGTTTTTTTTCCTGATCACTATTTTCACATTGCTCGTTCCCCTCAATAACAAAGGGACAATTAATTCAAACTGCACAAATTCAAACGTATCTACATGCAGCATGTTGGTTTCAGTTCAATTTATGATTTGAAAGGAGGATGTTTCAAGACTACACAAAAAAGAAAATATTTTTGATTACATATTGATATAGTGTATTGTGTCTATATGTCATCGACTGTAAATATTTCAAATCCACAGGGGCTGCATATATGTTCCCTTACTTAAGTCAAAAATAATAAATAATAAATAATGAAAATTCGTTTTGAAAGAGAATATCTCAAGTAGACTTATTTAGAAATGTCTAGAAAAGACTCTAATTTCGTTTTTCTTAGTGGAAGGAATATTTGCTACCTTTGGAAAATTACATTTAAAAACGAAAATAATCCAGAAAACTATAAGAATATATTTTTAAATCTTAGAACGTTGAAAAGGGACAATTTCACAATAGCAACCATGTTCTATCAATCTGCCATAAACAACGGTATATAAAAAAACAAATATTTTCATTACTTCAATTGCATCTGTATAAATGCAATTGCTGCGCATGCACGATATTTTACTGCAGGGTAACTACAGAAATAAGCTGAACTCACTCTTCAATAAACATCCTTGCACAAATGCTACAGAATAGTCTTAAAAATCTTTTTCACGTCATACAACTCGTCAGTTTCTTAATATAACATCACGTTAAATTCACACAATACTGCAAATTCACACAATTATTGCTGACAGTAATAATTTTGTCAGTAAATTGCTACACAAGATAATGTGGTATATTTTATCCCATCCCCCAAAAATGCTTTTAAACATGTGTAAACCGAAATAAGTGCAAATGCGTACGCGTATTTGAAATATAACACCGAAAAAATCTTTAGACAAATATTTATCCTTAAGAAATTTCTAAATAGTGTGGATCCGAAACTTTAAACACGTCGGAATTCTATTATTTTCTTTTTTTATCAGAATGCAAAACGTTTTGGCCTTGGATAGGTTTGTGTTTTATTGCAAGCAATCACTGTACTGATTTGAATGAATATTGCGTGGATAGATAAAACGAATGAGATTGCAGAAGACAGTTAATAATGAAAGTTATTTTAACGAGCATCTATAAACTACCGTTGTGGCTGGTAATTTCAGTAGGGTTTGCTATGACGGGTGCAAGAGAAAATAAAAATCCATTGAAGTCGTCGCTCATTTTCCAAGTAATTTTGAGAGGGGTCCGAATTCAAAATTCGCTAAACCATACAAATATTTCGAATATTCCGAAATATTACACATTTGCATAATTATAGTATTCAAAGAATGCACAAAAGTTAGTCTCCCTTAATGAAAGATTGGTAAAATTTTCACTGTGAATTATATCAGTCAGAAAAGTTATAGCGTATGCTCAATTTGAAACTACGCTTCTTGAAACGTAGTGGAAACAAAAATTAATTTCGAAGAACCGTGTATATGAGATACATACTTACGAACTCAAAACCACGGGTATCAATTGAAACAGTATCAGTATCAGGAATCCTCAGCTGGAACAGATAATATACAGAAATGAGGGTAACTACAACAAAAGCGATACTTATCCTTAAAGGAAGATCAACGTGAAATTTGAAAACGTAGGTATTATGGTTATAAAATTGCAAGTTGAATTGTTTTTAACCTGAAAAGTGTGCTGTTTTCATCTGTCGGAATTTTTCTTGAACCAAAATCGACTGTCAGGAACTCCTCTTAAATCTTTGAAAGCAAATAGAAAATAATCAAGAGGAGCTGCAAACTACCGTGTACATTTTCCTCTAGGAATTTTAAGTGCCAACCTTAAATTTTGCACAAAAACCATCTTTCACAAAAACTCCCACCTTGAAATTTCTAGGGGCCGAATATTTTGGAAATCAACAAGTGCCTAGCAGGCATGCATGTGTAGAATTTCATGCATAGCTACAAACAGCATGATGCTTTGTGGGGTACAGCGGATTAATAGAACAGTAACTTCAAATGATTGCCTTGCCTTAATTTTGTTTAGTTTGTTTCTGCAAGAGTACCACAGGATAACAAACGGTTATTTTTATTTGCTGAAGGATTGCTGCTTGGCACACTTCTGTACTTCTGTGTGTGTGCCTTTCTTTCTGATTCTTATGTTTCTCGATTTCATTTACTCATATGCATCTGTGTAGGCAGGGCTTATAGCAGAAATGTTAAGCATTCAAAGTGACCTATCTGATCCTGCATCTTCTTCTCTTAAGGTCACAGTCTGATACAGTGCCCTGCCAGGCCATAGCATGTCTAAGAAGAACCAGCAGCCAGTTCTCATTGGTGATTCTTGTTCAGCATCTTATCTAGTTTCACCTTTTTCGGGTGATAGTATCAAACGCTTATCTTCACCTCTGGATGAAGAGTATTTGGGCACAAGGCATGACAGTGATATCTTCAAAGAGAAGCCAGGAATTTGTTGAGAGGCCCTGCCTTCTGTAACCTAGATACAGTATTCCAACCCAGAATGTTGGCGGTCAGTGATTTACTGTTTGCAGCTACTGCAAAAAGTGGCAGCTGTCCTTCTAAGCTCACCTCTGTGTACTACTGACAGCAATAGCTTCAAGATGTTTAATAACACCTGAAAGCATCTATCCACGGTTCCAAGATTTTGGAGGGAAACATCCATCTGGTAACTCAAGAGCTAATTTCACAGACTGGATATATGGATGGGATAAGTTCTGTTAGCGTAGTGAGTTTTGGAAGTTTAACAAAAGTTCTTTGCTGCAATACATGAGGACTGAGTGTGTTTTGGTTCTCAGTACTGTAGCACATGATAAGAATGACTTTGGTGAATTCATCTCAAAAACAGCTAAACACTAAGTTTTGGAAATTTGGTCTTTGATTACGGCAAGAGAACGTCTTGTGCTGATAAGTACATTCAAATAAAATATAACCTTTGTATATTTCACATAACAGTGTCTGTACAGCATTTACTAAATTAGCTTCACGCTGTGATTGGCAAGTACAAGCTAAGGTTATATGCTGAGCATCACATGTGATGTGGTGCATGTTTAATACACCAAGCTTGAGACAAAAACATGCATTCCCTTTGTTTAATCTGCATCTATACAATCAGTCAAAGTCAATCAAAATGTCTGGTAATAACAATAAGACTATGTCAATTTATTCAGTGTAAAATACTGTATTGACCGTGTAAATTAAATTATGATTTTAAACTTGCATACTTGCATCCCATCTGCAGTGCTGTTTAACTTAAAATACCATGGATTATCTATACATTTCAATGCAAATGTATAGTGAAAATTTAGTGTTAACTATGTCATCAACATGTAATATTTAATTTAAAAAGAATTTAGCTATGGATTAATGCCAAGTTTAAAGTCTAGAAGTATCTTCAGTATCTTTGTAACCGTGTATATGATGAACATTCCCTATAAATAAGCTTCCCTAAAGAATATGTTTTAGAGTACTGCACATTCAAAAGAACATATATCAAAACCATATACAACAAACTGCTATGTTATTTAGTAAAAATTCACAATATTGCTAATATTGAATGTGTACACAGAGTGAAATTTATGGATGCTGCAGCTTGACATTCATCTGATTAATTCTGTATTGCCATGCCTAGAGGTACGCTTTATACCCACCCCAGCTTATATACACACCCCATTAATCATTAAAGAACATGTCACTGGCAATTGTATGAAACTGCACAAAGTTACTATCCATACAACAGAAAACAAAATGCAATAATCTAAATTTGGAAAACAAAAATCTGTGTTTGCTACAAGAATGTGCAAAATGAATTTTAGTGGAATTTCCCTTAAAGTTTCTTTAGGTGAAGAGAGCCCCCGAGTCACTGTGAGGTATAGCCAGTTTGAAGAAGAAACTGAAGGGTTCTTGTGTCATTCCGTCTATCGCCTAGGCTCTATCTATATCCATCTTCATGTCCTATCAAGTGAAAGACTCGTCTGCATTTTTGAGACATCCACCCAAGTGCGCCTCCTGCCTATTTTTAAAGAGTTGCTACCCTCTTCAATTACACGGTTCCTTTCCATTCCTGTGAACTCAGTCTATACAGACCTCAGATTTCCAGCATCAGCGCGACATTGCAGACCCACCCAAGGGTTGTAGGATGCCTAACACTCTGATACACATTGCAAATATGTGTGTGTATGAAATGTATGAAAATTGAGCAATGACATGATTCTGAGTCTTAGCATACTTCAAACCTTTAAGGTTTGTATACTTTATACTGTTCACTGTTTTATATATAACTGTCATGTCCAAGGAGGAACATCACTAAGCCTACATTCTAATAGCCACAATAACTATATTTTATTTATTAAGCAACAGCAGTTAAAGCTTTACTTCCTTGAAGAGAACTAGGTCGAGACTGTGGTCGGCCACTTGGAAAACTGTTCAAGTTTGAAATAATCATTAGTCACACAGGATGACCCACTTGTCCACCCAACAAATCTTTTTACTTGTGGTGACACTACAAGCAGGGAAAGGAATGCGTATGGTGCTGCTGTGGATTTGTTGTAAAATCAAAAATAACGCAGGAAATTCAATGCGCCCATTCAGCCATTTTCCAACACTGTTATCAGTGCACAGGGTCGCAACACAACAACCTGTCAACTGAAATCAGATCTCTAGTTGTCGTCTGCAGCTCCCCCCTCACTCATCCTTATGCCATGTGGAGGTTAGCATGTGCTATCTTCTGTTTACGTGCCAGCCCAACAGCAAGAGCATTCTGTGCCAACTAGTAGCAAGGTAAAAAAAAAAAAAGTCAACATGTTTAAAATGCATGTCTTGTCATAGTGCTGTTGAATACCCACTGAACTGAAGCTTGAAATCCAAGCACAGAGGCTTTGAGTGCCATGACCTGGAGTGAGGGAACATTTGGGACCATGTGCATAACTCCTTTGAGCTTCCCAGCATGTCTCTCTAGACAACAGCCACATGACCAATGCACAACAGGCTGCTCAAGAGCTGATGTGATTGCCATTTCCTGTCTTCTGTCCCTGTAAACCATAACATTTCCCCATGGCATTTATTTTTATACTAATACAAGGTTTGCGATAAATGGATAATCTGTAGACTGCTTCTCATCTGTGCTGTGCCCAGGTTTCACGCTTCCATGTTGCTCTGCATGCAATCATGGCAACCGGGATGGAGAGGCGGCAGCAACTTGAGAATCTGACAAGTCGCCAAATGTGAGCATAAGGGACAGCAGCGAGGGGCAGTGGTCACATCTCTGAGACCTGGTTCTGAGGCTTGGGGGCACCACGCTAAGCATCACTCCATAAACAAAAGTGATATGAGAATTTCACAAGAGCAAACAATGCTAACATCACAGTAGAGGCTAACATTGGATAGGTAAATAAAAAAACTGACTAGACACAAATATGTATTCAAAAAGGCAACTGTCAAATTTCGCCATGTGTAATACAATTAAGGCTGTTCTTCTCATTGCCAATGAAAACAAGCTGCATCATTAAACCTCAAAGTAGAGAAGTAAATTCATCATTTGAAAAGCACCTTCATCTGAGAACCAAAAAACCTCTCTGACTCATATGAAGACTAAGCAACTGTAAGTTTCATATGGAGAAAACAAAACAGTTTCTGTAGTTGGATATGAATAATACAACAATATTTTCCAACATACAATGTTGCACTGTAATGTTTCCCATAGGGCAGGGGGGTAAGACAACATTAGCAGTAACGGACAATATCAGACAGCCTTGAGGGCCTAGCTATGAATTCCTTTTTTTCAGCTCCCTACATCAATACGAGGTCACGGCATTCACAGGCAGTTAACAGTTGAGATAAAAAAGAAAATGAGGAACCATTGACAATATTTAGATGAATTTGTCTAGGCTATTAATTACTTGACTATTCACTGTCCCCTTAAAACCATAACACCTATAAAATGCTCCAATATGTCCAATATTGATTCATGAAACTATGTCATTTTCACATATTCTCAAACACAAAAAAATAGAAACACCTAAATTAATGTAGAACTATGACTACCGATCACGCTTGCTTCTGTGATTGTGCATGTGTTGGATGATTTGACATTATCATTAATCCTGATATTTTTATTATAAAATATTGTATATTTTTCTTAGACATTGCCCAGTCCTAATTAATTAGGGTAAAGCATCAGCTATATTAATGAAGTATATTTAATCAATCCAAGGAGAAGTGGGTTGGGATTAAATTTCAGCCCTGGGCTTTGGGGTCCCTACAACAAATTTTGGCAAGTGGGGGTGTCCCATGATAACTTTTATAGAGCGATACATTTTTTTTAAAATTGGGGGTGGGGGGGAGGCGGGACTGGATGCCATATGGCCAGTCCAGCCCTGAAATCAAGCACAGCCATATTAATTTAGTTCCTGATGGCTTCGATTAAGAAATTTTGAAAGATACTGGCATGATACAGCATTTCACCCCAGATCCATTTTCACATTAGTATTAGGTTTTCTTGTCATTAAAAAGTGGGACATTCAAATAATCCATGTTTCAACTCTTTAAGGGTGGGTGGCATTGTAATAAAACACTTAAATTCAGTTATTATAAAAATGTATAAATAGTTATTATAAAATTGTATGTATAAAATTAGTGGTCTAGCAGGCAGCTTGCTGACATGGGGCACATGCATGATGTTTGCAACGGCGCTGATTTCTCATTGGTTACATTAAGGTGCCACAGCAGACGACAGCAAATGTTTTGAATGCTGACTTGTGTAACATTTCCTCCGCCACACTCTCTTGCTCCAAGTACAGCTGAACTGAGCTGTGCGGTGCTTTGCCTTGACAGGTTTCTGAGTGCTGCCTGTGGCACACTGCCCTTGACCAACTGGATGATGCTAAATTTGTGCCCCATCAGAAGATCCAGCAGGAAGCACGTTTAGATACAGGTCTAGTTATTCTGTCAAAACAAACATATTAATGAGGTTACAGAGGAAATGGAAAGTATCACAACTTATCCTCACATGTTCATGTGATATGTAATTACAATTATATTTTACAGCCTACATTTAATTTGATTAGGTAAAAATTCTGCCATATGAAATGAATATGCCTGAATCGCTTTGAATTAAAAGAAAAAAGTATTTTATATTGTGAATCCTTTACCACGGCAATTACCAATGCGAAATCAACTGTAGATGAATAAAATTAAGTATCTGATGATTTTATAGTGTCTTTACACAGACATAATTAGAACAATACTAAAATATATAGCATATGCGAAAACAAAAATACAAAAAGTTCTAAGACCAGAAATAGATATGTTACTGTTGGGGAACCAGAGGAACCACAGAACAGGTGGTTTCCTAACCATGTGAACAGTACTAAGTCATTTTCCAACCTTCAATTGTTAAATCGTAGGAAGATAATTTCCCAATATTTGTGAAAAAACACCAGTAGATATGAAAAAGTTGCATGAAATTTCACAGGCTAGCAAATTATGATGTGAAATTATACTACACACATTCAAAAAGTCATTTTTTAAAGTAATACTGAATTAAAATCATATTTGGTCCCAAAACAAATCTATGTTTTTCTAAACCAAACAAAAAAGTGCAGTACATGAAAGGCAGCTATGTATGACTTCCGTATTGGTAATCTTTGTGGTCCTTCTTTTTTTGAGTTATCTCTCTCTTTCTATTTTGAGTCAAGATCTGCAATATCCACTAAAAGACATACATACACAAACACACAGTGACATCCTTATTTCACTCACACTCACCAGTCCCTGAGGCCTTTGCGAAGTGGTAGCAATTTGTCACATCAAAGCTTCTTTCTCCTCGGCATCAGGTCTGCGAGAAACCTGCCAGTTAGTGGGAGGAGCAAACACTCAGGCAAGAGAGCTCTAAGTCAGCCATATGAGGGAGGATGGTGACTAAGACCAGGCTCACGTGGGAGGTCATTTCGCAATATAAAAACTGTGCATGGTAACAAAGTCATGGGCAAGCAACAAATGAATACAGCCCAAAATAGAATTTGTGGAAGGGTGGAAGACCCACACGTTGACATCAGTGGAATATAATTGAAGTTTATTGGGGGAATGGACAAAATAATGATTTCCAATGGTGAAACTGTCTACATAGTGATATTTTGCATAATTTGACACACCTCAGCTACTTCAATTTGGTGGTAAAACATGTTGCCTGATGACTGACCAACAGAAATGAAGAAAAATATTAAACACAGCGAATGATAAACATCAATGCAGGAGATTACACTATTTATATTAAACCCTTTCTGAACCTAACAGTCTTGCCTTTGCATGACCTAAACCTATTGTAACAAAAACAAATTCCTTACAGTTTCCGAGTCTTGCATTCTCTACTGCTTATAATGCTATCTTGTCTAAATATATATCATCTTACACCTTTCAGCTCTATCATTTCATAGCTAATAGCTAATAAGGCTAAGTTATCTAGCAGAATAGTAGTTAAAGACATGCCCCTACAACTCAAGGTTTGTTAAGTTTAAGTTCTAGGTGTCATCATAGGTCAGGGAGAACCTGCTTTTTCAGGAAAAACATCCAGATACATTAATCGGTTTTTAAAAATCTGCTTTGACTACGAGTGTTATGCAAGTGACTACATAAAAATATCAATATTGCAGAATTTCTATTTGTGAAGAAACAAACACTGACTGCCAAAGTATAAGTCATAAAGTATACAATATGTAAAAAACACTATACGATAATGCAGACAGATAACAGAGAGGAAGAATATTATAGTTTTACTCCTACAAAGAGAAAAAGAAGCAGATATGCACTTCGGTCATATTCCTTTTTAACGCGGTAGCGCACAGCACAACCATGTGGAAAGTAATGGTAACACTCATAACTTCACGTACGATGAGCACCAAGAGGAAAGAACCGCCAGAGACCATGGGTTATTTTTATTGCACATCGCTATTATTATTTAGTAGCAGGATGCCAAACATTTATCACATACAGTTAGTGAGGAAGATATCATGCTTAGTTTATGGAGAGAGACTGCATACCACAGTGCTGCTACCTCCTTTGCTTAAGTATCGCATATGAGTATTTCTGACATTTTCAGAGTGACACCTCAGGCATTTTCCAGGTTTGTCCTTTACCCTGGGAAGTTGATGAGGTGGAAGAAGCATATACAAAGGCAATTTTTAAAACTGTCTGTTTCCCGTACCTTTTGTAAAACAGCAATATTTTTTGTTAAATTACAAGCCGGATTAATTAAGTTAATGTGAAGAGCAGCATTCCTGCTTTGTTCATCTAGGTGAACCTCCAGGAATATACCTATGTTTTAGGAACCTCTCAGTGTGATTTCTAAAACTTATTAGGCAAGAGATGCAACAAGAATTCCAAAACACTAGGAGGGAGAGAGAGGTAAGGAGCATGCACTGCAGCACCCTCCACCTCAGAAAAGAGAACATGAGTGCAGCCATGCAGCCGGTGACACCTCAGCACCACATTAGTTCAAATGGACCAGCATGAGTTTTTTCCAGTGGCTGGAGTGCCAATCCTGCCAACAACCCCCAAAATTTCCCTGTAAGTTAGAGGATCTGCTTGCAGGGCTGCATGTAGTTTAACATCATACCCAGGACAAAGCAGTTGCAGGTTAAGGGCCTTGCTCAAGGGCCCAACAGTGTAGGATCGCTGCAGAAATTCACAGGATTCAAACCAGCATCATTCCGATTGCTGGCACAGATCCCTAGCCTCAGAGCCACCATTGCACCCACATGGAGAAATCTGCTGTAAAAAAATTAATACAGAATTCACTACTTTAGGGTTACTGCAAAAATGGCTGTGATCCCAGTAGACCAAAGAGAGATGTTTGTATTCTAGCTTAAAGTCATGGAATCCTAGTATGCACAGCCTTTTCAGTGACCTATCAGAAAGCATTAGCACGACGATAACACTGAGGCATATGTAACCAGCCCTTGATGAACCATGGTTTCCCACTCATCCATTAGCATTTATAGTTTCTGCAGATAAACATGTTTACAGTCCAGATGTCGATAATGGGCAAGTCAAAAGCCCAGACCACTCAAGTTCAAAGGGCTTATGCCACAGGAAAGAAGCAGAGAACTGGGTGAATGACAGCTGTGGACAATAATTTCTGCAGCTATATTCTGCTGCCTTACAAGTCAGTGAAGGGAGGATCACATGCTAGGGCCTGCTTCAGGAACTGGAAGAGAAATATTTGCAGTGGTCAGACATAAATAGGAGGGGACCAGAAAATGTGTATGCACATTTCCACAAATAAATAATGTGTTTTGGAAGAAATTGATATTTACAAATTCTGGAGTGATATTCAGCAATTCAGAACATCTACATGGAACCAGGCAAAGTCCTCCCTGTTGGACTTTTTTGGATCAGAACCAGGGATAAGGATTAAAGACAAAGGCCCAGGGCCTGCCAAGACAGAACCCTGAAAGGAAAAGAAGGAGGGAGACAGTGACAAAGAGAGACACAGAGAGGGGGAGAGAGAAAGGGAGAGGGACAGAGGGAGAGAGAGTGAAAGACATCACAGTGATATTGTGCAGCATGTGAATATGAAATAAAATACTTGAACCATGTCCAGGCATCATGGGTAAATGGCTATCCCTTGTCTCAGCAGAGTCAGGCTGTTTTGATTTATGCGACTGCATTCTACCAGACTTCATGGAAAGCCATCATTTTCAGGTGCTTTAGTCATTTTTACAAGGGAGTCAAAGATGTAGAGCATTACACTGAAAAACACGTTGAGTGCAGTATAACTGGCTGCAGAGGGTTTATAAAATATCCAGACATTAAACATCGTTGAACACTGTTCAACAGCATATAATACAATCATTTTTTTGTATAAGTTTTATCCATAATGTTAGCCCCCGCTGGAATTTACACAAAAAGGCACTCAGCCAAACACTGCTTGGCCGAGTAACAAATGAATACTTGTGAATTACCAGACCCTTATCGTTAAATAGTTTAAAAATAAATTTTGGAAAGTGAAAGTTTCCTGGGGTAAACAGAGAAGACATTAAAGAGCTTTAATGATTATGAAAGTAAGTGTTTAAAATAAAACGTGTAATGTTAAGATAACCAAAGGTAAAAAAAATCCACATTGAAATATAAAGTATATGCAAGTACATAACTCTATCAATGCAACATAAAATTTCATGTCATACACAAATATAATAATTGTCTGTATATTTCTTTCACTGTGCTAATGTTTAGCTTGGAATTGCTACCACAAAACTAAATTTAAATTTTATAAAAACTCAGATCAACGATGTTACTGCGACAATAAAATTCACAGCAAATGTTGTATTTGAGGCATGAAGTTGTGGATATATAAAAATAACTCTGAATATATATTTGGGTTGGATAAAATTTCGATCATCGTAAAATTTTGTACCATTACTTTAGACAAACCTTTTCCCATAGTTCAAGTCCCAAAAATGAAGTAGCTCACGTTCGTGTCTTCCGATTTCTTTACGGGCTGCTCTGAATCCAAAGTGAAAATTTTGATTAGCAATTAAAATATCAGTAGCCTGACCAACCATTAATAAACTCTTGGAGTCTGCATTATTGGCATAAACAAATCATTAGTTTAACTACCAGCGTAATTGAGCGTCTCATCACGTGAGAATATCAATATCATCAGGTAATAGTTTCCCAGGCCCAATTCTGAGGCGTCGTAATACACAGTATTTCATATTACTACATGAAAGTAACTTTTTTCATATTATTGCTACTTCTGGTGTGTACGCCAGAATAAACGATCATTTCAAAACTATGAGCTCGTTCAAGCACACTATTGCTGGTGAGTACCCATAATGGATATTAATGTACTTTGTTATTACCTGAATTTAATGTTGGCAATGTCTCACTGTGCGTAATTTATTGATTAAACTTTACCATATGGGTGTACACCAGGGTTGCCAACTTTGGTCAGCTTGTTGGCGTGTTATTTTCAATGTGAGACAAGTCTGCGCACGCATTTACATGTATTTAAGAGTTATTACCTTGTACATAGTCTCGGTTTTGATACAGGTAATTTTAGGTTTATAACTGAATTATATATATTTGCCGTACAGTCTGAACGCGTGAGTATTACGTCAGATGCATGAGAGCTGGCAACCCTGACGTACAAGGAAATCGCGTTATATATTATATTCGCAGGTGGTTCGCGATTTCGGCTCCCCGCCTTATGTTGTGAGAGATGGCACTCTGATTGGTTTATGGCATGTTACGCCCCAAACACCCATGGCTAATTACGAGCGAAAGTGGGTTGGCCACGCCCTTAAAGAAGTTGTGCCCCTCAGATCGTTAAAATAGGGCCCCTAGACTGCCCAGAATAGGTATTTTTAGACACCGGCAACAAGTCATATCCTTAGAAAAAATAAAAACTGAGACAGCCATTTTCAGACCCAAACTATTTCTCGTTGATAAATATTTACCCACAATCAATCTGTCAGGAATGGTGTGTTTATTTATGGAGATGTCACACATGATTGCTTTCTGTTTGAGAAAAACATCATGCCTACACTCAGTTTTTTTTATTCCAACACAGTTCTGCTTTATACCTAAGAACAAAGAGACTAACCAAGAATCAAGACAAAATGTCACTAATACTATTATATTTTAGACCAGGAGTCGCCAACCACTGGATTACAATAAATAGGTTGATTTTTTAAGACATTCCCAGTTAATGGTGATAAACAGGCCAACACCTTCACACCTCCCCCCACCATACAGCATAATCCACCAAGCCCTCTATTTTAAATGATTTTTTGGCAAAACACTTTTTGAGGGAAAGAGGCTACAAAACTTAATCCCTGTCAAAAGAGGCTTCACCTGAGCAATGGTGTCCTGCTGAGGACCCAACACATTTTCTCCTTAGCACTCCTTATGCCCTTTGTCACTGCTCCCGTTTTGCCTCGAGAGGCTGGAGATACAGTGAACTTCACAGTTTGAGGGAACTGGTCACAGCCGGGCACAACCATCTCTAGATACAGATAACTACCAAATCTAAACAAATATTATACATTTTTCATTCCACTAATTAAATACAGCAATTGTAAAGAAATTGCAATAAATAAACATGCATCTGCTGCAATGGATTCCCATTTATGTGAATCTGTGCATAAGAACCTGCTGACTATGCACAGAAAGCCCAAAAGCAGCAAGGTGTATTATTTGGAATTCAATTCAGGCCATGCAGTCCAGCCCAAACAAGCTGTGTTCCATGTGCATGTTTGTTGAACAGAAGGAAGAAAACTGCAGGGTGAGGACAGGTTTATATTTCTTGGCTTTGCTACGTTTTGAAGAAGCTGACTGTACAGATCATCTTCCACCCCAGACACACTCATGCTCACACACAAAACTCTAAGCTCTCTGCAGTGATAGAGAGACATATGCCCGAGCATTCCTCTCTTTCTCTCTAGAGGGGGTGCAAGTTGACTAGATCATCTGGCTGTGGTCCAAGAGATGATGTCATGGAGAATGACTTCACCGTGTGGTGTCATCACCAACTCCCTACCAGACGCTCCCCCTACCTACCCTCAGGGAGAACGTGCTGCTTCACAAATACATGCCAGAACACAAGCTTAGGCTATCGTCCGCCTGCTCCTGTTACTATTTTAAGGAAGGGAGGAGAGGATGAGGCAGTGTAAGGAGGTGGGAGGGGACAATTTAATTGCCGTTCTCTGCTACCACCATTATGCCACAAAGGCCCAACAATAAACAATAATTTCACTAGGATCTACCTCAGATAAAGTGACTTCCTCATCCTCTTGATTCCATCCTGGAGAGACAGGAATCAGTCACTGTTACACCAGAGAAACGTGCATGATCAAACTTAATCTTTCTATAATGTCCATCCGGAAATGGCCAAATGAGATCCACAATGATGATCTTTGGAGATTGTGTTCTGTTACTGGTTTCCTTTTGGATTGAACACATAATGCCAAGGAAATGTGCTGTGTTCCAAGGAGTGTGTTACTGGCTTGTAGGATCCGTCGTGGAGGGGACTGTTAGCGGGGCGGGACGTGACTGCGGATGTACTGTCTATAATTAGGACGTGAGGGTAGGGGCTTCCTTCTTGCCAGTCCCTGCATCTGTCCTGCAGCTCACGCCAGGGCCCTGTTGGGATTTTCCCTACCACCCCAGTGCCTCCTGAGGGACGCACTCTAAAATTAGCCCCAGGATTGAGTCCGGCCTGCTGAAACTACAATAGCCATCTCCAGACTGCAGTAGGTAGGATGGGAATGGGGGTGGAGAATTGGGGGAACTCCGCCAGAACACCACCCCTCCACCTCTGCATCTGTTTTCGTCATTGTCAGTGGGACAGGCCCAGGGGAGAGAAGCGCCCTGCACCAGGGGAGCATGCACACAGCCTACACCTTCCCACTGGGTACCGTCCCCCATTCTGATACATTCTTTTCATCGTTGCTATTATACATTTTTGTACACCAGTTCCAAGTGCTTAAAAAGAGATCTCACTTGAAAAACAATACATACTGCTCAAATTCCAAAGTGTGACATCAAATAGTATAGCAAAAATTACAAATCTTATCCAGGTGTCATTTTATGTTTGCAAAGCTGTTAAAATGTAGGTGGAGGAATAAATAGGTGATTAATATACAGGATTTTTTTTGTATTTGGGAAAACTAGAAATACACTAGTTAAAGTTTACATTACATCAGCTATGAGGCCAGCATGCTACAGCGTTCTGTAATAAGGAGACCTAGAACATTCAAATTAGCTTGAATTCCATAGGGTGGATGAATTTTATGGTGATGTTTGCTAGGTGGAACTGAGATGATAATACTCTCCTCCAAAGACGTTGTATAACTCAATGATGCTTAAACCGGATAGTGACAAGAAACCGGGGCCTAACAGAACACATTTCAAAGGAGGTTTGTGTCGATTTTAACAAGGGTTGTCACTGCTGATTATATCAATAACGGAGTAATATATCTAGCAATCATTTAAATTATATATATATATATATATATATATATAGCAAGTGGCACGAAATACAGGGATCGTGGAAAGAAAATTAAGCTAAATACCAGTAATAAACTAGGCTACTGGATGTTTTTTTAAGATGTTGTTGCATTGCAGTTGTGATATTTAAGTTCTAGAACGACACATTTACACATGTGAACTTTTTCGTTCACATTTAATGTGAAATTCACCCACAATGGAGCCTTTCGCTTACATATTTTGACCCTGATCCACTATGCTCTGTCTTCCTTGTGTCATAGTAATCAAGAAGGCAAATTTTAATCCATGTTTTTTTTTAAATTTGCTTTACACTGCAGGCACGCCACTTCCAGACACAGCGAAAGCACAGCTCATTAACAATTCATTAATTAGGCTGTATTTTGTTGTAAAGGAGAAGGAAGGTGAATGTGGGACGCTCAGAAATTTTGAATGGACTATGTTGGGTTAAGCCCAGGAACAATAACATATAAACACAAAGTCAAAAATAGTGTAAATATTTACAATAAATTCAAAAAAGCCTTCTGTTCCTTGCAGCTCGCACAGTCCTCCTTTTTGCACTTCCGAAACTGTACTCCTCCCACAGCAACACACATACAATGATGTCATTGTTCTACGCTTTCAGCACCCAGTGCAGTATGAATGTGAGACGGTTTTTGGTGGGGCCGATGTGAGCTCCAGCCCAGCCTCGGCACCAGCAGCGAGGTATAAATAAGTCTGTCTTTGCGTAGAATTTGTAGTTAAGTTGGAAAAATAATAACACAGATCATAATACCAATAATAATTATGTGGTAACAGTAAAAGTAATTACATATGATGCTGTACTGTACTTAGAGCCGATAAACAGCTGAAGCCATACAATGTTTTCCTGAGCGTCACAAAGTAGCACATTCGTTCGTTATTAGGAACCATCGCATTTAGCCTGAATTTCTAATATAGTAGACTTTATGGCAGTCAGTCAGTACGTAAGTTTCAAAGGTGTTTGCTATCAATGACCTGCCTCATGCTTTAGAGCCAATACACTAATGTTTCTCAATAACATCATTCTCATCTACTGTTATGCAGACATTACTGTCCCCTCAACTATTGCAATAATAGCAATTATGTCTGCCAACCAGCTAATCCAAATGTCAGTCACTAGATTGTATAACTTGCAGCAAGGGAAAATTTAAGACCTGCGAGCACAACACTGTTATTAAGAAAACAAATATCACAGCAAAGTCTGGTGTTTTGTTGTGGAAGGTCTTCATTCAACTGACTTTTACTACTGTTGGATAATATGCCATAGAGAGTGTAATGCTTAATAAAGTATGGTGTACCATGCAAATACACAAGTTAAATTCAAAATAATTCCATATGGAAAAAAAGGGAATTCACTCTACTCCAACAGACCACCATACTTTGTGGTAAACATATTCTTTGAAAAAGTGAAACAGCTGAAAGTGTGTCATTAAACAGAAAAGTAACTGTTATACCATTACGTCATACACCAATCAACTATCCATTCATTTTCTGTAACTACTTGTCCTATTCAGGGTCATGTGACACCAACCAACCCCAACAAAACCACCTGCCTAATATTGTGGAGATCCTCCTCGTGCTGCCAAAACAGCTCTGACTAACTGAGGCATGAGGGACTCCACAAAACCTCTGAAGGTGTCCTGTGGAATCTGGCAACATGGCATTAGCGGCAGATCCTGTAAGTCTGTGTTTTTGATCCCTCTCAGCTCCCAGCCAATCGGGAACACCGAATACCTGGTACAGGTACACTGGGAGATGAAAGGAAGTAAAAACGTGGACTGTCCGGGGTTCCCCAAGGACTGGGTTGGGAAACACTGCTGTAAGTTGTGAGGTGGTTTGTCTGGTTTGTCCAGCACATCTCACAGATGCTTGAGATCTGGAGAATTTAGAGTCAACACCTTGAACTCTTTTGTGTTCCTCAAACCTTTCTTGTCTGATTTTTTTGCAGGGTGGCAACTGTGCACCAGTTTTAACTAAATAATAGTGTGCATTAATGGGATTGTTAGGGTTTAGCCCCCGTAAAATGTTTTTAAGCCTCCCCAGATACACTAATTAGTATAAGGGTGTATCCGAAATCGCGCACTTGACCTTAGAACTTGAACTTAATTTTAGGGCGTAGTGCGTTCACATTGATAACTAAGCTAAAATTCAGTGCATTGAAAGTACCCGGATGGTGCACTGAAAACAGCCAGAAAACGCAGTGCAGAACGATGGACACTACCCGCACTAAACAGACGCCATTTTGACAACGTAGCAGAAGGGGAGGGACTTTCGGAAAATTTTCAGAGTTGAATAATGGCAGGATCAATAAAGTGTTTCTGATTCTGATAAATGTAAGTAAGGTTAACAAATTTATTTTACTGATGTATACTGCGGTGTGTAGCCTGTCACTCTCTCTCTGATGAGAGTTATAGATAATTTGAGTTTGCGATTATATCGACTTGTTTTCACACACGCAAATGTTAACAGTTTTTTTTAGCTGGTTAAGTGGTCGAAGATAGAACATAAATAACATATATAACCTATGTTGAAGTTCGTAAATGTTACTTACTCGTTGTTATTGAACCTCCAGAATCGCAATCAAATGCTAGTCCGTCACTTCCGGTAAGTGCAAAACGTTAGTGTTCCATTTAGGACATCACTTACCCATGGTAGTGTGCACTACAGAAGGAAGACTTAGGACACACCCTAAATAATGGGGGCCATTTCCCCCCAAATAACGGCTTAGCACCCCCTTTCATAAAACTCTAGTGACGTTCCTGGTGTGCATGTCTGCATGTGTGTGTGGTGTTAATCACCATCACAATTACCATGGTGGCAGGTGTATTGAACTCCTCCTGGTATACAGGCTTGATGGGCCCATTTTGGACAGACTATGCATTTCATCCAATTTTCCTTTGACTTGGAAATGTTCCATCCACACAATACAGAAGTTTTCTCAGCTTGAGAATTGCCCAACTGGAGAAATACCATTACACAGTAGACGTGTAATGGTACCATGGTAAATACCATTACACAGTAGAAGTTTACTTTGCAGCTAAGAGAAACAATATTAGCACTCAGAATTTGTATAATAGATATTTACATAGGCACATAGTAAAGATGATTTAAGGTTTAATAATGTAAGTACAAAGCTTGCAGTGCTATCAGAAAATTATTAAAGTAAAAAAAATACTTTCGTAACTTAAAATACTTTTTTCCTTACAAATCTGAGTATGTTTGTTGCAGGGTCCTCCTTCTTCACATGTGAAATAAAGACTAAACTGAGCCTGTGCAGAAGTGAGTTATTTGATGTGTATCTCATTCCTGATTTGAGAAACAGACTTTGTTACAACTAACCCATGTTACAATCATTCTCCGCCTCCCCTACTGAAACTGCAACAATGCTTAGATAAGTGGTACTTGTCAAAGTAACATCCAGATGAATGCAGGGAGGCAAGGTTTCCTAGCAGAATATTGCCCAGAGCATCATACTGCCTCTGCTGTCTTCATCGCATACTGCATCATGGTGCTAACTCCTCCACAGGTAATGATGCACACAAGACCGCATGATGTAACAGAAAACACAATGATCAGACCAGACTACTTTCTTCCATTGCTCCATGGTCCAGTTCTCATGCTCACATGCCCATTGGAGGGGGTGTGTTTACATTTTTGAAACTGCTAATAATGCAGATGTGTCAAAATCTACAGGATTTTAAACCAAATCATGAACCCATTATTAGACTTACACTTGTAAATGTCCAGTCATGCTTGCACCATTCTATCCAGTAGCAAGCACATCAATTTTGGGAATAGGGCCTGGATGCATTCTTACAGTCAGTAGCTGTTTCATAGAGCTCTTTTGGACCTATGACATATACATTTTTTTATCCAACAACCACACCCCCTGCCTGATCCCTCTACCCAGTGAACAGCAGAATTTTATCTGAGCTTACAACTAAAAGACTTTCAAATATATCAATCAGGAGCCATAAAAAAAGTGTTTGCAGGAAGAATAGCACATCTCAACACCTGCAGCCAGCAACTCACAAGCATTAACAGACTCTATAAAACATGCTGTTGTCAGCCAAGCAATATGCCCTACTCAACTTTACCTTTATTTCTTGCAGGAACAGATCCTATTTCTCCTGCTGCAAAACTAACAACCATTCATGTTGTTCTCTATCACCATCCTGAATGATAACTAATGTAACCCCTTGCACAAACACTCTAATCTTGGTGTGAAGTTTGACATCACTTTATAAATTATTTTTAGAAAAACCTAAGTAACTTATTGATTAATAAAATAAGTTTGGGATTTCCAACTGGAAGCCCATGGAGACATTTACACAATTATAAAAATATTCAAGGGAACCCCCTGGTCCTTTATTTCTTGTGTGACTGTGCATGTGGCAGCAGTCCAAAGCTTTGCTATACATTTAGGGGTACCTGGTTCAGGAAAGGCTGAAATACCCTGGACTATAATAATGTAATTTTCTGTGGTCTCTCCATTTACACTTTCAAAAATTAGGGTACTTCTCATTGTGCTGCCATGGTTCTTGTAAGAAAAAGCTGGCCCATACCATTTCATTTTCAATATAACCCCATCACCTTCCCATCAGAGAATAGACTACTGTACATTGCGCTCTGGCTGGTCTTTATGCTACTCAGTCACAAAGGTCCCACTTCTCTAACTTATCTCCTTTCTGCATCTTACAAGATCTGGATAATGTAATTTTCTCTAAGTCCTCAGGACCAAAATATGCATTATGGATAACTGTGCCATTACTGTTTATGCTCCTTAAATTTGGAACATTATCCTGTAAAACTTAAATGTATTGATTCCAGTAAATTAACTTTTATTGCAAAGTGCTATAGAAAAGGAGCGTATTGATATTGTTATTATAAAATATCTGGGAAATGTAAGACGTTTAAATTAAAGTAGAATGATCAGCTTTTAGGGAAAAAAACTAAAATAACTGGATCCAACAGATGCCAAGACCAAAAACATTTTTATATGAGTGAATGTTTGTTTTACCATGTTATGATTGAAGAGACTGATAGCAATTTAGTCATTGAAGTTCTTTCCCAAAGCACAATTTCATTGATTGAAAAGTAAATCTAAAAATATGAACAATTCATGAAACAAGTACAATATGGTGGTTTGAGAATAATATTGCTCTTAATTATACACAGCAAGTTAAAGCAAGACAACCAAGTGTGACTTCTTCTGTTGCACATATGTGCCAGAGTCACTCCACAGGATGACATCATGGATAATGATCTAATCCTAGGATTCCAGACTTCTCCCCATCTATTTTCAGACTCAGCAAACGTCCATTACAAAAGTAGTAATTTGGACTGTGTTATGATTAAAAATAAAGAACGCGAAGAATGTCACTTAAAAAACACTGAAATTTTAATGCACTCAGAAATAAGGTAACTACACATTATTCACTTGTGAACTGTTCACAAAAAAACAAATACCAGTTTGTGAAGTGTTGCTTCCCACAGCATAACCATGTGCTACAAACCAAACTAACTTTAGTGCCACATCTACATTTCACAGACCTTTTGACACATAAATGAGATGCTTGTTATACACGCACACCTAACATACAACACATCTTATTTTTCCCCAAGAATAAATTAACATGGGGGTGGTACAGTGGTTAGCACTGTTGTCTCACACCTCTGGGACCAGGGTTTAAACCTCCACCATGGCTCCGTGTGTGGCGTGTGCATGTTCTTTCTGTGCCAACCATCATGGGGTTTCCTTTTGGTACTCCAGTTTTCCCACACAGTCCAAAAAATATCCTTGTCATGGCATGGTGCAGGTGGGAAAAAGGTGGACGATCCAGTGATGGTTCCAAGACAAAACAGAGAAGGCACAAAATAAATTACTATGATGGATCAGAAACAAACAAGGGAAGAACTAAGGAATTAACTGAGACATAGAATAGACACAACTATGGAACTAAGCAAAACACAGAGAACAGGACTGGGCAATAGAACAGCACAACAAACACACAGTAACATTCAATTGTTACACAGTAACAAAAGCAGGCAGAAATATACACTCAGATAATGAAGGCTAACAAAGATCAGGGGGGTATTTTCCGTACATTGCTTAAATCATCCGAGATCAGATGCCTCATCCTGGATGAGTTAATGCCAGTGAAACTCATCCGGGATAAGTCTGTTTTTCAAACACAGCTGTGTAGTAGATTAGTCTATCTGTATCCATTCATCCGAAATGATTGCGCGCGCCTGCGCAGCTTGAAAAGCCTATATATATCGAGTCTAGAAAACCGGATCAGCAAGTCTTTGATAGGCTGAAACAAAACGACTAAACAAAGGGCACACCTTTTCCCACAAGCGGAGCAGGACCTCGTATTAGAAGGATATGAAGAATTTAAAGGACTAATGTGCACAAGGTATCACACGGCAAAAGCAGCCCCAACCAGAAAAGACAGTTGGCAAAAAGTGGCCAACAAATTAAACGCGGAAGTAGTGTTCATTGTCCTTACTGAATAGACCATTTAATTTCCTATGTGTCAGATAATTCTAATTTAATACAGTAAAGTCCAGTTATAACGGACTTCAAGGTTCCTGGCAAAACTCTCCGATATATCCGTAGTCCGTTATATCCGGAGTTGCTGTATGCAACTACAGGACACCATTTACTCATGCCACACCCCAGCAGACACACTTGTGGTATAGATTATTATATTGTATATGTAGTTATCCAACATTACATGAGCAGATACGTCACAATTAATAATCCCGACTACGTATCTGCGCTGGATATTACCGGCACACCATGCACCTTAATTGTTGGTGGAGCCTGCATATCCGTTATAGCCGAACAAAACTACAGCTAAAAGCAACCCTGGGGAACAAATTGTTTGTCCCTTATAAGCGAAATTACGTTATAGGCGAGTCCACTATAACTTATAAGTATATACTTATACTGTATATAGGGGCATAAAATTCATATTTATAATTTGAACCATAGACGGTATATATTGCGATATATGATTTGATCTGTAAATTTCAACACACTATAAGAGGCATGAAGGGCAGGGATGGACAGCTGCTGACTGACACTGCTGAGGTTAACTAGAGTTACTAAATTGTTCATAGGTGTACTTGTGTGGGTGCACCCTGTGATGGGTTGGTACCCCATCCTGGGTTGTTCCCTATTTTGTACCCATAGGCTCTGGACCCCCCACAACCCTGAATAGGAAAAGTGGCTATGGAAAATGGATGGATACAAATACAGCTAATGTACTAAGACAACTATATTATTTTATCTAGGATTTTGGCTAAGAACATTATTGAGACTGCAATGCTAGTCAAACTAACAAAGCCCAGGACAAAGTCAAGTGATCTATGATGCATCATATACACAGGATTTAGCATGGCATACAAACACAAAGACAGGAATGGGTATTCCAGCTAAAAACCTGTCATTGTTCCCATTTTAAGTTCACGGTCTTGGAACACCTTTCAGTATCAGAACTTCATTAGTTCCACCTGACCTTAGTTTCAGGATCATTTTCACAATTACTGTACAAATTGGACCTGTGACACATAAAACAGGCCAACCCACTTGCTTTTAGAGCCTGTCTGTAACCCCACCTGCATGGCTTCTTACAGTCTTGAACATCACTCTCCTAGTAACATGGGGACATTTCCCTCATTACTCTTTTTCGTGTTCAGGTTTGTATAATTTTAATTTACAAAGAGTATACTACAGACATGTATTTTTTCCATTATAAAAATGCAAATAGAAACTAAAAATATAATTAACAGGGTGCCTGCCTCCTGATGTGATATTTAAGACTTTTAAGACCATTTCACACTTCAAGCCAAAGTTAAGACCAAACTGTAAGCAGAAATATGCTATACCAGAATCAATAACTGTATATTTATACAGTGACTACACCCACTTTTCATTCAAGTATGTATTTAAAAGGTCCAACAATTGATGTGTAAATAATAAATAAATAAACAAACAAGTAAGTAAGTTACTTATATCAATGTCTTTTTGTGCAGTCAGTCCCCTGTTCTCAACCATAACCAAAATTTGGTGTCAGAAACCATGTAATCCGGATAAACCAACTCTGTAATATACCCCAATAGAATCAGAATCAGTCACATTTAAACGTATATAAAATATTTTTGAACATCAGAATAAAATATGCTGATGACCTCAATAAATGCAAGATCTAGTAAAGATAAATGTAGACGTTTTTAAGATTTATCACCTTGATTAAGGATCGTGTAAAAATAACTTAATTTAAAGTGAATTAAAAGAGCTACATACAGAATATCACAGTAATACGCATTTTCAATTTTCTTTTAAGCAGTAAATGGCAATACAACTTATACCAGAAAGCATATTGGTGTAATCACCGACAGAAGCATAGAAAACATAATAAAATTGAATGTCTTCTGCAGCCGCACTTTCCTTCCTTTATGCTACCTAATCCTGCTGATTCAATTGAAATTCAGTTCAACTCAGTTTTAGATTTTCAATTTTGTGATACTTTTTGAATTATTGAGCTGAACACAATTAAGAATACAATTAACCTTCAAAACAAACAATTTTTAATATTTATCTTCCCAGTGAATTAAGAGACCTTTCTATTCAGCTACAGTTAAATAGTCATCAGAAATGATTTACCTTCTGTAATTTCTCCACTAATTTACTACAGCATAAAACAAGCATAACCAATTAATGTTTCTTAAAAATTCTGAACAACATTTAAGACATAGAGAACCTGTCTTGCAAATGTAGGGCCCTTTATTCTCTCACCAGTCCACTAAAGATTTGTCCATTTTCCCTCAAGTAATATGGCAACTTACCAGCCCCAATAAATACATACTTAATTTAAACCATGTGGCAGCAAATTAAAAACAGAGCTTTAAACTGTGTATTTTCATTTTTATGTTCCAATTTTTCCCTAGGGATACTGTAAACTAACTTGCCTGAGACTGGATGGAGCAAGGGAGGAAACAATCTTTCATTATGACCTTTAACAGTGCACCTTCACAAATTCAGGGGCATACTGACCCTTATACTTTATCTAATGCTTTACACAAGCACATCAATGGCCGTGACTCACAATCCTCGCAATGTAAGTGTTGATCTTCAAAAACCTTATTGACTCTGGCTGCCCAGATAGAGAAAAAGAGGGAAATGGACTGCAAAAATTCAATGTGCTCTCTTCATTGTGTAATGAACAAAAATCACTTACATTGGAAAGGCTATGATTATTAAAACTTTGCTGCTAGAAGAAAGATCTTATGAGTATATTTAAAGTACTACCTCACTGAAGACTGAACCTTTAACTTTAAGTGTTTATGTTAAGTTGTGATTTGTTTGGGGTGGGGTCGGGGGGGAACCGCCACCAAACCAATTTATAAAGGGAATATTTTGAACTGATATTTTTATGTAGCATGGGACACAAAGCACTTAAAATTACCAATGAAATAAATAAAAAAGCAAACAAATATGACAGGGAATGACAGCTCCCCCTTCACTGCTCCATCAGTACTTAGTTTCTGAAGTAGTATGACACTAGGTTAAATTGCACAAGAATCTTTTACGCAGGGCTGGACCAGAAATCAGACTTATTGTCAAATTTCCCAATTCCTCCACAGGTACAGATGCTGTGCTACACTATGTATGGAAATAAATATGGAGAAATAAAAATAGAATTTTTTAAATGGGTGTGCATAAAGTAATTAGCTAAGTGAAAGTTTTTAGCTTATGAGCAAGGTTGAAGAGTGGTTGAAACTAGACCCATGAGTTGTGAAATCCGATATTTGTAGAGGAAGAAATAGGTTTCATCAGTCAGAAAATTGGAGCCTGAAAACAAATACCCAACACTGTTGCCATATGGACTAAGTGAAACACTGGTGCAACATCCGAATCATGATATCACACTTCATTGTGACAGAATAGGGGGGCCACTGGGCCCTTTCCAGCGCCTTTAGTAAACTGCAGAAAACCCACTGAGGGACCAAAGGTGCCTGTTGTTGCAATTGCTCTAGTTGAACTATAGTTTTGCTGTGCAAAATGAAACAAAATCCTTTATCACTCAGCTACCTTGGTGGTATGGTGGTACCACTGAAGTAGATTTTATCAGACCTCCACACACTGGAATGAAAATCAGTAAATTGTAAGTGAATACAAGTTGCCCAAACCATATGCTCCCACATTTCTGTAACAAACATCAACAATTCCCCAAGGACTCCATTTTTGTCTGAGACAGTTTATGCTTCATTTCCCTTTGGTCCCACTTCCTGTTCACCCTTTGCTTTCCCCTTCTGGTTTTTAAAACCATATCACTTTCTGAAAGTGGCTGCTGACTGCAAATCTACCTTGTTCTTCTCTTTCACTATAATAGGATCACAAATATGGTCTATTCCTTGGCCAATGAGCACTGTCCCACTAGGACCAACAGATAAGACCATCAGCAGAGTGTGGGGAAAAACCACTTTTGAAAACACAGATGTGGCACTTGGCTCTCACTCCTGCTGTGTCAACAGAGTGCTGTGGACAGGGAACTATTGCACAGGATGACCTGTTGGACAAAAATGTGAGGGGCTGCTAATGTTATCCAAAAATTAGCATTGCTGCTGGGTGTCTTAATGGTGGTGGGAGGACTTGTAACATCTCTGGATCAATACAGGTCTATGGTGTTCAAGTTAATACGCAACTGCAAGTCTTCATGCACAGCTTGTACAAATGAAGGATTATAAATCCATGTTTTCTGGGTTTTTTTTTTTAGTTTTACCTTTCCAAAACACTAGAGAGAGCTAATTTGACCCTTAGGTTATGAGTCTAATTCAAGTAATTGTTCTTGGTAACTATAAGACAAAATGGAAGAATCACAATCAGTAATATTTGTGATAGCAGCAATCACAACAATGTATTTGAATGTCTTTGAAACTCTTTTTTCACAGGACATGCTAACTTTCAATTAAACTGAGATGAACTCTGCTTGCCTTTCCTGTGCTTCATTATCCACCTAACGCGACATGGGTTCTGCTCAGTGACTGAAGTAATATGTGGACCTTTTCACTGACTTGTAACAAACATTACAATAATCTCTTACAGCACAATCTTAGTTTAAGACCATGACGCCATGTAGGGCTGGACGATATGAACCAAAAATCATATCTTGGTATTTTTTAGTTGGATGGTGATATCCGATACATATCTCAATATTTTCCCCACAAATTAAAAACCAAAAGAGTTCTAACTCAGACGTTCTAACCATATGTCCTCAATGTCATATAGGTACTTTCATTAACAGACAGCTGTACATGTACATGATAAAAATAAAGTACCGGCATATATAGTTTACCAACCAGCTCCTCTTTGCTAGTTTGTCTGTGTCTGTCTCCATGTTGTTGCTGCATGCAGAACTTGTGAGTGAGGGGGAGGGGTTTGGAAAGGTTCAGTTGTATGAGAGACAGACAGAGATAAAGAGTAGAAGTAGGCACACTGGCGGTGCTACAAGCATAATCTTAAAGCAACATAAACTATATCAATATAAACAACACTATCTCATCCTGTATCTCATACGAAATATCTTACAAACTCGATATATCTTGACGTATCGGAATTGGATCAGAACTGAACAAATGTGGATCGGCCCATCCCAAGTAAGAAGCAGGGAATCACATCATTAACTTATTGCGTCCCACCCAGTGTTTCTGTTTTTGTTGCACTATATCACATGTGATGCCTGGGTTCAAGACATGTTTGCCATTCTTAAACATTCTGCTCGTTGATTTTTTTAAAATATAAACAAAACTTATTTGAATAATGTCTTTGTTTTTTTTTAGTTCGTTTTTTTTTAAAATAAAGAAATAAAAAATAATCCAAATAAAATTGTAAATCAGGTGTAGGAGTGAAAAATAGGAGATTTTTAGGACATCGCCTAGCCCTAGTGAAAGGGTGCCCTTTGTATATGTTCTTAATATAAATAATTTTTGTCTTTATAAAGATAACTTTTGGAATACCAAATCTTTTCTTCCAAAAAATAATTTAATATTGTCTGTACCTGTACTGTAAATACTAGGTACACTGTTAATTTAAAATAGTATAGACAACACACCAACAAGTTATCAAAGTTAAGAAGCACTTTTAATTTTAATGTTTTTCTCTCCTTGATTTCCTATAGCAGACATAAAATAGGCCTAGTTAGTCATGCTGCCATTATTCTGAATGGAGGGTTGTTATTAGAGATGATCCATACCTATTTGACGGATCGGGTATCGGCCATGCGTGATCGATACACATCCTATACTTACTTATTTAGTTTTCGGTAATCAATCGCACGACAGCTCTTTCCCATTTTACTTGTGTTTTTTGCAGCATTCAAATCTAACGCAATCATTGCCCCTCAGTCTTTTTCGCTACTCAGCGGGTGTGAGTACAGTGACTTCCGCCTGCTATGACGTCATGCGCATTCCCTTCGCAGTACGAGGAGCGTAAGATAAGATGTGAAGATCTGGGAGTATTATATGCTTTTAACAGAAACCAGAAGCACAGCGTTTTGCAATCTATGTAAAATAAAGTTTCGCGGTAGGAATAGTGTTTAATGGACAATCTCATTTAACAAAGGGCACGCAACTGCGAGACAAAACAAAGCAATGGATGATTTGGGAGTCCCTAACTTAATTGGACTGTTTTGCGAACTCGTTGCAGCTTGTGATACAATTGGGGCTGCCATCGCAACAAAAGTGTGACTGTGTGACAAAGTAAAAAGAGCTGTTGTATTGGAAATGAAAAAAATTGCCCATCTCTAGTTATATGGAAAAATAAAGAGCTCATAGTTTAATTAAAAGGTGATCTGTTTTATTGTATTAAATATAAAGATAACAAAATCATACCTTTACCTTGGTTCAAAAACTGTGACACATACTGAACCATGGGAAAACTGTACCATTACACCCCTACTGTCCAATGACAGACCCTATTCAAAATGACAGAGCCTGAGAGGATCTGCAGAGAAGAATGGCCAAAACTCCAGAAATCCAGGTGTGCAATGCTTGTCATGTCATACCCAAGACACAAGACTGTAATTGCTGCCTCAACTAAATACTAATAAATGGTCTGAATACTTAAGTCCACGAGATGTTTCAGTTTGTTACCTTAAATAAATTTGTAAAAAAGTTGACTATGTTGTTTTTGCCTTGTTGTCATGGAGTATTGAGTGTAGATTGATGAGAAAAAAAGTAACTGAAACAATTTTGCCTTAAGGCTGCAGCATAAAATTTGAAATAATAATCCAATTGATGTAGAAATGAAAGATTTTGCCTGCATTGAATCAACCCATGGTTTCCATTTTTTGTTGGGATATTGTCACTGTGCATTAACCCTCTGATGCATGAATTATTTTCTGTTTGTTGTTACTCTTCTTAAGGCATGACAAAAACAAATAACTTT
>JABFEA020000083.1:492623-511940 GCA_019775915.2 Cyphomyrus plagiostoma
AAAACGTACGCATATTACAAAGGTGAAACATGAAATGCAATAACTAATTGAAAAAAAATCCATCAAAATAATATGAAGAGGAAGATATCTTTATATTTTCAGTCACTGTCTACTTTGAAAGTTTACTACTAAAATAGAAAAGACAACGTACGATTATTTGCGCAGAACATTTCACACGGATGTGATTTAAAGTATTTTAGGGAGATCACATAACATTATATAGTAACAAAGACAGGTGAAATCAACCCAGAAGGTTCCCTGTTGACTATGGGGATCTAACCAGCAAATTTCACATCACAAGACAACCGCATAAACCAGTGCACTACTATGCGGCTGTACTAAGCCTTTGTAACGTTTACGTAACTTATGCATTTAGTCTGTCTGCAATTTATTGCCAAGCCAACTCCCTGGCTGTGTTTATGGCCACAGTATTGCCTTTTTTAACGATTACATCTTTGTATTTTTCATACAGCTCCATCAGCAGCGTTTATTCTGCGGTGGAAAGAAACACCGCTCTCTTTTTACAGGGTTTCTGAGTCATTTGGTCGATCTATCGTTCATCCATTCATTTGGGCTTCTTCGATATTGCGGGTGTGCGCACTAAGTGAGACTATGCAGGTCCGACTTGAATGAACCTTGATTAATTAACACTGAACTGCGTTCGTGGAACGATGTGAGGCTAAGTTTAGAGATGGAGATAGGTTGAGTCTGACTTTTTTGGGAAAGTCTGCCTTTTTTTAAACTACTTTCATGGAATACCCCCCTAGCCTCTATACTCTCGGCATACTGTTTTGGATGTTGTCTCTTTAAGTGATTGAAAAGGTTTGTTATGTTGCCATCCGAAACGCGAACCTTTTTTTCTGCAAACTTTGCAAATAACAACTGTTTGTTCCTTATCGTTTGGATAAAAACCAAACCACTTCAATGTCACCTATGTAGAGTTTTTTTAGGGACCAACTCATCCATTACATTATCACTTTCAGCCATTGGTTCCCGCTACGCTCAGAATTAGAGGTGGGCGATAAATCGATTTTATCAATTAATTCAAATTTACAGTTCAGGATGATGTGTTTTTATGAAAATCGATTTAGTACTTATTTTACACGCGAATGCCAAAAGCGGAACTAATGCGACATACCGTTCTTCACGGGTAAATTAGCACGCCGCACCCAAACACTGTAGATGATTCACAAACATCATGGCAATTGTTCGGTTTTGCGCCGTCGGACACAGACCAAACCAGTCCTCGTTGCAAAGTCTGTTTAAAAACTGTTGCAACCAAAGGAAGCAGCACGACAAATTTATTCCTGCACCTAAAGCAAAGACACACAGCGGAGTGGGAGAAGTGCAGCTCCTAGTGAAATGAATACCCGCAGCACCAGCACAACATCCAAAGTTAAGCAAGCAACCGTCCCTGACATATTTTCGAACAGTGTGCCATATGATAAGAATGGGGCACGGTGGAAGGCGATAACAAACGCTGTCGCAATGTATATTCTGTTAGGGTCCCCAGTCTAGGGTTGGACATGGTCTTGCAAAAAACATGGTGCCCATACATACTGTGGAAAATCCATGATTCATTAACATGCTAAAAGTTTTTACAAGTTTCTAAAAGTGATTACAATTGATGGCGTGGTCTTCCCTCTCACGTGGTGTGGTTCTTCTCACTTACAAGCATCTTTTTTGGCTTGTCAGATTGCACTTTAACTCTAAAGTAAAAATAAATAAACAAAATAAAGTTAAAACTTGTTTTGAACCATTTATTTGTCATCTGTAGTTTGACTATGGGAGGGGAAAATCGATTAAAATCGAAAATCGGATTTATTATGAAAAAAAAGAGATTTTATTTTTAGGCCATATCACCCAGCTCTACTCATAATCAAAGAAAGTGGTGGAGCACTTTGGTTCGGCTGAGTGCTGTTTCTATAAGGCAAGTATTAAACGGACTAGCAAATAGTGTGCTTTGGCTGAGGAAAAAAATTAGGAAGAGCACAGAGTGGAATGCAATCTATATAGACGATTGTATGATCTCTCTGCTTTGGCAGATCGTCAACACATAGATCGTCTTCACAATCTCATATCGTCACATCGCCCACGCCTAGTTGCACCAATCATCCAGGAAATCCCCCAGCTTCAATCCCCACTGCTTTAGGTTCCAGCCTTTGCACACCAGTGAGTAATCACATGAACTTTCTTAATTACCAGAACATCTGACACATTGGGAGCCAGAGAGGAACCCTGCCTCCTGTAAATTCGGAGGGAAGTGTGGATTGCATAACTCATGAATGTGGGTATTTAATCAGAGGAAGCTTGGGGGAAGATGGCGGTGCAGAAGGCAGTGCTACCGTTCAGCAACCAGAGAGTTGCCGGTTTGAGCCCCGCTTTCTCCTGACCCATCAAAGTGTCCTTGAGCAAGACACTGAACCTCAAATTGCTCCTGGTGTGCAGGTTGGTGCCTTGCATGGCAGCCTTCGCCACCTGTGTGTGTGGATGGGTGAATGTGAGGCATGTATTGTAAAGCGCTTTGAGTACGCGGAAGAGTAGAAAAGCGCTATATAAATGCAGTCCATCAATAAGAAAACTGCCTGCCAGATAATATGCCTGGTGCAGCACTACACTTGGTCATTCGAGGACACCAGCAACAAAAAGGCTGACCAGTTCAGTTGATCACGAACTAAGGATGTAAAACCAAAAAAGCACAAATAAACAAACAGATGGTCAGCAACAAACACATTCTGTTTGCAACCTAATACTTCAAATTCCAGAGTGCTCTGTGTACAATTTCCTCGGCTCTTTACAATCTTCAACTGTTCCAATCAATAATATGGCTAATCATTATGAGACACACGCAGGTGAACTTCAAATTAAGTAATCTGCTTGCTTCATGTGAATTTTACAATAATTATCATTATGTCAACTAAATAAGACCAAGGACTTCACATAAAGACAAAATACAATGATATTATATATAAGCAATTATTTGCACCTGTCAATGATATTTCTTTTAGTTGCACATATTTTGGTATGAAATTCACAAACACTATTAAACAAATAACAGAATAAACCTGTAACGCACCTAACAATACGTCATCTGAAAACATTGTATCTTGCTTTCAGAACCACAAAAACTAAAAGCCTTGAATATTGAACATTGCAGTCCCCCTATGGGCATTATTGCAACTGCAAGGACTTACGTAATGTGTCGTTTCTGTTGAGCCTAGACACACAATACACAAACATTTACATTTTACATATTTAGCAGACACTTCTGTCCAAACAACGTACAAATGAGGCCATTAACATATGCATGGAATAACCAGGGAAATAAATCATAGCAGGCAGGTGTTCTACCTGTACATTAAATAATCTCCATCATGCCACACCAATAAAAACCAAATGAGCAAAAGCACTAAAATAGATTTTTGTTAGTTTTCCCGCTGACAACATATTTTGCAATATACAAATACGTAAACTACTGTACATGTGTATTTTTCCCTTCAACATCTTTCAACAGTTTGGCGCCTCCTAGTGACAAAACACAGAAAGAATATTTGTCACTATTCCTTAATTAACACCGATGACGATGAAGTCATTCAATGTGGTTTCTTAGAAAATGCCACAGAGCACATTCCAATAATTGTCTGTTTAGATTATGCTGTTTTTTCAGATTACCCAATTTCTAACAAATCATATCACTCGTGGTCATGCATAATTTCAACTCAATAATTTCAGGGCGTTTCGGGATATTGTAGCAAAGGGCAGAAACAAATTGTGTGAACCACTTTTTTGAGGATATATCAACCATATCGGATGAATCCACCCCTGATGATGTATCATCGTTTAACAAAGCAAATCACAAATAAAAAGAACAGTCACTTCGTCGGGCCAATTTCTTCCCTTTGATCACGATTAATATGATGGGCCTGAGTCGCTTTTACAATAATCCACACTCTTTGAAGAATCTTAGATCAGGGATTTTCAGCCGTGGGTCCGCAAACCATTTGATGTCCACGGAACAGTTTCACCTGCCTTACGTTGGTGCGTGATCACGTATTCGTGGTAAGGGATCCCTAGCTCTAGCACATTTTCATTTGGGGTCCCTGGTTTAGGAAAGTTTGAAACCCCTGAGGTATATTCCACACTCAACGCTAACCATGTTCCAGATACAAACCAGATTATTCAGTGACTGCCATCTTTAATGTAAAATCGGCCATAAAACAACGGTGACTTCAATGTCGTGTAATTTCTTCGTATTATTAATACGTTGTGTATTAATACAAGGACTAAGAGCAAACAAAATTCAAAACTGCAAAATGCCTGTGCGTATCATCACCACAGCGCTCGCCTTCGGTTGCGTTTAATTCTACTCTAGTATACATTTCTTTTGAAAGCAAGGAAAATAAACACCATACTTCTTCAAATGGATACGCATGAACCTTTGCTTCTTACATTGCATACTATATAGCCAGCATTTTAATCGTAATTTATAAACTCCAAAGAAATCTAAAATACCCGATATAGTTTCACAATCTGGCTCACCTGTGAGGTACAAGACTAAGAAGTAGAAAACCAAAGCTTGCAAGTTTAAACCGAAATGTTAATCAGAATAACACGTACAATAAATGCCCACCCCCCACAACTTTCAGAAACAACAAATATATTAGCGAAACGTCTACTCATTCTCACATTATCATCTCCCCGCGGGGATCAATAAAAAATTATCACAGCATTACAATTCTTACCCACTTAGGACAAATTTGTGTAGCTGATTAACATTTTTAATCTAGCAAAGTTGATGTAACAAATATTAAGTCATTAGGTTTACTGCAACACAACAAGTATAAGTTTGCACATTCTTCATACATTTCTCTAACTGCAATAAGTAATAACTTCAAAAGATTTTAAAGTACCCATCTGCGTCTTCAGCGTCGCGACTGAAAAGAAGCGATTGCCCTTTGCTCACGTCGAAACCCGACTTTACCTCAGATAACTTCCAGAAAGCACAAAAATTTGCCAATAATTTATACGCTTAACTAAAATTTTGTTTTTAAATGAAAACACAGGCTGGCTCCTATTGTATTAAGCGGAGGGGGCAGTTCCAGCACAGCGCTGCTCACAAGGACCGTTAACGGTCGCATTTTAAACATTGGCGCTCGCGAAGCGGTCGAGTTCTAGGACGTGACAGAACGTCCCGTTTTATTTCTGCGCCAGATTCCTTAAACAAGCACCAAAATGATATTTTCTGTTCAAATCCTAACAAAGAATATCTCTGCGACGATCAAATGTGCAGTCACCTGATATAAATAATTTACCGCCATTTTGCTCATTTTTTCATTTTGTTACTCTTCAGACAGGAATCTTGGAATATTTAATTTAAAAAAGATTTTTTAAAATAATGCGATCCTCGAACAATGGTGACAACGCCAATGCAACTGGACAGTATGCTAGTCATCTCATGGTTAACTGCGCCAAACGGACACATTATAGTCGGCACACTTCATTTGTAGTTCCGCGTTTTTTCGATTATATTCGCATCGCACACTCCAGATTATATGTGAGTACCAGTTTACAGGCCTACTCGCTTTTCAGATTCTGGATCCAAAGCTTTTCACAAAAATGTTTTTTTTTTGCCGCCTTAAATTAACGGAGGCTAATATTAAGGAAAATATTTCTTAATTACAACGATAGAAGGTTGCACCCATTACACGTTTAAAATCAACGTATGCCCAGTTCATTCTTAATTTGAATATAAAAGGGAAACATTTGAAATTACATACGCGCAAATGGGGCATGTACGCAATTGACCATGTGCGCAGAAATTTCCCTGTAGGAGAACTCTGTCAAACTTCTTCTATACGGGATAGAAATTTATCCAGGAGTATACAGCGTAATGCCCCCTTGAAGTTCCAGTTTTACACATTTGTTTATTTATTCGTTTATAAGACCGTTTTAGGTTCAACGGACAAATACATTGTAGTCTCCTGCCTTGGTGTTTATCCAGTTGACCGTGCTAAGGTCTGTTATACTTAATACGCACGTATTTAATAGTCATTCATAACTCTCCCCTCCTATACTAGCCTATATACGTTTTTCTTTTAACAAAAAAACTTAAAATGAATAGCGGCTAATTTAAATAATTAATTCTTTACTACTTAGTACACAAAACAATAAAGCCTCAAATATGCCATCTATTGATGTAGGGGGTGTTTTCTTTGGGAAACAGATGAAAATATTTGCCATGAGCAGAACTCCACAAACCGTCATTTTCTATTTTGGTGTAACCAACAGAGGGTGCCAAAACTCGTAACACTGCTGAATGCTATAAATATGTATTACGAAGGTTAAACGTATTATTTATTCAACTAACATTTAATTTATCTTCATTTTGTTTTATGTTTTGTAATTTTGAATCCAAAATACGTACAGTCACTTACTGACACTTAGCCTATATAAACCATTTTAACGTTCTTTTTGTTTATCGCATAAATATGCACGTATGCAGTCAATTACAAACCAACTTATTTTCGTGTATATTATTATTTTATTAGGCATAAAGCAAGCACGTACATGTGAAACTCTAATAACGGGACAACCATGACGCACTGTAAGAATTTATGCAAAAACATTCATAGGTCTATAAGAAACTTTATACGTTAATTTTAGCACGAATATACAGTTGAGAAGAAATGCGCTTGGAATGTAGTTTTTTTTTTCTCTCCAAAGTATTTAAAAGGAACAATGTATAGTCAGGAATTACATTTTACTAGATTTTTGAAAACTTTCCTTTTTCCTTAATCTTTCAAAAGAGTACTTCGGCTCTACATACTTATTTTTACACGAGACTGTAAACCATGTCGTGTAACAAGAAATGGTGGTTATTTTTTATTACGTTTTTTTCATCCATAAAATGTGCATCCCGTAAAATAAATTGCGGATGAACTAATATTTCCAAATAAATGAAATTGTAAATGCCAACAAGTCTCTATGACAAACAACTAGCGACAGCGTAGGTTAATAGTAATACCGAGGCGTAAATTTTAGCCAGGGCGTCATATTATAAAACAATAAGACAGAAGACAGTATAAACCAGCCACAAGGTGGGGGTTATTTCAGTCGTACATTTATTCGCTCTAACTCGCACACACTGCCCACCCTGCGGGTCAGCCCGACTACCCACACCACGTACAGTGGGCCCACACAAACCACTATTTACAGCACTTGACATTAAATGCTACACGTGACATTACTTTACAACACACCGACAACACGACAGAGGACGACTAAGCAAGACTATTTACATTAACGCATTACACGTAACATTACAGGACTGGCTCCGGTCCATGCACATCGCACTGTCCCCCCGGATCCTGGTAGCGCTACATTGTTTTGTATTCAAAGTCAACAGAAAAAACATTCCATGACATTAGCATATGTGTTCAAGTACTTAATGTTACATAACAACATATTTGTAATCTATCTATGTGATGGTTTGTAATTTTAAACAATCACATTTATATTGTTCAGCGTCACAATTTACTCTTTCGAAAAACAGGGCAGTGATGTAATGCACGTCCTTCATTTTTAAAGCAGGACTGCTTAAATCACACCGGACTACCGACTGCATTATGCTGTAAGTATGTCTGTGGTGTCTATTAGTATTTCTTCAGAGGCAATGAAAAATTGTTACATTTCATAGATGAATTTTTATCTTTCCCTGTTTTCAGCTGTGGTGCGTTAAAGACATGCTTTTATCATCGGAGATCAAACTATTTAGTTTTATTCAGCAGACTAGTAAATTCTTTAAGTATAAACCATCACTATTAATTTAAGTCCTTAAATTTCAAAAGAATCTCACACACAGGGCTGGTCAATCCTGTAGGCAGGTGTTGCTCAAACCAGTCCTGGCGATCTCCAGATGGTCCACATATTTGGTCTCTCCCAATTCCCTGGGTGTTGAGAGTGGACCAAAAAGTGCACTTTCTGGGGGCACCAGATGACTGGTTTGACAAACACTGTTATAAGCCACAGGTGGCCTTTGCCACTTTCTGAGGGGATTGCCAACTTAACCATGCAATTTCACTTTGCCTTAGATGGAAGGGCGCCGCTGGTGTTGCCCGCCTAGGGCACCATATCGACTACAACTAGTACTGCAGTCACACAGATCATGTTATGTCATACGTATCTTCTGTATTGCACTCGAACAGTTATTTAAATGGTGATTTTACATTAATAAACAAAATACAGCAATAATAATATGAATTCAATCATTAAAATATACATTTTACACAGGTACAGCAGCAGTAGCAGTAAGTGTTATGGCAGGGCATGGTGAAGGTGGAAGAAGGCTCTGAGAACAAAGGGGATTATTAAACAAACTGAACACACTAGGGAACAGCACAGAACAGCACAGAAACCACTAAGTACAGTACAAACAGCTAGGGAACAGAGTTAGTGAGGGAGCCGGACTAGCAAACGAGCAGAGCTACAAGCCTGCAGTAACATGAACAACGACTGACTGGAAAAATGAACCAAGGCAGGCACTCAAATAAGAATAATCATCACTTTATCAATCCCCGTGGGGAAGTTGTCTTTATGCCTCCCTCAACTTGCTCTTTGTAGAGTAAGTTGTCCGTAAACGGCAGCCACCAGTAGTAATGCCCAGCTGGGAGCTGGGGGTTAAGGGCCTTGCTCAAGGACCTGCAGATGTGCTGAGGCTGGGTTTGCACCCGGTGACCTTGTGATTACAGGCACAGCCCACTCAGCCACACACTGGCAACAAGGATAAACACAGACAACAAGGACTAGCAATAGGCAGGTCTATAACCAAATCAACTAATCAAGAAGCCACTGGACAACAGGAAACAGGTGGAATACGATTAACAAACAAAGGAAACTATGAACGAAAAACAGTAGAGGCCCAATGGGAAGCCATGACATGGAGAGGTTTAGCCTCTGAGGCTGGATGATCAACCCACTGAGCAATACATCAGTCCATAGAGGAGGGAAACGCACTAGGGACTTAGGATGAAGACAGAGGAGGGAATAGGTTAGCCAGTAAAAACTGCTGGCCAAATGGGGACAAAGCGACCCTGACAGTAACTGCTCTTTGCTGAAAACGAACATAAAGATGTCAATTTGTCACAGTAGGAAACTATCCATTTTTAACTGTTGACTTACTATCTGCCTGCCTTGTCATATTCAAATGTAAAAAGGTCAACATAATAAACTGCTGAGGGATTTTGCCATTTATTCTATAACACACCAGACAGACACTGTTGAGCACACCTCATTGCACGATTACCAAGTAAATGTGTCGGCTTGTTGCTACCCCAATCAGCTGGGCAGCAGGGGTTATGTTTTGGGCAAGTCTGGAAGGGCCAGCTGTCTGCCAGCAACACGAGCCCTGCTGCTGGCAGGAGCACATGGAGGCCGCCATCTCCATTCCTTGGTGTGGGCTGGTATAGTATGTGTCTCATCTACACCATATGGCCATCCACAGGATTGGTCCTGGAGCCTTGGCTGGCCAGATGACGGCTGGTGGAAGCTAACAGTAATAAGATATGGCTGGTCCTGCACTACCATCCCTCTATGTCTGCTCTCCTTTAAATTTCTCTCAGCATAACCGGTCAGTATCTGAAGTATTATTATTAGGTAGCTGAAAGGTGGAAATAAAATTGCACTTGTTTGCAAGACTCTATGAGACAACTATGAGACAAATAAAAAGCAACAACATATTCCTGTATGAGACTGGCACTACTAACTCCTGTCAGCAGTGGCCCTTAAATTAGAGCAGTCTGCAGAATCTAGAGCTAAGTGTATCATTGCTTAAGTCACCCTGCAAAGAAGGGGATGAGTCCTGACTTTCTCCCTTCTCCAAATCATTTTCTGTCCCTGTACCAGTTGATTGCCGAGTACCTGTTTGAGGTGAAGAGATGGGTACAGGTTTCAGTTTTCAGCATGTAACATTTTATCTGGGTACTCAACTTTCATTATCCATGATCAGATTTGCACTTACAAGACATGTCTACACCTATGTGTATTGTATACCTACAATATTCTTCTGTGTATTGATGGAAAGATCGATATTCCCAGTTTAGTAAAATCAGCATTTCCAGCCACGATAGACTTTTTTTTCCCCATGCCTGCTCACCTGGTCTATTCTCAGTCACCTCTTGCTGGCCATCACTGTACACATATGGCTCTTCTGCTCCTCTGCCCATAATTCTGTCCTCAGAAAGACCGAGATTCTGTAGAAGGAAGTATGTGGTCATCAGGCCTTTTCCTTTGACCTGGATCTCCCCTCTCTCTGTGATTTCAAAGCCTTTATTCTCAAGCTCTCTGTGGGAATGATTGTGATAAAGTTAATATGTGAAAAATTGAATGTGTTACATCAATCACATGGGATTTTGCTTCCATATAAATGAAATGTAAGACTCGTTATACGACCCCATGCTGGCTAGAACATAAAGGCACCAGTACCTGTATGTGGTGGGGCTGAGGTGTATATGGTCTGGGACTCCGTGACTCTCCATGCGGGATGCTGTGTTCACTGTGTCCCCAAAAAGGCAGTAACGTGGCATCTTCTCCCCAACCACTCCGGCCAACACTGGCCCAGTGTGGAGACCCACCCGGATCTGCGAGAAACACACAACAACATAATGTTAGCTAGATGCGATCTCTACCATAATCATAGCTTTAGGACGAAGTTATCTGAAATGGAAACAGCCCAAGTCAAATTTAATTCTAGATAGATAGATAAATAGATAGATAGATAGATAGATAGATAGATAGATAGATAGATAGACTTTATTGATCTTGAAGCAAATTTAGGCATCCAGTGCCTAACGCATATAAAACACCACTATTCAAAAGAATAACAGGAAGAAGAATAAGGAATAATAAGAACGACAAAACTGCCAATAGTGATAATGATTAGGGATAATAATGATGAAAGGTAGGGTAGTAAGAATACTAATCACTACAGAGTAACTATTTAGTAGAACAGTATTTGCCAGTGGATGCAGTGATACTGCAAGTGCAAGGGAATGTGCAAGAAAGATACTGTGAATTACTGCATACTAGAAATGTAAATGTTATCATTCAATAATACTAAAAATACTAAAATGATATACATACTATAAATAGGACAACAAATATACTGTTAACAATGCCCCAGACTAAATGGAAATCGGAGTAGTACACTGGACTGACCTGGATTGGGTTTGCAGTGATGGGGTTTGTCACTTCTCGGGCAGCAATGCGCATACCCAAGGCAAAGTTTGCCACACGCTCAGCATGGCTGCTGGTTGGAACAGGAACCCCTCCCACCACCATGTAAGCATCTCCAATGGTTTCCACCTGTAGGGCCAAACGTGTGATTCAGGCACTACACCTAATTGTGTTGAAATAAAAAGGTGGTATGGCATTGTCATAGCTTCCTCAGGAACATGGGGTGTAAGTGAATGAAATTCATGAAAATGTAATCCTCCCAAAACTACCGTCCAAGCTATGGCCCAGTAGTAGCATATTCCTTTATTTCAGGTGTGATGTTCAGCTGTGCTACTGAAATGGCTAATTGGAGTCTCAGAAACATCATAATCTGCCCGTGAGGAGTGTATGTGCTCAGAGATGGACGGACATCCCACCCAGGGTATACCCCAGTTGTGTGCCATATGTTAAATGGGACAGGCTCCAGGCCCCCCGTGAGCCTGACATGGATAAATAGTTAGAAGATGAATTGATAGGTGCTACAAGGATGTATGGAATGCCTCGGTAAACCTTGGTAACCAGGTGCTTGGCATGATACTAAAAAGCTGCTTTACCTTGTAAACATCGTGAACGTTGGTCAGTCGGTCAAACCTGGAGTACATGGAATTGAGCATGTTGACTATCTGGATGGGCTCACAGGCTGCACAGATGTTGGTGAAGGTCACCACATCGCTGAACAGAATTGTGCACACCTTGAACTCACCTGGGAGAGTGGAGAGCATTTGCACATGTTGCAATCTAATAAATTGAGTGCCAGGTATGGTTGTAAAACACATTATGTATAGAACATAATTAAATGGGACCAAAACATTGCAAGTACAAATCCTCAGATGGATCTTGCAGTTGTACTGCTGTGCGAGATATGAAAAGAAAAAATATCCAGCTATGTTAATGGTTGAAATGGAAACTTTTAAGCTATGTATTGTTTTACACAGAAACCTAGGCAACTACATACCCCTGGGACTTATATATTTTTAAAAAAACAGTCAATAAAGAAATGGATCAGAAATCAGTAGTCGGTCCTATCTGTACTTCAGAGGATGCCATACCTGCTTCAACCTTCTTGCCTTCCTTGAGTAGGTTGGCCACATGGCGGGGCAGCATGGCATACAATAGAGTCTCTGTCTTCTTCTTCTCTACCTCCAGGTTACGGGAGAGAACCCGCAGCTCCTCCTTCTTGCGCTCCAGCTGGTTGGAGAGCTCGATCTCAGCCAACCGCTGCTGGTTGAGCAGGATGAGGTCACGTGTCGTGTCATGAGGTGCAATGTCAGAGATGTGTAGGCCTCGTTTCTCCAGCTCCTGAAGGCTGCGCAGCTTTGGTGAGCACAGGTATACCATGCAGTTCAATGAAGTCATCCACACCATTTGACCTAGGATGGAAGCAGTACAGTTACTGTCATTGGCTGAGGGAGATGTATTGCATTATGAGATTTAGAGTTGACCAAAGTAAAGCTTCATGAACCATTTGCTGTATTTTCTGAGCCCACTAGATGGTGATCTTGGTTTACTTTGGGGCATGCTTTGAGCTGTTCTGAACAGCCAGCACCACTTAGTGGGGTCAGAAAATACAGCTTAATTTTGCCATCACTACTGCCCACCACAGTACTTCAAATAAAAGGTACCATTTCTCAGACACCCTGCCGTAATTTTGAGTGACTTTTAATCTTTCTGAACCAAATAAGACTGAGAAGTACAATAAGAAATCATAAACAACAATTTCATATATAAATGAAATGGTATATACTATGTAATTGAAAGCATTATTGGCTATTGGGGCCAGCCTATCTATAAAGACACTATAATGACACCTCGGAGTTTGAGCATTGACTGTTGCTGAGAGGTCTCTGGAAGCATCTCCCTCCTGGTCTTCAGCACAAACTGACTATTGATGAATTTCCTGATGTTCTCAATGTTGAAGGTGACTTCAGGGTGGATGATGCTGAAGTACTCATCCAGCTTGATGTTCATTGTCTGCAGTCCTGGGACGAATTTCTGGATGTTGACCCCAGTTTGTTTCACCTTGAGCTGTGTGCCACAATATGTCAGGTTTTGGTATCATGGTTTAAGTGGTTTTAACCACTTCAGGACACTGGCCAGAGAACTGGGATATACTGTATGCAGCACTGCAATCAGCTCAAATTGCTCGTCAACTATCTAAACCAGTAATCTTGGGTAATAGAGCAAATGGCAATTCACTCAGACAACATTTTGCACAAATTTCCTCCTTTGTTGCATAGCCTTGAGTATCTGCACTCCACACTGAGGGAGGTCAGTCTGTATCGTAGTGTAATTATACTTAGGAATCAAAAGCAATGAATGTCTTACATTGTCATCAAAGACAATGTGGAAAGGAAAGGCATTACAGAAGGTCTGCTCCTCGATCCAAAGCTTCTTTGGGTAGCAGGGGGTGAAAGAGTTCATGAGGTTGCCTGGGAAAACAATGCATGACAGTTAATTTATTTTTTGGGGGACAATTACACTGTTAGTGTAATCCTTATGACATGTAGCATATGACAGCATTCAGGAAAAGTGGCAGAATCTTCAGCAAAATAAATGTACATACATTTTCCTTCGATTCTCCTTCATTGAACAATGCTAACTAACATTCATGCTGCCCCCAAATTAATCATCATGGGTTAAGTGCCCTGATGGTTCCACTTTTCCAGTCTGCAGGGACAGTGAACTCACACACACAGTAAGGTTGGAATTACTGTTAAACTGCAAAGACAATTGACTCTTCGTGAAACTTCAAGTTCTTCTTTTTGCATCACAGTTACTTTCTAGAAAACATTTGTATCCAATGTGACTTTGTGGCTTGATCAGGGTGTCGTAGTGGCATAGTGGTTCAGTGTCAGCAGTGATGTACAAGGTTGGTGGCTTAAATCTGACTTGCACTGCGTGTGTGGAGTTTGCAGGTTCTCCCTGTGTCACGTGGGATTTCTTCTGCAGTCAAAAGAACTGATGTCTTTAAAATTGCCTGTAATATATGATTGTGTTCATTGTGCATGTGCTCTGTGATCCTGTCTGGAGTGTGCCCCATCCTTTTGCCCTATGATGTCTAGGATAGGCTCCGGGCCCCTCCATAACTCTGACCTGGCTTGGGAAACACTAGATCAGAGAATGTATGGATGAAGCTAATCAGGTCAAGTACATCTAACCATCTTTTGTAAATTTACAACAGCAAAATCCATCTAGGTAATTAAACCACCAATGCAAAGTAATCGATCCAGGTACTGATTTACAAATTAAACAAATGTATTCATTAGACTTTTGTTAGTGTCGAAATATTGTTTGAGGATAAAACATAGTACATCTGGGCCAGACAACAGAAAGACTGACCTTGTCCAAACTTGACAATGCTCCTCACAATTTCCCAAGGTGCCCTTCTTCCAGGACATGGTGGTAAGGTGGCATACCTGGATTTCATCTTCACAAAGTTCTCATCCCTTTGCTTGCAGAAAAAAAACAACAAATGTTTTTTTGTCCTATGTGATACTAAATAACAAATCGCAGTTATGAGTATAGAAAGTATATCATAAACTCTAAACTGAATTACGTATATCACAGAACCTTCAGAAGAATTACATCCAAGGGGAATCTAGAATCTAGAAATTCTCAGAGAAAAACATGAAGGGAACTGTTTTTGAATGTCTCTTGCATGCATAAACCTGAAGCTACAGTGGAGAAATGTCATACTTCTCACACGAGCAGTTATTGATGAGATGGAAATTGGAGGAATATTCATATTCTGTCAGTACTCATTTAATTATTTTAAGATTGAATCAATCTTGTCAAAAGCATTTATACAGGAATGTCCAAACCACTTTGGTCAAAGTTAACATGAGTGAAATACAAACTGCCCACAAACCTTCCTGTCCTCAATGTCAGCACTGTTGTCACTGCCAGTCTGCTGAGACCTCTTTTTCGGTTTGTTCATCATCTGCACAACCAAGAAGACCACATGCTCTTTCTTTCCAGTGTGTTCATTCTCCTCTGATTGGTTGAGGATTGTCATTTGGACCTGGCTGTTGAAGAAATCCTTGGCTACTGCTTCTATGATGCCTGTGGAGCGTGGGAATGCATCCATGAATGCCATAATGCCGTAAGAGAGATAAAGTCCACAGATAATGAAGCCTTTTCCTGAAAGCCTAGTGAAAATCTGGTTTCTGCTCTTTCTATTAACTATAGCAGCAGCTTTTAAGTGGAATAATAGCAGCAGAAATTGAGGCAGATTGATTATCTAATTCCTTGCCTGGAACAATATGATGCAGTCCCCTTCGATCTGAGTAGTAATGCAACAGCATCTTTCCATCTTCTGTCTTCTCCACCCGAAAAGAAGGGGCATTCATTTGCTAAAAGAGGAAAGTTTTTGAGATGCTTTTAATTTGTACTTGTTGAACAGATAGATACCATTTTTAATAATAATTTTTCAAATAAGGCAGGATAGTCAGGTTTAAACCACAGACATTATGGGCAATTTCAGACCCTGCTATATTTTTTATCTTTTTTTTTTCTAATTCTTTGACTGTGAGGTAGCATAAAGCATAAATTGTATAGATAAAGATTTCTGCAGAATACTTGATGTGAATGGCAGTAAAGTTTATGAGTGGGCACACCTGTTCATCTAGGATGCGTGGAAATACGTCCTCACCTCATAAGAAAGGGCCAAGTAGCTGTGGAGGGCATCCAGGTTCTCAATGAAGTCCACAAGATTGCCCCCCAAGGTACGCAGCATGGTGTCATAGCCAGACATCTTGCAGAAGCTGAAGAAGTACTCGCCAAACAGCTTCAGGACAACCTCAGAGGAAATGTCTAGATGAAATTGGTGGCATAATTAGAGAACCATATATTGCTAAGAGGTTCCATGACAACCAGTACACCTCGCCATCCCTAGTACAAATTAAATCCTGTGTCAGTACAACCCAGCTTTAAAATCATTTCAGCCATTTCATCACCCATGCATGGCTCTCTTATTTCAGTTATTTGTATATGTATACATTCTAGCTAAATGTCTACCGAGAAAAGAACGACTACAAATGTTAATTAAAACCTCTCCCCATGGTGGAACAACAAGGACCTTGCTGTTGACAAACCCCAATCAGAAAGCAGCATCCCTGTGGAAGGACAAATTGTGCAGATGGGACCAAGGTTCACACCTACCAATGGCCAAGAGAACCATACAACAGCTTCTGTGGTCAAATGGGTCTGTGGCAGCAATGATGACCTCATAGGGGATGCTGTTAACACCTGTTGGAGCTCTCCAGTGCCCTGTCACTGGAGGCTTTCCAATCTGACACTGACCACAAACAACATGGTCCCTTATTTATCTACTGTACAGTGTCGGTTGGTACAGTTGAAAATATTGACTATTCTTGGTTTGTATTTGTTTTTATTCCATCTCAGGTGCATGTATTATAAGACATATTTGACGTTTTCCTGCCTAAATGGTACAACCCCATCCGTGATGTTTCAGCTGAGCTAGTTTTACCATAGTTTTCAGCTCCAACAGAATGCACGCCAGTCTGCTGACTTTAGTTACCGCTCTGTGTGTTGGAAAATCCCAGGGCTGGGACCCTAGATGAGACTCACCCAACATTTTACAGGCCTCCTGCACCAGGCGCAGGGTCAGCGTGTCATCATAAATCTCATAAGTCATAAATGATTCCTGGACCTCTGCCTTTGTCCTGGGGGGGCGGGGGTAAGGGCAAGGGATTGGTGTGGAAAAGTACTGACAATTTAAGACATTTGTTCCTTTGAGAAATCCCTGAAGAATAAAATGCATCGCCATAATTAATTTAAATTATTGCATGTCGCTCCTACAGCCAATTCATATAAAACAAACCAAACCTTAGTGTTTCCCATGTCTCTTCGCCAAATTTCTCAATGACTAGAGATTTCAGGCAAGTGTTTATGAATCCGTACTGCGAAGACAGACGACACAGCAGAGGATTTTGAACACACAGAAAATGGGCTTTCCTAAATGTTTTACATAATCATATTGTTGATGGCACGGTCAGTTTAAGCCTCCTAAATCTTTCTTCAAAATAGCTTCAAACACCACAACATCAGTAACACTGACAAAACAGCAAGACTTGTCTGGCACCTGATTTTTCTCTCATTAATTCTAACTGAGATGTACGCACATTTTGCACGCATGCAACAGCTTGATAAATCTGGCTCTAAGTCATTATCAGCAGTTTTGTGCAGAGAATACCACTTTACTTAATGGGGCACAAATGCTAAGTAATAATTCAGTTACTACTCAAGTACAAATTAGGAACAAATCAAGAACAAATATAGTTGCTGATGAACAAACATGAAATCAATATTTCATTTACTTGATTCATTACTTCTCTCTTCAGTAGTTCTTTCAGTAATTCACATAGGTTTACAGGAAAAATAGATATATGTGAACAAATATAGTAACTGCTTGAAATAAAACATGTCATGATTCATTAATAAGGAATTAACATGAGATCAGTATGCAACTAAGACTTAGTTTGTGATTAATTAATACATAAGTAATAGCATAATACTATATTGTCTGTGCAGTCGTAAAGTCTTACCCATCAAAATAAAAATGAGGAACTGATTAACAGCACATGGTTAAAGGGTGGAAACAGCTGTACGTTTGTAATTTGCTGGCTCTATATCACTGCCCTGAAATGCATGCAATGAACTTCTTACCATCTTCTCAACTGTTTGTCCCGCACGGTCCTTATCCCACTCTGTGTTTGCCCTTCAGTGCCTGGACCAGGCTGGTGACGGCTCTTCATTACGGGACGCCTCTCATCCCATGAGGGCAGATGACATGCCCCCTGTGCTACCTCCCTAACAAACACACACACACACACACACACACACACACACACACGCACACACACACTCTCACCGTCCCCCACACATTTTAAAAACCTCACAGAAGAAGAAAGTTTAATCATTAATTTTCTTAGTCTGGTGTGGGTCAGTACCTCTGTGTTTACAGATTTCATAAGAAATAAACGGGGCCATTCTGTTTGCGTCATGAAAAAAATGGTAAAAATCCAATTACGAAATCAAAACGTTTAAAATGTGAAAGACGGTTTCTTTTGCCACCTTGTGGTGAATATCAGACATTACCTTTTAATGTCTAATGTTTTCCTTCAGTAACATATATCCAAAACTGAAAAGAAAGCTAATGTGTAAACAGTTACAATTACACACACATTTGCAAAAGTGAAAGTGTAAGAGTTGTTACAATTAGATTTTACCAATTATAAATTTTGTTTTTACATTATGACAGACATCACAAATGCATCTCTCAATTAAGAAATTCGAAGAGTTTTGAAGACAAACACCAATGAAGAAGCTGAAAATTTTATTGTTATTGTAGCACATTTTTTTTTTACCAGGATGTTTGTTTTGCATCCGTGTTACAGCCATGATCTACACACACCAGTCAGTAAATTATATACAATTAAAACATTTTAACCCAACAGTCTTCAAACCGTCTGTCTTGGTCAGGGCTGTGAGGGGGCCTACTGTCTATTCCAGGTGGTGTAGAGCACAAGGCATTAGTAAGCGCTGGACAAAATATCATCACATACACACACACACACACACGCACACACACACACATATTTGGTGTACCTATCTAAATGGGGACTATCCATTCATTTCTATGGGAATCACCATAACCCCAATCATGACACCCTTAACTGCTACCCATCCCTAACATTAACCATAAGTAACCAACCCAACACTTTTGGCATTTTTACTTTTTTATTGCATTCACAGATTTTTATAAAACTGAGGTCATCCAAATGGGGACCTCAAAAGATGTCCCCCATAAGTAGGGAAATTTCAGGTTTTACTACACTTTGGGGACAATTTTGGTCTCAAATGTGATCTGTGCAAACCCACACTCACACACTCTCTCTCTCTCTCTCTCTCTCTCTCTCTCTCACACACACACACACACACACAGCAAAGGTGGGACTGAAGCACCCAACCCTGGTGGCATCACTATTACCAACCGGACCAACACACCGCCCATTAAATAATGCCTAT
>JABFEA020000083.1:519804-529804 GCA_019775915.2 Cyphomyrus plagiostoma
AAACATTTGACAGTCTCAGTATAAGCAATGGCTGTTTTTCCTGACTGAATTTACATCATAAAGATGTGTTTCTCATACCAGTCCTTGGGGACCCCCAGACAGTCCATGTCCGTTGCCTAGTGAGGAGCTGGGAGGGACAACCTTTCTTTGACAAATATTTTCCTCTTATATATTATATATTCCCTTAGCTACTTTCATTGTTATATCAAGGTTCAAGTAAATGATTTAAGAAAGAAAAAGAAACTCATACACGTGTTCGCATGCTGGGATGGAAGTCTTTTCAGTATAATGCGAGGAACATGCTGCCCTCCAGTGGGAGAATCAGCACATTGCAGGCGCAAGAAACCAGCGCCAGACATTCAGGTCTGTCTCAGACCGTGTTGTGAAGTAAACATGCTGGAGGCAAAGCAAACGTGGGCAGCTCCACAGCCTATGCCCTAATATTGGGGCCTCGCTAATTATATACCAAAGAAACTAGCTAATGAACTGCACAAAATCAATCAATATATTCCCAAATGGTTATTGATTTTAAGGTTTATATTTTATGGAAACATAATTATAGAGATGGATTATAAAAAAGGAACTGAGGATGCAGGGGGAGCCCAAATGGAAAAGGGGGGGTTGCATACTAACAAAGCTTTTCAAGCACTCCCCTGTCCTTGGGAGCCGCAGTGTCCTTGTGCTTTGCGCTTGCTGGCCTTGTATATACGCTAATTACAGAGGATTATTACTGAATGTCACCACTGAATTTCACCAGCACCTGTAGATCAGAGACTTGCATTTATATATGCTAAGACCTTCGTGCTGAATAAAATCACCTCAAACCTAACTCAAGGTCTTGATTCCTGTGTGTTTCGCTCCTGATCAAGGCTGATTACTGTGCCAAAGTAAAAACAAACCAACTCCATCTTGTGGCATCCCAGCCACCTCTATTGGACCACTGCAGCAACAACTGTAACGCCTCACTCGTCGATTTGGCAACTTTTCACATTCAGTTTTGGTGAGATAGAATCAGACCAGATACACTTTCATGATGAATTTATGTTACCTGCATAATAATGAAATATTCCAATGTATCATCAAAAATTTTATGGAAAAATCACCAATTTCTCAGTCATATTCTAGGGCAAAAATGTAAAAGTCGATTTAGGTGTGCTGGAAGTGTAATAGAAAATATATATGGTTGTCATGGAGAGTTTTGGGCACCATAGTTGTAGGTGAGATTCAGAATCATCAGTTGTTTTGTTGCAACATTAATCTTGACTTGCCAGCACAACTGTCAAACAGCCCTTGGTCTTTAACAGATGTTTTGAGTCAGTAGAACAAACAAACAAACAAACAAAACAAAGAGTATTACTGAAATGCCCATGCAGAAAATGTGTGCATATCAATCAATATTCTTTTCCCTTCCAAATTAGATTAAGCAAAATCTTGTGGTTATTTGTTTGGCAATATTGGACTTAAGACATTCTTCATCTTGTTTATTCTATATTTCAAATGATCCAAATAGAGACAGATAGAGGCCTCAGAGAAGAAAGTTAGAGCAGTGGGGAATAAGTCCAAGGACAAACGAAAAACAATTGAGTCAAAAACAACTTCAGCTCCTCAATACCTTAGCAACAGAAGGCAGTCACCAACAGAACACATAAGTGTCTTTTATGGGTTCATAAAGTAATTTCCCTGGTACCAAATGCCATTAATGGAAAGGTTGAAAGAGGCAAGGACAAAACACCTCAAGTCAGGCTAGTAGACACTGGATATTCTACTTTCTCTCTCCCCCTCCCCACGTCACCATCAAATCGATGTCAGGTCCTTAGTGACTCGACGTATTTTCCAACAAGGCCTAAACCTTCCTTTTAAAAAAGATTTTCCAGTTCATTTCTGTGTGTTTTGTGACCCTCAAGGCTGCCCAGCTTTTATCAGCTTGTGTTCATTTCTGCATCGGTAGCATTCAGGCGAGGCTCTTAAGCTGCATCTACGACATCAGTAAGGTTCAGGTGAAAGCGCAAGGGGGGGTGGGGGTGGGGGGAGAATATGTGAGATAGACAGAGGTCTAACGAGACTCCACCCACCAACATCCATAGTTTCCTGCAGTCCACTGATCATCATGACCTTGTCATCCCTATGGGCCAACCTCTTCCTCATGGTCTGCTTCACAGTAAATAATCTCAGGCATGTCAAGTATTCAGCTTCAGTGCCAGTCCATCACGGCCACTGTGTGCACCTGAAACACTAAGCACTGGGAACCTCCACTACTTTTAGAGCTTCACTGGGAGTCCATTATCCCTTACTTACATTATTTGTGGCTCTGCCTACCCTACCTAAAAGTTTTATGCGCTGTCAGAGTGCCAACTTGTACTCTTGCTTGACAATGGGGCTGCAACCCTCAAAGGTCTGCCCATTGTACCCTTATCTGTATGTAGTTGTACCTTTGAAGATACAGAAATAGACGATGAGGAACATTTTTGTATCACTGGAGTACATTAATGTTGGTTGTACTTTAGGGAAATCCATTTCTGTATGTTAAATTAGACTATAAAAGGTACATTTACCTATAGCTATGGTACAATTGGCAATCCCTGGAGGGTACAGTCCCAGTGACAAGCAGCGCTATCTTTTTTTTGACAGTGTGGGGACCACATGCTCGTGAACATGCAAAACCAAATAGCGATATGTGGAAGCATATACCAGACTCCAGGAGAGCGGTCGGGGTGGGGGCGGAGGGAGGAAGGACTCCTTGATGTCTGTGCCCTGCTTTCCGAAGGTCTGGTTTTATAATACCCTTCTCTTCTTTCTCCTTGAATGTGAAAAGATGTATCCGGACTCATCCAGGTACACGCACAAGCCGCAAGGACGTGCCGTTTAATTGCACATTCATTTGCATCCTAGTTCCGTGGGTTTTATGGAGGCCTTGAGCGGGACGGCGGTTTGTAATCATGTCAGCGAGAGACACGGCAGCGGGGCCTGAGAGCGAGCCGGCATGCTATGACGGACGAATCGACATTGAGGGACGGGGGAACAAAACGCCCCCGTTCAGTCGGTGAAAGTCTCAGGGCTCAGCGCCACTCCTTCACCCAGCCACCGACCAGGTGACCTTGCTCACAGAACCTATAGATGACGATCGCGAGTCTTGCTCTCCTGCAATTCGGTGGCAAGTCCGGCCACCGAAACACCGGGCCCAGTGCTAAATAATAAACCTGCACATTTTAACTCCCAATGTGAATGATGGGCAAACGATGCAGAAGCACGCCTGTGACGGACACCAAGGCCTCTGTCCATTTGACTTGTAAAACATGTTCCTTTTCACTTCTCAGTGACCACTGCAAATATTTTACTGGCATTTCCCAGCAGTCAGTAAAAATACGTCACGCTTTAAACTTGCATTTATTTCATATTTCTTTTCTTTCAGAGTCAGGAAGTACCAGGAACCATTACTGTGGGAATACAATGTGTGTTTAGGGGGGCGGGGGGGTTTGGGGCTGATTTCTTCCCTACCAATATTGAAACCAAACCTACGCCCTTGTTTCGGGGGTTGCGTGATGTATAATATGTTGTTAAGGGCAATAACTGACAGGAGTCCATCGGATCCCATGGCCGTTTTTGTCAAGACAGTGCTATAGATCCATAACTTAGTTCTTTTAAGTAAACATGACCCTAGACTCTCGAACTTGCAAAGGCAATATATTCACACTGCATTTTATAAAAAGCTAATAAACAGGACATAAATTACAGTGATATTCCATTTAATTTTCCAATGAGTGCCCAGGTTCACTCATTGTCTCAAAAGCAACTTCACGGGACATAAATTGGCACGGGGAATTGACAGCACACACAGCAACAGGTGTTTCCTCCATCATTTTTATGTGACGGGCAGATTTCTCATTGTGCGTTGATGCTACACCTGCCGGAACGCGTCCACTTAACAGGAGAGCATCCTCTGCTCTCTTCACAGTCTGCGTCACCATGTTGGGGGTGGGTGTGGGGGGGAATTAAGCACTTGTGCCTAATTTTGAAGGGTGCTCTCAACAGGCCATAAAGCAATGTAAGGTCACGTCATGACTCACCAGCTCGGCCTTCGCAAAAATCACCTCTGTGATCCGTCACTCGGGCGCCTCTTAATTATGGAGTGTTATGTGGCAAGGACAGGACTTTACTGGCTTTGTCGCGGTATTGCTAGACACCGCTACTCCGAGTTCACCTATTGTCCAAACGCTTCCAGGAGACCCCAAAAAACGCAGTCCTGTTTTCAATGTGCTCACAATGGGGTTATAAACATACAGACACCGACAATCAAAGCCTGAATGACCTAATTCACGGAGCAGGAAAGACAGGGCTTGTCACTGTGAAAGCAACATTGAGGTCTATTTAAGAAACACTGACAGAAGGGCCAAGTCACACAGAAAAGTAGCATGTATGATGTAATGTCAGGCTGTTGACCAAGCAGCTGCTAGCTCTCATGACCAATCAGATACAGTTTTAGACACAAGCAAAAAAAAAAAAACTTCTGAACAAGTAGGATATATTACAATCAATCAGCAAGTGACCATGATTAAAATAACTGTGAAAATGCCACAAGTTAGTACACGTCGAATTTTGTGGAAAAACACTTTCCGAGTTCTCAGATTTGTGTAAAATGACCAGGAAGTGTTCTGGTCACAGAAAAATGTTTGCAATTATGTCACACTGCCTGAATGACCTGGCATAATGGAAAAATGAAACCTGGGTGCAAGCACCAGTCTCTTGACTGGTTATTGAGCGCATTGCGATCTGAAATGTTTTTTGGTTGAAGCTCACACTATTAAAGACATCATGGCAGCGGAAAATGTTTTTATTTTAGTTTTCCACAGAAATTAAATGGTTCTGCAGGGGAGAACGGCAGCACAGGATGGTGAGGGTGTCGGTACCTGTAAGTATTCTTCTGCCCCGATTGTCCGCTTCTTCTGTGTGTCACGCCCCCTCATTAACCTCGTGTGGAATCCCCGTATGATCAGCTGTTTCTTGTTGCTGTCATTAGTCTAACGTATTTAAGTCTGCATTAGGGATGTTTTCCCCAGCCCAGTCATTAATGTCCGTTCCGTTTCTAGTGTATCGTGTTCCTTGTTCTACAATTAAACTCCTTCGTTTGGTCGACGTTCTGGCCCTGACTGCTGGTTCCTCGCTCCGTGCTCCAGCACAGTCGCGACAAGCATAACCTGGGGATTTATGACCCTCCTTCCTCCCTTTACTCCCCCACCCCCCCAGGACTAAGAGGAGCTGAGAAAGACTATGGCTCAGGATATGGCCGACCTTCTGCTCAGGGTCAGCTGTGAAAGGGCCACTCTGTCATTCAAAATCACCACACGTCAGCAACAGTGAAAGTAGTGACCTCATGAACGTAACGGGAAAAAAATGATATACCATAAGGGGGGTGGGGAGCATTTTAAGAAAATAGACGAATGGGTGATGGGTGGATCATTTTTTTTTTTGTGTTGCAAAATCCATTCATCCTTTCTCCACACCCACTAGTCTTAGGCAGGGTCATTGAGGTCTGGAGCCTATCCTGGAAGGTACAAGGATAAAGTAGGGAACAAAACAGGATGGGGTGACAATTTTGCAACTCCAGTTCACCACAAAATGTTTTTGGACTGTAGGAGGAAGCAATGGCATGGGGAGACCATGCAAACACACAGTATCGGGACAGATATTCAAGCCCTTGCATCTACACTCTAAACCCAAATTAGAAAATCATGCGGAAACCCGTTGCCTTAACCTGTAGTTGTTACACCACATAAAACAGCTTAAGGTTTATTAACATATACATATTCAAGCTTGAATTAGAAGTCTTTACTCAAAATCATTCGTTTAAATAAATGCAGGCAAACTTGTATTAAATAATAATTTTTAGTCAAATGCACATAAACATGTTAAGTAACACATGTAACATTATGAAGCATTACTCAATTATTAATGTATGTAGTGTTTTCATGAACTGTAGTTTTTGAGATTAAATGTGTTTAAAGAATAATTTCATGCCTTCCAGAAAGTTAACAACCGCAAGATTTTTATTAAACAATTGTCACATGGTAAACTGCACCTTGTTAACCAAAAGACAAGTTAGCAACAGGCATTAAAACTGCAGCAATAAAAACAGATTGCCAGTCTAAAGACAAGTAAAAAACTCCATCAAACTGTTTGGTAGCAATTCTAATTAATTTTAAGTACTGTTTAACATTTCTTTTATATGCCTGATGAGAATGAGACGATTGTGAAGATTTTTTGTTGTTTTATCTAACTTAAAAACATGAGCAAATACCAAAACAACATCTGCATCGGCAGACAAGGACAGCACAGGAGTTTCATGCTCAATGAAGAGAATCCCAATGTAGTGAATGAGTCGTCATCCTCAGAATCCTTAATAAAATAAACATAAGAGCACAATGATGATATTTCACATAAAATAACCCGTCAACAATGCCAAGTAATGCAGCACAGTCAGTGAGACAGACAAGCGATGAATGGTGTGGATTGGTTCTCAGAAACTAGATGGACCAGTGGATTGTCCTACTGATAAGTAGAACAGTATATCTTAATCTTTTACTTGTATTTGTTGTGTGCGGCGGTGGTCGAGCGGCAAAAGGAGGGTACTCCAGCCAGGAATCCAAGCAAACGGGGTTTATTGAACAAGGACACACGGCAACACTGGGGCAGCATCAATGCTAAGTCTGCCGGACCTACACTGTCGCAGACTTAAATACACAAAACAGGTGTGCGGAAATACAAGACAGGTGAGAACCATCAGGGAAAACGAGAGGTAACGAGGTGGGCGTGGCACACATGAGGATCGTTCGGAGCGGGTCATGACATAACCCCCCCCCCCAAAGGCGCGCCCCCTGAAGAACAGGCACAAGGACAGAAACCAGGACAAGACACGACACAGGGCAGGGAACGCAGACAAACAGACAAGAACGGGAGAAACCGAGAGAACAGACGGGCCAGGACCGAAAGGAAGAACAAAAGGGCCGGGAGTGAACAGAGGGGCACAACCAGGCGGGACAAAAAGGAGGAAGAGCAGAAGAGACAGGAGGAGCAAACAAGACAGACCCAGGAGGCGGACACCAGGGCGCCCGAAGGCACCCAGGCACAGAACGGGCAGCAGCTGGAGGGGCCGCTGGCAAGGGGGAGGCAGGAGCTGGAGGGGGCCCCGCAGGGGCCAAGGAGACGGGGCGAGGGACAGCCGGAGGGGACCCGGAGGGACCACCGGCGCAGGCAGGCCAAAGGGGGAAGCCGCCGACGGCGACACCGGAGCCCGCAAAGGCGCCGTCCGACACCCAGACGAAGCAGGGGGGCCCGGAGGCGGCCGACGCGGAGCCGGAGGCCGGACAGAGGACCGGCACCGAGGAACCGGAGGGGAACCCGGCGGCGACCGGCAACCAGGAGTCGGAGGACCCACCGGCAGCCACTAGACTACAGCCAAGGGCCGCACGGGCGTGCCAGGGGGCGGGACTGGAGGGACCCTGACCCTCCGCTTGTGCCCCCTTCCCTTCCGGGACATGGAGAGGCGGGGATCCTGTTGGGCTCCCCCTCTCTGGGGCACTGGCACTCGACCAGGGTGTTCGGTGCGGGCGGATCAGGAACAGGCGGGGCTGCGGGCGGGACTGTGGGACCAGCAGGAGCGGGCCCCAACCCCCCCTCAAAGGCGCGCAATCTGGGCGTGCCCCAGGAGAGGCGCAGCAAGGCGTCCTTAGGCGGAGCAGCTGCGGGCGGAGGCGGGTCTGGAGCAGGCGCCTCGGGTGCGGCTGTTGCAGGGACGGCTGTGGGCATGGCAGCAGCAGCGTGCGGAGATGGATCCGGAGCTGGCGCCTTGGGCGAGGCTGCCACAGGTGCCGCCACTTCCTGAGCCACAGGCGGCGTCGTCAGGACAGGTAACAGAGGTGCAGGCAGGTCGGGTCCTGCCCCTTTAAGGGCCTTGGGGATCCTCTGGATTGCATCCCTTACCGGGCTGATCCATTTCCCGGCGATGTGCTCCGGCCGGAAATGGTACGCCTCTAACGGAGGCGTCTTGCACTTGCCGGGGTTCCCCAGGCTGGTCGCGCCAGAGTCTCCCCAGACCCTTGGGGAGCTCCCTCACCCACCGCCATCTTCCCAGGCGGGGATGAGCGAGCAGGCGCCCAGAAAGACGCCCGCTCCGGTGGCGCACGCCTCCCGTTGCTCGCGGAGCCGCTGAAGCAAGCGACGGAGGATCTTCCGTGCCCGGGTTAGTGGGTATTGCTGTCCCGCTGGGCGCTCTGCTGCCAGGAGGTCCGCGCCCCGGTTGGCCAGCTCCAGGGCTGCAGGGTCCTCCTGGACCTCGGGCTGGGATAGCCTGTGCACGAATTCCTGCAGCAGACCGAGCCGATGGTGCTCGGTCTGCTGCTCCGTGTCTTTCGGGAGACTTAGCATTCTGTTGTGTGCGGCGGTGGTCGAGCGGCAAAAGGAGGGTACTCCAGCCAGGAATCCAAGCAAACGGGGTTTATTGAACAAGGACACACGGCAACACTGGGGCAGCATCAATGCTAAGTCTGCCGGACCTACACTGTCGCAGACTTAAATACACAAAACAGGTGTGCGGAAATACAAGACAGGTGAGAACCATCAGGGAAAACGAGAGGTAACGAGGTGGGCGTGGCACACATGAGGATCGTTCGGAGCAGGTCATGACAGTATTCAACTATGCCCACAGGGTTTATCAAAGAAAAACAAACTAATAATGGCAAAAACGAACAGACCAAAAATTGATTTGGTCCTTTTAAAAAAGTAAGACATTACTTACAAAGCTATCTGTCTGTTCTGTAGTCTTTTGAGGGGCAAAACACTTGACATAGGTTTTACAATAAATGAATGGTCTATAAGAAAGCTGGACCAACCAAGCACAGTTTGTATGGAATATTGTCATTAGTTAAGCAGAACAGATATTATACATGAATAATTATGAGTATGGACCAACCCCGATCTGTTGTGAAAGCTTTGTCAACAGCTGCCCAACGTTCCCTCTCTTGGATCTAAATATATCAATAAGACGAGGACTGTGCTGATCAAGACTTGCATAAAATTCCTGCTTGAGGTTCTTGCCCACAATCATGTTAAATTCAAGGCACACCTGAAAAATAAAGAATGCAACAGTATTAGTGAGGATAACTCTAAATATGTGTGAATGCACCAAAGATACACCCCTGTTTAACTGTGCAAATATTAATAATATTTAAAAATGTTCAACGCTTCTCCATTTGTTCCATGCACAAATAAACTAAAACTGACCCGTATCTTACCCGCCATACCTTCTCATATGTCAAAGAATAAATGTTCAATAAAATTAAGATTAGACAAGTTGATATCCAAATAATGATAGATAAATAAGAGAAACACTTAGCCCTTATCATTGTCTCGCTCTCTCAAACACACCTGATCTGTAAAACAGCAGGCCCTCCTTCCAAAATGTTCCTTATAGCCGGTTGAGAATCGATCCACCGCATCTTTTCTTCTCAATGCAAACGTCCATGTCCATTTTCTGTTGCACAAGCGGTCCATTTGTTTTTTTTTGCATTTCATTAATCAAGTACATTAACGTAATAGATTAATAATATTAATATTACCAAGTAATACTAACGCTACGTGGTCCGTGCTGCAGCGACAAATGGACCTGCCACAACATCGGAAAATACGTAATTAACACGAAATTTTCTTTAGGCCATCATTTTTGTATACCTTGGTCCTCGGCCTTTTTAGATAAATAAGATGGAGCGGAGGGCGAAATAAAAATTAAAATAAAATTTCATTTTTCAATTCCTCGGACAGCTTATGGCTTACTTTCAGAGAGGAGGAGGGAAAAAAAATTACTGAAAAAACTAAAGTGTGACAAATGTCCCCAGTACCAAAGTATAAGCTACCTACCTGCGTATAGGCAAATCGTTATAATTGCGCGATGCAGCCATAAGAACGTCCATAGCCGATCGACTCGTGGAAGGGGGAACGTTCTCCTCTGCAG
>JABFEA020000083.1:535052-548047 GCA_019775915.2 Cyphomyrus plagiostoma
GGGAAGTCTGGGTTTCCCTGCTGAGACTGCTGCCCCCGCGACCCGACTTCGGATAAGCGGGAGAGAATGGATGGATGGATGGGTTTGCAATACCAATTAAGGAAGGCAAGAAAATAAGACAGTTTTTCATTTGTGTGAATTATGCAGTACAATTAATTGCAGTACAACACAATTTGTAAACAGATACATTATACATTATACAGTAATGAGAGTCTTATCCCCAGTGACAATTTTGTAATAACTCCGGAATGTTTCCCTTGTCTGTTTCATTTAAAAGTGCTGGCAGTGAATATATGAACTGTAAAATATTTAATCACTTAAATACTGATTACATTTACTGAAGAGGATGAAAAGACTTTTAATTAGCTGCCATTAACATGCACAATAATTATACACCCCTTCACCTTAAAAGAGTAATCCATTTAATAATGTATTTAATGCATATGGACACATACAATGGAGTTCAATACAAGATGTACAATGTAGATTTGCAGGTAACAAGTTTTAATCTTTGCCCTCCCAACCCTACCGTCAGTCGTGGGTAATGAGCAACAGTGTAAGTTTGCAAATTGCTGAAAAGACTCCCATAGCAAAGATTCGATCAGTGATTAATCTGATGGTGCTCCTTCAACACATTAAATATCTTAACAAGAAATTTTGCGACGTTTGTTTGGCCATATGACTTTACACACCAGGAAGTGAGCACATTTTATATTAAGCTAGAAAATCTTCAGAAATCGCTCACAGTCCAAAGATATCGGTGGCCATCTGAGGCCTAAGAATAAAACATCGGTTAAGTATGAAGTTCTAAAGACAGTGAAAAAACTGGCAACAAAACTGACTAATCTTGGTACATGCTAGGCCTTGCACGTAAAGCCATATAATCAGAGACAAAACAATATGCAGCTCAGCTCTGCAGCTCAGTACAGTTTTTTGTAACGTGAGAACACAGTATTAATTACAGGGAAGCGCGATGTAAGATGAGCTTTCTAAAACGTCCAGCATTCTGCTACCTGAAGAAGCGTTCCGTTCATGAGGACACCTGAGGGCCACTCTGCTAATCCCACAAGCTTCATAACAGTATTGATGAACAAACATGCTCAAGGACTCAGTTTACTGAGCCAGACACTTCCTGAACCACCGGAACTGAGGATCCACTGTCTCAGATGGTCTTTCAATTAGTTTTCATCATGCATAATTTAACTACTGCTATTGAATTGAAAGACGAGTTAAACCAAGTTTAAAAAGAAAAACAAACAAAGGGATTAAAGACGTATAAATAATAAAACAGCAAATACCTACTTTTAGAATCTGAACCTTCTGTGTTTTAAAAAATAAAACCAACACAGGTGACTTCAGAAAGTACTAACAATAAGGCAAACAGAGACATGGTTTTCGCACCAAGGGTCTTTCACAAAGACATTGCAGAAGAACTGTTTTCTTTCTGTTTCATTCTAATTTGTTTTGAAAATGAAAAACTGTGCATTTGTCATTTCTTACCCTCTTGAAATGCCCATGGTGTTCTATAACGAAACACAAAAATTCTATGTTATCCTGTTTAATGTGAGATCCCACAGCAAGCTCATGACATTTGATAGGAGCACGCTCAACGTCATAATTCACCGGTCCATGCTTTCACCGTTAAATCACAGACAGAGACCCTATCAAGGTTACAGGTCTGGCCCCATTTCATTGCTTGTCTTGGCAATTTTTTTTCTTTTTGGAAAAAAATATAAATTGTACATGGATAATTAAGCTATCAGTCCTTCATGCGGCTGGTTTTCCCTGGACAATGGTTGATGAACTGCTCTGTGACAGATTCAAGGCAAAGGTTAAGAACAGAATAAGAGCTGGATCAGATGTGTGCGAGGAAGAGCGAACAAATTAAGAATCCCACGCAGAGAGAAGTTAGCAGATGTTTTGTGAGAATCGCAAGAGCCAAAAAATATGACAAATATATTTGTTTATGTTGTCAGCTTGTGGGCAAAGGCAAAATTGATTTTGTTAATTTTAAAAGTTGTGCTACTGCAGCTGTGGAGAACTGAAAAAGAAAGAAGAAAAACAAAACTAAAAGAAAAACAAAGGCAGGCAGTTCAAGATTGTGGGCCTTTGGGGGAGGGAGCCACCCTGAGTTTGCTGTACTAGACCCTAGTGCTGATTCAGATGTCAGCAAGAGTTTGTACAGAGGACCAGAGAAAGCCGAAATGCATGGATTACAACCAGATGTGCAGTCATCTGGGACATGGGGGGAAAAAGCAAACCAAATAAGGGAAACAGAACTATATTTAGCTATAGAGTTGCATTTGTTCACGAAACATCAGGAAAATAATGCCCAAAGCAGCACAACTAATTTAGTACAAGGTCACAAGACCCTATACTTCATTCAAGCAATCCCGATGAATACAAGTCTACTAGTGCCTCCTAAAATACAGACTCCAGTGAGGCTGCAATATAATGCAAATATAAATTCCTCTACTGAAGAGCTGAAACGTAAAGTAAACAAACCATGACACCATTTAGGCCTAACCCGGACTAAGCTGTCAGCTCGAAACCCAAGTTGCTGAACTGCAGCCCCTTACTGGTGCACAGCTGTAAACAGTGTCCCCAAAAGGACTAGCTGATGGGGCTATCAAAGCTAGTGAAGTCAGCAGAAGCTGCCCCTCAGACGGAGGAAAGTCCCCCTTGTGCCTAAGGACCAATATCTTCCAAGGTTTCACGAGAATGCCTCTGGGCGCGGGAATGTCAGAATAATGAAGTCACAGATAAAGGCTTATTTTGCTCAGGACCATCGCAGACCATCTGTAAGATGTGTGACCATCCATCCATTTTCTGAAACCGCTCAATCCAAACTGGGGTCGTGGGGGGGGGGACCGGAGCCTATCCCGGGAACAATGGACACAGGAGGGAACCCGCCCTGGGCAGTCACCCACCTACACACTGCAGGGCGCAGACACACAACTACAGGGTCAATTCAGACTCACCAATCAACCTATCCTGCATGCTTTTGGACCGTGGGAGGAAACCGGAGCCCCCGGCAAAAATCCACATGAACACAGGAAGTGCATGTGAACTCCACACAGAAAGTACTTGGGACCGAAGCCAGGATCTGCTTGCTGCGAGGCAGAAACACTAACTACTGTGCCACTATGCCACCTGGATGTGAGACCAGTAAAGGCATAAAATAATACTTCCTCACTGTACTTAAGTGGGTTTTTTTCGGGATTTATACTTTACTCAAGTATTTTATGTTGCTGCTGTTTGTACTTTCATTTTGTTACATTTATGAGCCAAATAATGACTTTTCACTATGATTTGTCATGAAAAAAGTTTACCCAAGCAGCTGTAAAAAGAATCACTTTTTGTCTCTTACAATAGTCAAAAGATTTATTGTGGGTGCAATATAACAGGTGCTAGCTTTGGCCAGCTGGCTGGCGTGAGATTTTCAATTCCAAGACACACATGCACATGTATGTAAGAGTTTTACTACCTTGTAAATAGTCTGTAGGGTTTGCAAAGTACCCCAAGGCTTTTGATACAGCTTATTTTACATTTATAATGGAATAATATAGATTTGCCATTAGATTTCTTGCCTGAGTGTGAGAGTCAGAAAGTGTCACACCAGATGTGGGATAATGTCTGCTGACAACCCTGAAATAAACATTTGAACAAAAATGTGGCATCACTAATGGCTTACGGTGTGTGGTTGTGGTTTATTTTGTACACTTGGTAGCTTTATGTTTGTTTTGAATTTTCAAATGTTGGTTTCTTAATAGACAATGCAGTGACTTCCAACCATGCCATAGAAAAATGGCATATTTTCAGAATAAAACGAAAGTATCCACTTTATCCTTTTGTTACTGAGTTCTTATTGCGATACAAAGCATAGTAATTTCTAACATTTATAGCAACTCTCACAAACCCAAAGTCCTGAGTGAATTTAAAAGGACAGGTTGGTTTTTGTAAGATCAATAGGTTTGAATATGCACAGTAATTGGTTTAATTTTTCATTTGATACTTAAGAAGGCCTACTTTCAAAACCACATTTTTTATTTTATCAGATGCATGAGATTACTTGACTAGTGTTTTACTGGGTGACTTTCACCTGAGCAGCATTTTGGTGTGGTACCTGTAGTTTTACTTCAGCATGAAGATTGGCTATGCCTACTTTTTTAACCACTCAAGAGAGGTACGTGTCCTACAGCCTGAATCATGCTCTGATTGCTGCAAATCCACAGGTTCTCTCACACTTTATGGAATTTACTACCATAAAAGTCAGAGCTAGATAATTTTAAAGGCTTGTTTAAATCATAAGCTACGATTTTGGCAACCACAACATTGTAATACTACACCCAACCAGCACCTCAGTTGTTTCTTTTACAAATGCTGAAAATAGAAAAAAGTTGTTATAATAAAATGCTAACAATATAATAATAATAATTTAAAAGAAAAAAATACTTAGTTGTTGAAGACATTTATGTAAAGGTACAGATCTTGTTAAAATGTCAACGCTGATTTACAAGCAAGCCATTACTATTAAACAACTGACATACTGACGTACTATAACGTTATATTAACCACCCTTCAACGTTGAGGGTCGGTCATGTGCTGATTGGGCAGTGTTTTTTTTTTTTAAGTAAATCTACTATTAATTCGATTGTATCCATTAAAAGACGTAGGTTCATACACAGAGTACACCAAATGCACTAAAGATGCACAAAGTAATCCGAATTCACACCATGGCGTTTCCCCATAAGGGGCGGTTAGGGGGCATATTATACTGCCCCGCTTGCCAGTGATAGGTTTATCCTTTATTTCCTTGCAGTTGGCTCCCTCTAGGCGATCTCAGGTAAACATTGTGGGAGGTGTCTGGGACTGTTAAAAACAAGTTCTGCAAAGGACTATATGCACATGTTTATGTGAGCAGTGAGAAGAATAACGGTGCTGCAGGTCCACAGGACGGGACGGGGCCGATGTAGAGCATCATCATGTCTTGCTTTGACGGCTGCCACTGCTTCAGCCACAAAAGGGGCAGCAGTATCCTCTACAGCATTTTAAAAAACGGTACCCAGTCAGACCGGCAGTCACAGCGAGCGGCGGCTCTCGTCCCGCAACAGGCTTGCTCTTGTGCCTCCAAAACGAAAGTGGCACTGCGATATCCGCAAATAACGTGCAAAGCGGCGTCCGCAGTGCTGGTCAAGACGCTGAGGTTTGTCAAGAACGTGCCTTGCTTTTGTGAGCTGCCAGCCGGCGATCAGGAGCTGCTCGTCCGGAACAGCTGGGCTCCCCTGCTGGTGCTGGGCATGGCTCAGGACAGAGTCGACTTCGAGACGACGGAGACGGCCGAGCCCAGCATGCTGCAACGGATCCTGACCAGCGGGCAGGAGAAGCGGGAGCATCAGCGGAACACGAGCGACAGAGTGTCCCTAGCAGACATACAGCGCATTAAGGCGTTTTTGAATAAATGCTGGGGACTGGATATCAGTACCAAGGAGTATGCCTATCTGAAGGGAGCCGTTCTCTTCAACCCAGGTTAGTTTGGCGCCTTGGACAGAAGTAGAATAGCTTCAGATGATTAAAGAAATGCCACAACTTCTGCTTTAGCTATATTATCAGGCGAGTCCTTAAAGTAATACACGTCATCCTGAAATGTGACAAAATCGGGCAGATCAGAAACAGCATTAATAATAAATATTAATTACTGACAGTAACAGCAACAATGAAATAATGGAATTCACCTATTAGCTGGATAAAGATAGATGACACTTTCACTATAACGATTTTGTGTTTTGCCACGTTAGATCTAGCGGGCCTCCAGTGTCCGCACTACATCTGCGGGCTGCAAAGCGAAGCACACCGAGCACTGGATGAGCACGTCGGCATGATCCACCGGGAGGACGCGGCCAGGTGCGCGAAGCTCTCCGGCACCCTCTCCGTGCTGAGCTCCGTCCACGCCGACGTGGTCGCCGAGCTGTTTTTCAGACCCATCATTGGGACGGTCAGTATGGATGAGCTTTTGATCGACATGTTTTACGGGAAATAGACTAAAACAGACGGAGCCTAGTTATCCAACCAGACAGAAGCGACTTACTGGGAAGAAGTGACTTGTGGTGACAGAGTTGCTCGACTTCACAAATTGTTTACATTTTATTTTTGCACAGTAAAATATTCCCTGAACTATACCGGTTGAAATTCTATGCGGGTAGCTTTGGATCAGATACATATGGACTTTCTCTAAGGACACCTGCGCAAAATAAAAACCAGCATTTAATCAACTGTGACTTTACTTTACTAGGCTAATACAATTTTAATAATAATGTCAAATAATCAAATTCATTTGAACTGCACCCGAAACTCTGAAGAGTCTAATTTAGTATGGAAAAGATGTATTCAGAGAATTGAACGAAGAAAAAAAAATAAGAATTAACTGCTAAGGAATCAAGACGTTCTGTAAAATAAAGCATGAATATACGTACCTCCATCTTCTAAGCGTTTTCCCTGGTCAGAACGGCAGAGTAAAGCATGAATGTGCCAACTAAGTATTGTAAAAGTCATACTGTGAAGACTTACCATTGAAAAACAGTTACTCGTGTCATTAAGAAATGGAATATGGAATGGGTACACTCAGAAATAAGTGTAAAAAATTGTACCTTTGCTTGTCACTGAGGTGGTACCTCCATCACCAAGGTAAAAACAATAATGTACCCCTAATGGTACAAAAATGTTCCTCAGAGTCCATTTCCGTACCTTAAAAGGTCCAATTACCTACAGCTAAGGGTACAATTGGCGGACCTTTGAGGGTACAGCCCCAGTGACAAGCAAAGGTGCACATTTTTATCCTTTTTTCTGAGAGTGTATTATTGTGACATGCGGACATCCATTTTAGTTTAAGTACTGAAAGTTTTTTTTTTTTAATTATCCCAGATTTTATGTTGATGTTAAGATGAGAATGCAACAATTATCGTTTCATATTGAAAATAAAGTACATTGCTTTGTCTGCCAATAATACATTTAATGTTACCATTCTATAAATTTGTGTCTAGAATTTTCATGACATATGACAACTATTTTCATAGAATGAATGAAACCCCCACTCTCCTCCATCTATAAACAGCATTTGATTGAATCCAAGATCTTTGGACCCGGTCTCATAAAAATGTTACTAAAATATAAATTGTAAACAACAGTGTAGAACCCATAAATTAATGTTTCTATCTATCCATCAATCCGTCCACCCACCTATCTGTCCATTAAACACCCAAACGTTTATCCTTGTCAGTGTCCTGGGGCCTAATCCCAGAGTTAATCATGCATGAAGATGCCGATTTCTGTTTAAAACTTGCTACACTGGAAACTCAGCTGAAGTTAATGAGTCTGAGTTGATATGCCATACAGTAATTATAATGGCAACATATCAAGTCAAGAGAAGCAATTACTTGTCAGAAGAATTTTGTCACTTCTGTGTACTTCTGCACAGCTGACAAATAAAGCTGAGTGACAAAAATAAAACAAACTTCTTTTTTTCCCCACAGAGGGCAGTGTTTAGCTACATAGCAGACTGCTGGACACAAATCTAAATGACAAAACTCCATAGGGAACTTAAAGATCAGAAATCTCTCACTCCAAGTCACACACATTTTGACTTTTCTTGCACAAGTTAGTGGCATGTGGCTGGGTGTTGTAATCTGTGGAAATTCCATGACAATGTTCAGTTTCATTCAGATGGCAGAAAACGCAGATCCCCCTGCTTAGCTACTCATTACTGAAGGATTTGCTTTGACCTCCATTGAAAGAGGTGGCAAGGGAACCCATTCCAACCAGTTCCAACCCCAAAGATGGCCACTGTCAGTGACAGACAATGTATATCTGACATGGAATCTGAAGAAGGAAGAGAGAGCAAAGTAAATATTCTTTGCGCAGTGTTGTTAACTTTCAACTGGAGGGAAGACGGCCTTCCTGAAGGTAAAGGCAAACCTCTGTAACCTGCTCCAGGCTGTTGGCAGAAGGACTACAGAGAGTTTCCTCTGTCAGGTTTTACAACCAGAACTCCAGAAAGATTCACACAGCATCAGGCTGTAGCACACCGCTGCAGATAATAGCCGTCTTAAGAATTTCAAAGTTTTGTACTTATTTTTTGATATGAGGTCTCAAAGACCGCATTCTGCATGAAGCAGGAGGGATACAAGACCTGGCAAATTACCTAGTAACTCCTAATGCTATGCGGAGTCCATCAATTTCAAGGCAAAAGGAACCACTTACAGAACCTAGAGGAAACACTGCCTTTGATCTCCTGTCTACCAAGTAATTGTCGTACTTGAACAATTTTACATAAACCAGCAAGAGGTAATAAATTCTAACAATATTCAAACTGAGTGCATCTTCTCATAAAATAATGATGCTAGTGGATAGACGCCCCCTGCTGTCAACTCAGGGAATCTGCATTACATTAGTGACAATAAACATCAATTTGTCTCTTTCTGAACAAGATGAGGTTAAAAAAAATAATGTAGGAATGCATAGAGACGTAATATAATTGTACTGATCCAAAAAAGAGTTTGCAATATTATAAATGCTTTGTTTAATAAAATAAATATTATTGCAATGAAAAGATGTTCCAGATGCTGGACATTTCACTGAAAAATATTTCATCAGTCAAAAGTTTGGACACACCAAGCCGCCGACAAAGGATTGTGACAGTATCCCATCCCATGACCTGGTCACCTGACCTAAACACAGTAGAAATGGTTTGGGAGGAGTTTGACTAGAGAGTGAAGGAAAAGCAGCCAATGAGAGCTCAGCACAGGCGTGGGAGCTCCTTCAGGACAGCTGGAAAAGCATCCCAGGAGGCTGCCTCATGGAACTGGTGTAGAGGGGACAGTAGGGCAGCCAGTGCCTGGAGCAACTGGGATTAAGGGCCTTGCTCAAGGGCACAATGATGGCATCACTCTGCTGACCACGGGATTTGAACCAGCAACCTTCAGTTTTATCTAATCAGTCAGTACATAATTCCATGCACGTAATTTTATACTTTTGATGTCTTTAAAATTATTCTACTGTAAAATAAGGCATATTACAATTAAACTTTTCTCTGGATAGATGTGTCCAGACTTTTGACTAGTACTGCATATGGAGAGTCAACAGTAATAATGCTGAAACAGATTTGAATCCTGACCCAACAATGTCATGTTTGCAGGAGCAGCACCACAGGTTTCCTCTCCACGTCCACCCATCAGTGTGGATTAACTTTACTCTTCGGAACACATCAGTATGTTAGACACTTCTCAATGCTGTGGGAAGCACATATTGATCTCAGCTATGCTAATCAGACAGTATTTACTTCCAGGCATCAGCTCTCACAAGCCTTGTTAGCCATATTAAAGCATTTCTGCAAGCAGTTTTTAATTGTTACAAATTAGGCACAAACATTAAGCATCTTAAAGGCATATTTATCCACGAGCACGTCAAATGTAGCTCCTTTTGTCACAGAGGCTGACATCGTGTATTTCTGGGAAACCATGATCGACACCAGTTTGTGGCTGAAAGAAGAGACACCTGCAGATTATCCATACCTGGAATGCAGGCTTCTGTATACAGACAGCTAATGAGGGAAGCAAATACCACTTTATTCCTAAAGCCCCAAGAGTTTACAATCCACTTACCATAATTAGATGAACATTAAATTTATCTGCTAATTAGCTAGATTCCTCCACATTGATTTGTAATGGTTTGGTATTCGCTCGCATCAGGGTCTCCTAGCTCACCTGGAAGCATGTTTGGTTGTAGGGGCAGCGCCGTCAGTCATTAATGTATGAGAACAAGCTAATGTAGCAGGTGAAAGTGCATTAAGAAGTGGCCCGGTGACCACGGGCTGCATGTGGACAACAGCTGTTAAAATAGCAGCTTCTTGCTGTGCGAGTTTTAATCTGTAAAGGACTCTGCTGATACAGGGAGTCATGACAAAGTGCCGGACAAGGCAGACACCCCTCTGGAAACCAGGCCTGAATCCTGGCACTGAGCCACATCTGATATGCTATGTACATCACCCCCCCTCCCCGCAATGGGGCCAATTGCTGGAAAGAGGGAGCACAGGGAGAAAAGGCTCTCACCAATTAATATGGCATAAACCAGTGCAGGCTGGTGGAGGAGGTCAGATGAGAAACAACATGAGCAGAACACATAAGACCAAGCAGATGAGAGGATCAGGAATTCTGTTTCGCAGGAAGTTTACAAACTAAGGACTTACGGCGGACAAAAAAAGCACGGGAGCAAGACCCTGGAATAGGTTCTAACTGAGACCTGGACAGACAGAGATAAATACTTATAGCACAATCGCACAGAATCAGTACCAGCATTTCTGCTGATTTATTTATTTTTTTGACTGCTGTGTTTGCCGTCTGTCTAACTGCAGTCTGCCTGCTTAACCTCACGGCTTTGCATTCCTCTGTTGGGGGAAAAAAATGAAAACGTGTAAACAATTCTAAAGAAGTCTGTCAAACAAAGAGCAGATGAAACAAGCAAGCCATCTGGGCCCGCAAGTTTTACTATATCTGACGAAGAGTTTGGGCGGGAGTGTTTCCGGAAGGATGACCATCAGCCAGATGTGAAGACTTTTAATTTAAGGTTTGTCTACAATGAAGATTTTCTATATTTTGCTGCTAGAATAGCAACTTTACGAAGAATCAGTGTTATATGGTGAACCACCTTTAGTGCAGTTGTATTCAACTAAAATTTAAAGACCGTCAGCACAATTAAGTACGTAGGCAATACATCAAATAAATGGCGGATGGTCGCAATTGGATTGCGGTCCATTACGAAGCATCGCGTTTCATTCGCGAAAACGTCGGATCCCCGCGGTGTTGAAATGCGCTGGTCGTCTTATCGTCGGATCGTTGCTTGAAGGTCGCTTTTTTGGTATGGAAAACTACGCATCACGTTGGATATTGTTTACAAAAGGCGGTTTGTTTGCCTCTGGAAGTAATATTACTATAATAATATTATTTAATGTATTATTTGCTTGTCATATTAGGGTATGGTATGATTTACCATATGGTATGATTTACATAGCTATTTTATATACTGGACATTGTTAAATATTTCTTGTTATTATCAATAATGTTTATTTGATATCCCGTTTATATGACAGTATTTTAAATAAGAGTGAGCACTTGTTTGGGGATCTATTGAGAGGTGTCCCACTATGGGTGAAGACTTGGCAATGTCAGATGGCAACTGTTCTTAAATAAGTGTGTGTCCTTTGGGAGACAATGGTCTGCTTCTGCAGTTGTAGTCCATCATGTTTTCGCTGAAAGTACTCCAGTGGTTTTCCAATAAGTTTTGGGTGCTTTGTTTTGATAAGCTGCTTGAGTTTTGATGGTTTTAGAGCCTTGGTGGAAAGTGTTAATTCACAATATTATGCACACTGTGCCTTATGCTTACAGGACTGGCTTAAAGCAATGCATTCTGGTCCTGACGAAGTGCATCATGGTTAGTGGTGCTGGCGGCCCTATACAGACCAATAGCCAGTCTCCATTTTAAATTGGCGGCCCAATCTGTAGCCTTCGTGGCTCTTCAGTGGTTGAGAAATGTGGTTTTAAAAGAGAATTTGTTCATTGTTAAATCAGCTTTAAAAGACAAGAAAAAAAGAAGTCTATTCCATCGCGTACGCTTGGTTGGAAAGGTAGGTTGAAAATAATTTCTTTCTTAAATACATTCAGATTTGATTAATTATTTATTGTTACGAACTTTTTATCACAGTTTAACCATTTTCACATCTATGGCTATGCTAACGTTACCATGCTCGACCATTTGTGTGAAGTGTTTGTATGTTACTGTTAATTTGAGTTGTATTACTATGGCGTAAGATCACTCTCAAAATACATGTGCAAACTGAAAATTATCACAATTGTGCTTTTCAATTTTCAACATAATACAAGATAGTAATTATGATCACTTAGAGTATTTTTTTACCATCTTGTTCTTCCAGATGTTCCTTTGAGAATTTCGTTACCCACAGGGCAACTTATAAGTCAATGCACAAGTAAGTTGAAAACAAATCTACATCTAAATCTGTCTTGATGTATGTCTAAATATTTAATGCTGTATCCTCTATTGTTGACCTTACAGCAACAGATCTAATAAGGTCTAATGTAACTGAATTTTGTCCTGTTTTTTAGAGACTGCATTACGAAACCTACTGGTGTCTAGTCCAAATGAGGCTGAAGCTGAAATAATCAAAAAGTGGCTCGTGACAGGCTGACCAGGCATGTCTGATAGTTCTTTTTTATTTTTCTGTATTTTTAATTTTTGTAACGTGTGCATTTTATACTTTGTGTAAAATGTGTAACGTGTAACGAACACCTTTTGTATTTTTTTATATATATATACTATAAATAAAATATATTCGTATCAATACGTATTCAACACTAAAGCAAACGTTGAAATAATTTTTGGCAATCGTAGGATAATCAGGTCAGGGAATCATCGCGTAGGATAGTATAAGAGGGTAGGGAAATGATCGCGGAATCATCGTGGAATTTCACGTAGACGTTGCATATTCATCGCTATTGAGACAGAAAACGTCACGATTACATCGCCTGGACGGAGCTGTTAAGGAGGCGCTACATAGTGCCAATGTGCAAACGACTGAAATTGTTACTAAATACCGACCTTAAAAACATGTATCAGCAACGTAGCACCGATGTATTGTGCTGACTGGGGAGGTCCAAAAATTCTTGAAGCAAAGGTCCGGAAGATCATAATGTCTAACTATTTAGTGTGATATACACTCACCTAAACGATTATTAGGAACACCATACTAATACGGTGTTTGACCCCCTTTCGTCTTCAGAACTGTCTTAATTCTACGTGGCATTGATTCAACAAGGTGCTGAAAGCATTCTTTAGAAATGTTGGCCTATATTGCATATTGATAGGATAGCATCTTGCAGTTGATGGAGATTTGTGGGATGCACATCCAGGGCACGAAGCTCCCGTTCCAC
>JABFEA020000083.1:551245-603123 GCA_019775915.2 Cyphomyrus plagiostoma
TGGAATCCTAAAAAGTTCGAGTTCTGATCAAATTTTTCCCATAAGAAATAATGGAAAACCAATTAATTGGTTCCCGGGCCCCCAAAATTACACTTAAATTTAACAAAAAAAGATTTTTGTTAGCATTTAAACACAAAATGAACAGGATAAAACAAGAAGAGCATTTTTTCTTAATGGCTTCCAAAAGAATAAAGATCTTACCCCAACATTACCCCTGTCCTGCCCTGATCGTCTGCTCCTTCCGTGTCTCACGCCCCCTCGTTAACCTCGCGTGGGATCCCCATGTGATCAGCTTTTTCTGGTTGTTGTCATCAGTCCTCTGCATTAAGTCCGCGTTTCAGCTTGTTTCCCCAGTCCGGTCATCGGGAGCTTTCAACTTGCTTACAGCGCTTGCTTAAAGCAACGCATTATAATCCTGATGCAATGCATTATGGTTAGATGCATTGTGACCTCTCACCCGGCTACACAAACTGGAACCGCCTCCGTGACGACACACCTTTGCCCTTATTGGCTGAAGAGTTTAGTTAAATGCATGACGTTTGTATCCCAGGCAGTTCCGAAGAGTATAATCCGCTATTTCTCCCGAATATCACGTAAAGCAGTGAAAACTGGTTTTCAGTTAATTTGCCTGGTAAAATAACGTTCAAATAAATGACATAAATGCTGTAATAGTACACGTAAGTTAGTGGTGTATTTAATATTAGTTACTGTAATGTTGCGCTGCTTTATTTGGTTAATCGTCCAGTCTGTGAGGAAAGCATTCAAGTAAGAATTGCATTGTAGTACGACTCATTTCCTGACGCATACAATTTATGATATTCAGATCGAGTTCCAGGTCAAACTGGTTTGTTCGACTTTCAAGAAAAGTTCGAGAACTGAGATACCACTGTACGTCATTACCATCTTTGTTCCCTCCCCGACCCTAGACCAGGGGGAGGTTTGTAACACTTGGTAGGCAAAGTGCTTAAATAATTTACTTGTCCATCTTCCGGCAATGAACAGTAACATCAGATGTTCTTAGAAAGTTCTGCTTTAAAGATCACGTGACCTTGTTACTCATGGTCCACATACTATGATATTCAGAGAAACTGGCATGCCAACGTTCAAGTCCAGTATACTCTGAACGTCAGAACAAAAAAATTACAAGCCAGTGGATGATGGTATGGACACGTCATTTTCGTCAAAACGCACTGAGTGTGAACTTCTGTGAACCCCTGAAGAGAGAAGCACAAAGTTTACAGAATGGAATTTACTATCACGTGAGTTATATTGAACTGCTGCTTTATGGAAGAAGGCATCACCTCGTGAGTTTGACAGGTGGACACATTTTCCCAGAATATAATTCAGTTATATCTTAGCAGTTTGTCACATATTAGCTAATGCTTCCCTCATGGAGATGCTGGTCACAGCCAGGGGTTTTCTCTGCGGCATGCATGAGATGTATTTTTCATGTTAATTTAATACAGCTATGTTGAGTAATGCATGCACGTGCCTTGGTCTGATATTTAAATATGTTCAGGATTGTCTTTCGGCTTAATCTATTTAATACCTCCTTGATGCTGCCCAGATTTCCCTTCCACTCTGTGAGGGTCTATTTCTGCGTGTGTAGAGCATGTGTACCTGTGGACCCCTCCCTGAGAATTAAGTGAGATGAAACGAAAGTGCAGCAGGACTTATGCAAATACAGGCAAATTTAGGCGAGCATACTGCACGCTAATGATCTGGTGCTTCATTTCCCAGACACCACCCGCAGAGACACTGCCGCAAAGACAAAACACTTTAATCCCTTCAACCTTCTTCATTTATTCTGATGGTTATTCTTGTATTTATCACACTGGCCCTGCAGAAGCCCTGCTTTATCTCCAATTAAGCGCTTAATTGCAAAGACAATATCGAACAGGATAAATCTGTCAGCACTAATGAAGATGACGTGGGATGAAGGCCAACGACGGACCGCAGCCACTTGCCATCCCAACGTTTCCATGTGACGGCATCACCCAGGTCAGGATTACGAGGACCGAGGATTGTGCCCCTTCTATTCAGACAAGCATCACGCACCATACTGACCTCTGTAGTCAGATTACACTGCCCTGGCAACAACAGGCTTGACATTGAAGCTTGAGGCAAAGATGAAGATCGGGCCTCTCAAGGTGGAGAGAGTGAGAGATCTGCAGGATCAGCTGCAACCGATCACCACTTTAAACTCGTCATTAAAACTAATACAAGACCAGAAGTGCTGCTCTGAAAACCTGAAAGTGCAGAAATCTACAGGCAAATTAATCAGTCAATAATTCAGCCGAAGAGTTACCCTCAATATTTTACAAATGAATCATCATCATTATGCTTCATTGATCAAAGCACTCATTAGAGGGAGGTCTTTGATGCACAAATTATTTAGGCTGTTTAATTGAGCACTTAATGACCCGTCTGATGGGACAGAGGTGGCCTGTACTACCAAAATAAAGCCAAGCATTGGCATTGATTGCCTCAGGAATGTTTTGCTCACTCAGCGAGATGTGAGCCTAGATGGGCAGACTAACCATGCAGTGGTTCAGTCTGCCTTCCGCGTCCACATAAATCAACATGACCTCATTTGCTTTCACCAGACATCGCTATGGACCTTGCATGAACTGGTTCTGAAGTGAGATTTAGGCCAAATCTGACAGGGCCATTCCTCTGTGAGTCTTCCTAAGCGATCCTTAGAGTGGCCTCAGCTAAACTCTTCTGGGTGTGAACAAGGTGACCACATACTGGCCTACAACATGAACATTATTCTGGCTCAGAAACCTCAAACTCGGCCGTGACAAGAGATCACATGCAGTCCTAACATCAACGGAAAATAATTCATGACAGATTTTGATTAAGGGTTCTATGTGAAAATACCAATACCAGTTCATTACTGAGCACTCAGAGGCTCAGACGCCCCGTGACATTCCCATAATTCCTTAATGCTCAGCTGCTCACCCACCCTTATCCAGAATAATTTCTAAATGCAGGCACCTACAATGTCTTCCTGACCATCCAGACAATCTGCCCGTTTTCCTGGCACAACAGAGAATGCTGTGATTCAAAAATCATGTGCATATCTGCCGACAGAGTGACTCACATCAAATACACTTCTCTGTGAACACACAGCTCCATCTGAAGCAGAATGCTAAGCACAGGAATACTGTTTCCCAGGAGAGTCACGGCAGGTGGGTGACGATTACGACAGCTCTGCTTTGATGTTTCTAAGCTCCAAAACTCCATAACAGCATGGTGCCAATTATTGACGAGTTTCATTTTGAAAACTGACTGATGCAGTTTGAAATAGCCAGACATTCAACTACACTGTTCTTGGATGGGATGATGCATGTATCATTGTAAAAACAGATCTGACTGGGTTTCTGTAATTGATGAGGTTAGTTGGGGAGAAAGAAAATATGTGGCACTCTTTCATGTAGTATCTGTGAGCACAGGGGAGAGGACACCCCCACTGAAACAATAAGCACTTCTGGGCTCTCAGACATCTGTTGCTGTATTTTCATCTGACATTCGGAACCAGACATTTTGTTGACCGTGTTTTGCTGGGTTAATTGAAACGAGACGTTTAATAAAGCTCTCTCTCCCCTCAAACTGCTGTGGACCCACTTGCCTTGAGGCAGGAAGATAATAACACTAATAATAATAAAGCATCCCTTTGCACCTCCGTAATGGATAACATTCAACCTCTTCATTACCCAGACCACTGCAACATGGACAGTACCTAAGAGTGGCCAGAAGATGGCACTGTTTTACAAGCTTGTTTTTCCTAGAAAGATACAAGAAGGATGCCACTGGTATTAAACTGTTTCTAATAAATATAATTACTGGAGAAGCATTTCAGCAACAGCAAGACAGCTGCCCTACTTCTGACAGATCACTCTGCAGATTTAATCTGTAATTGTTCACAATCGTGTGGAACTAGAGCACTTATCTGAAGCAGGCTCAGAGTGACCAGTCGAGACTGTAGTGTGATTTAAAAAGAACGTATTTTTGCCTGGCGTAGCTTCAATCATCCATCAGTTATTCTGCTCTTCTTAAAGGACCCGTTGGCATAAGATTTGTTTCTGGTCAAATAAGAATAATTCATAATATATCACCGAACAATGTTCGATTAATATCTTCTTATTTTTGTGACGTGAGAGAGCAGCCTCTGAACCCTGCGATGACTGACAGTGCACAGAACTCCCACATGCTGTAGGATACCTACCGTCATGTTTTGTTTACAGAAAATATGCAGAAATTCATGGCTTTGCCAAGGAAGACTTCCTTAGTCCTATGCTGAAGCGAAAGCAGTTAACCCTGGGGTTAATGACACAAACAATCTGCAAACTTTCAAAATCCCATGAGCTTCCATGACTGGGGTTTACCCAAGATAGACCTGTGAAGAATTACAAAATTACAATGTCAAATGATACGACAGGCTAAGTCACAAGAAACAGTGCCAGAGGGAGTCGCCTTGTATTTAGATACCATCTTACACTGGGTCTGAAAATCCTGAACTGCCAAATCAAATAATTGCACTACAAAAAATCTTCAGAATGAATAAACACTTATACCAAGTCAGTACATTCAACATATAGTCAATGTCACAAAAAGGCATTTTGGACTAGTGACAGTCAACAGGAAGCATTACCAGAGTGGATTTTGTTTCAGTAAAGCAGTAATCAGCCAAAGACAATGAAATCCACCTGGCCCCAATGAAACTTAGCAGGACCAGCTGGGTGTATTTTAAAGAGCACTGGGTGTGCAATGTGCTGGCAAGGTGTCATGTGCTTGTTATAATAATAGTGTATTCACAGTTTCAGCACTTTTTAAAAGTTTATTTTGGAAGAACCACAAGTAAACATTGAGGCAGAACAGGCAGCGAGAGGTTGAAGGCTTGGAATTAAGACAGAATTGTCATCTGACCAATAAACACTGAGGCCAACACATGGCTCAAGCGCTCGGCACCACTGATAAGCGAGCACACCAAGTAGGCAGCTGTAACTGTGTGCTCAGCACTGCGGAGGATGTGCAGTGAGAGGCTGGTGAGCAGAAAAAGCAGCTCACTGGGCTGGAACATGCAGCGAGCAGTCACAAATAAAGACAACCAAGAGGCTTTGTCTTTTCTTCTCAAACTTTTAAGCTGAATCATCCTTCAGATGTATTTTTACAGAATGGCATTATACAGCAAAAGAGTAATATAAACCAGTTGAGAATTACTTATTAATAAAAAAAAAAAACTTAAAGAACACCTTTCAAAGAGCCCACAATTTCCCACCCAATGCCAATTCGTGCAAACCGTTACCATGTCACCATCCGCAACGGCATTTCATAACATGTCAGAATGGAAAGCAATGCTGTTTCTTCTGTTCTACAAAGGGATTTGGTGAGATATTGAGTTTTTTTTTGTTGTTGTACCCAAACACCTCCCCGCCCCTCCATCTTCGATCTGGAGCACAGGGATAATTCTGCCCCCAGAATCACGGCAGAAGAAGGCGGCTCATTGGCTACGGATGCCTGGTTTTACAGCAATCTCAGTAACGGCGATGATCTGAGAGACAGAAGAAACTGGCTGGCATCTGCCAAACACCTACAAACAAACCGCGCCAGCTGTCATACCTACTCACACGTAGTACTTTGGTAACATTGGCAACTGTGAAAATAAATCGCTGCTCCTAGCAGATGCGTGGAAATACAGTGTGGTCATCGCGAGAGAGCCAGCACCATCTGCTCCGATCGCATCGCGGATCCTATTCGTGTCCCCCGAGTCAGTCACCTGATCGCTCATTCTGTACGGAGGTTGCGTCAGAGGAATGGACACATGGGCCGAACGCTGCGGCTGGCGAGCAGGATGAGCTAATTGCAGCCGTCGGATCGTTTCCACCTGCATTTGGGTCTTACAGCCTGTCTGATCGCGGCACTATATGGAGATTGATGACTGTCTCTAAATGTGTACAGGCTGCCATTTGCCAGCAGCGTGTCGTTTGTGAGCTACAAGGCTGCTGTTGCGCTGTGTGTTTGCAGCGCACACTTACGCTTTATGAATGACTTTATTCCCCCGTGTTGCTGTGAACTAGAACTAGTCAGACCTTTAATGTACCAGGAGAATGCTTAAGTGTGAGGATGACCTGAAAATGGTTTCTTCTCTGGATCACGTATAAATGATTAAATGTAACTGCACTTATAACTGAACTGTTCTTCCTTACCTGGGACTAGCATGGCTTATTCGCGGTCTAATTGCTACAGACAGTAACTCTGCAATGTGAGATCCTTTTGAAACCCGACGGTCTGTACTTTAACAACACGATTCCGAATTAAAACAGAACCAATTAGAACAGAAATTCTGTGCCACGGTTTGAAAAATAATTTTGCTGCTACCACATTTTGAATGCATTGCCCTTCGTACTAGGTATAGATGGCAATTACAACAAGCTTCAATATTTGCATCTCCCATGCTGCTCTCCTTTGAACCCCACATATACAGGTAAGACGCTTAGGATTAGAGAGTAAGGGTAGCCATTGCCCCTGGAGCAGTTAGTGTTAAGACTCTCGCTCAAGGGCCCTGACAATGATATGATTACTCTGCTGGCTACGGGATTCAAACTAGCAACTTTCTGGACCTGGGCACAAGTTACTAAGCTGTAGGTCCACACACTGCAGTTGCTCCTTTAGATTTCTTCGGTGCTGATGCAAGAAATAGGTCGTCATGGCAACAGGCACAAAGCTAAACACAGAAGCTGCCGGTGAAGTCGCTTATACAGAGGTCCTGCAGTGCCGGGAGATCGCCGAAAGGCATCTTACTGCAGATATGAGGTGAATGGTAACTTCAAGGTTGGCTGTGTGTGGAATGATATAAAACTCCATCATATAATGTTATTAAAGTGTTCAGAACACAAGCTAAGCTCTAATGCTAGAAAATTCAAACACTGATTTGACGGTATATTGAATGTTAACTGTTCAGTGTTTCATCAGTGTATTTTCAGATAGCTGCAGTCACAGTATTAAAAATGACATGTGAGAGTATGAAATAAAATTAGCCTTAAATGGGTGTGAGAGGAGGTCAGCAATGGGGGGGGGGGAGTGCTGGGCAGGGCATGAGTGTATAACAGAAGGGGAGATGATACAAGTTCACACGCATTAAAGTTTTCTGAAGCAATACACACTATTACATGCTGTTGCCCTTCAGCATTTGTGGTAAAATTAGAGGCCTCCATGTCAAAAATACTTTTTATTCTGTGTAGCAATTGAACCCAGTTTTTTGTCAGACTGTTGATGCCTTAGTGTGAGGAAAATTCTGTAAAAGTCAGCCTTTGAGTTCTACATTCATAATACAGAAAAGCACACAGTACCGAATCTATATTAAAGATGAACAGGATGGGGACAAGAAGAGCAGGCCGACAGAGACCTGCTTATGTGCTGATTAAGAGATTATTATTAAGAGATAGAAGTATTTTTATTCTTAGTTTTTCCTTGATTTAATGTACAGCTCATTACAGGAATATACTTGGTTTAGCTTTAAATTCTTCTCCTCAGTGTCACTTCACATGCAGTTTATTCACAGTCCAAAGACAGTGGACTGTAACTGGTAACACCTGCTCACTTATTAGGATTTTTGAAACATTTCGTTTTTTTCCCATTCTTATTCCTGCTGGTTTTATCACGTTTATCTTAGCCGACCCCTTCTGAGGTGTTCCATCAGGAAGATGGGAACTGAGAAGCTGCTTCCCCGCCCCAACCTTACCCAAGTGACCAATGACGAACACGTCCTGCCCTTGGGGAGATGGGAACGAGAGCGCCTCCTAGGGAGCTGTGAGGTGTCTGATGGTTGCAAACTGCCTGTAACTATGATCGTGCACTGCTCATTTGCTATCTGTATGTTTTATTTTTGTGGACTGCAGCTGGTAACTGGTGCTTTCTCCCATTTATACCATAACCATTGACCCACCAGTGGTTGAGAAATGTCCGTGTTGCAATTCTTAAAAGTCAGGCTTCACTTACTCAATGGCAGATATGTAATCACTATGATGCCACTTCTGACTTGGTCACGACGATTGTCTTCAAACCTCACCCATGCCTTCGATTTTTACTTCACTGTATGACTTACGTAACACCCAGTTCAGTGTATTGCTCTGGCGGTTTGACATTACCGAGTCAATTCATATTCACGCCCATATGCTGGCCTCTGCGGTTCAGTGGCTGATGCTCTCATTGGACCCTTATTCACATCTGAGCGCTTAGTATTAATCAGAAGTTAAATACACATGACATGAAATGTTGCCTTGCGCTGGCCTGTCAGACAGAGTATCTTGCATAAAAATCCGAAAACCAAACAGACACGGCAGGCTTGGTTATGTAACTCTACCATATTCCCCTCCCTGGCTTCACATTCATTTAGGGGAAATTAAATCAATCAATGAATAAACCAATTATTAAATTTGGTTTTTATTATTATTATTATTATTAATAATAGTATTTCTTCAATTAACATTGCAAGTACAGAGTAAAAAAAGAAAAAAAAATCAAAGAAAAAAACTAACAGAAAAACATGAGACAAAGAGAATCTTAACCTTTAGTCTCAGAACCGCGAAAGTGCCAGGAGTCGGTCTGTGCTGTGTTATTTATTACAAATGTTCATAAAACAATTCGCCACTCACTTGGAAAATGCAAACATTGATTTTATGAACATGGCAAGATTGTCTTCATAGTATTTTCCACTTTCATTTATATATATATATATACACACGTACAATGTCTTAGAAAACAAATACAGTGAAAAGAAACGTTTAATTGGTCTTTTCCCTGCCCATAGACTGATCTGCTGTTAATTTTCGGTGTAGATTATGAAACCCCCACAGCTCCCAAAGTACCTTATCCCAGCCTCCAGATGATCGACAAGAAACAGCACTGACTGTTTGAATCATTACATGTATTAAAGATAGACATTAGGAGAAGATTCATTTGTCTTTAAACTGAGAAAACCGGCACTGGCTCCTACTTTTACCTATCCTGTTGATTGATTATGTTGCATAATTCTTGTCTGTATCTTACATTCAGTTCATTTAACCAGTCTCTTACATAAAACCCAGCCATCGTAATTAAAAATGCTGTTTATGTTACAAAATAAACAGGAAATAAATCTGGAGAGGGTTTGCAACCTCTTGTTTCAGCTTGTGCCCTTAATACTTACCCATGATGTAATAGAAAGAAAGCAGAACATCTTCAGGCTTGAAAGAACCAAAGTTTGGTGGAACAACACCTGTGGCCCAGTGGCATTGTAAGATGAGATACATTTGTTCTTTGAAAACTGATGTTTGGAGAAAAAAAAAAATCACACAGTTCAAAAATCCATAGGTCACGTGGGAACTATGGTTCAGGCCAACTTGCTAAAAGCACTGAAGCAACTTTGTTACATGAACACAGCAGCTATCCCCCACATTAAAAATCACTGCTTGTCTCTTCCCCAGCTGTTCATCTTCAGTTATTGCATTTATCAGTACGAATTAGGGGACTGGCATGTAATGTCATGCCCTAGAAATACTGTATTTAAGAACTATGTTTTTATTGTGGATGAGTTTGGGTTATGAAAGGACTTTCATCTACAGTAAGAGGGACCTTTCTACAAATCTGTCAAAATTAAAACATTGGAGTATATGCCAGATTAGCAACATCATCTTTGATTTCTTCTAACTGCATTTGATGATGATATGTTTTATTTACATGTAATATAAATCATAAAAAATTAGTTTAATCTGGAAATTGAAAGGTAGACATTTTGGAAAAGTGAGATCCAGGCAATGTATGTGCATTTGTGATGTTCCCCCATTTTACTAGCAGAACACGATTCAATAACCAGACTTTTCATTTAACCAGTCCTGAGGCGGTCAGATGTGCAAGGGGTTACTCTACTTTTTTTTGGACAAACTGAGGTAAATGCAACCTCTTCTTACCTGGGAGTTATGTAGCAAACAGCCACAAGACTAAATAGGGACTTTTCAAAGCACTCGGGCAGCTGCAGTACCACCCCTAACAGGCAGGAGGTGAGAGAGTGCATTAAAACACTTTACAGACAATATATGTTGCAGATGGAATAGGGAGGCACTAAGGAGACATCAAGGATGTGGAGTAAGAAATGGTGGGTAATTTATCATGACTGTGTTTCTGTAAAGATAGCCATTTTCTTTCCAAGTGTGAATTGCGTTTTATATATATATATATATTTATATATAGAATACATATCTAGTTGCTATGCATACTCAGAAATTACACCTTCATAGGTAATTAAAAATGTCTTTCAACACATAAATTAACTTTTTTTTCATCCCCTAAACATGATTTAACATGTGGAGAAGTCATTCTTAGGACCAAAATCTCAAGAACTTGACAAAACCAACAAAAATGCAATATTTCTTTTTATCATAAATAATAATGAAAATATTTAGTGAAGGATTCAAAATCCACTTTGTTGGCTTCACAATCCAGGAACCATGTAGTACAGAACTCTCATGTACACACCTCTGCAGCCTGCTCACTCACGTGGAATGAGATGTTAAGTATGACTTACCAAGCAAATTCTTTTTGTTACAAAAATATACTCCTTTTTTAAAATAATCTACAGAATATTTTAAGGTGAGACATTTCACTATCAACTTAAACAGCAAGGCTGTTTTTTTAAAATAGAAAATATTACCTTTTTTAGAGAGCTACAGCTCAAATACACACCATCAGTTTGAGAAAATCTAGCACCGCTCACTAATTGCCACTCCTTGTTCTTCCAGGAGGAAATATTACTGACAAGTGTCTGAACTTTTTGCATAATCTATAGTTTTTTAATACCCACTGAAAACGAGTGTCACACCCTTTACATAGGCCAACAAAAAAGGATGTTGCTCCTTCAAATAAAACATCGCCACGTCCAGGTATTCTCCAAAAATGTTAACAAAAAATCATTTAAACTACACTAAGTCAAGATATATGGAAAAATAAAGACTACAGTTCAGTCCATGACTCCACAAACCTGCTTTCTGTTTTTCGGGGAAAAATTAAATACAAAAAGCAAAGATCTGTTTGGAATATTGGGTGAGGAGAACAAACAAAGTCATAATGGACGGCAGGAGGCAGTGGAGATGGAGAAGGGTAAACGCAAAAGGAACAGGAAGACACAGATGCTACAAAGAAACTGGAAATATATACAAGACCCTGTTTTCCTTGTTTGTGTAGGTGAGTGTGTGTGGAAAAAAACATGTGGGTGCTCTCTCATTTATGATTTTTTTTTGATCGCCATTTATTTTTGCTGTTTTATTTTTTGTTTGCTTTATTTTTTCATTTTGTTTCGTTTGAATCCCTGTGGAGCCAGTCTGACCGAGACTGTCGCCCAGGCCACGGTCCTGGTGAATGGGCCAAGTCAGTTTCCCTGGCCGCTATCCCCCAGTCTACGTCACCAGATGACACTCGATATGCTGGTCTCCCGTGGCAACAGTGGGAGCATGGCGTTGTTGGTGTGTGCCTCTTCCAGGCTGGGCTTGCGCGGCGACTTGTTCTGTGGCCGCTGCCCGTTCAGCAGAGTCATGGGGATGTTGCAGTAGGTGTGCTGGCTGCCCAGCGAAGACAGCGCAGGCAGGGTGCCCCCCGCGGGAACGTCGTATTCGTAGCTACGGTAGTAATGTTTCTGCCGCATCTGAGTGTGGTAGGTGTTGTGGAAGGTGGAGCGCAGCTCTGGGTGCGCCGTCGCCATGGCGGTAGAGGTGGCGGCTGCCATGGAGATGGCGGAGACTGTCTGCAGCTCGCTGAAGGGGCCCGGCTCGCCCGCCTCGAGTGCCTGCTCATGAGAGGCGACGGGCTGGGGGCGCTTGAAGGGCATCTCGTACCGCAAGTGTTTCCAGAACTTGGAGCTGAGCTTGCTGCTCTGTGGACCCCGCCACTTGATGACTGAGAGCATCTTGATGGTGTGTTTGAGGGCCTCCACCTCCTGGTAGTTCATGATGCCGCGCAGCTCGGCGCACTCGATCAGGATCACCTTGACCTCGCCCGTCGCCAGCATGTTCCTCAGGCGCGTCTCCAGCTCGAAGATGCTCCAGCCGCGCCGGAGCACGTAGGTTGGCGTCATGACGATGATGAGCCGCTTGCTCTGGTCGACGTAGCGCGCCACGTCCTCGATGTAGGCTATGGATCGGCCGTCAAACAGAGACGCAGGTGATGGGTGAGAAAGGCTCTGCCCCAAACCTCCACCCAGCTTTCTCAAGACCCGTGGTTCTCAACACTGGCTCTGGTGAGCTAAAGTGTGTGCAGATTTTCAGCCCAGTTGAGTGCTTAAACGACCCACTGAATCAGTTTGCACAATAAACTGACCCGTCATAGCTAAGTCTCTCAGAGAGGTTGTCAGAGAAACAATAAAGCTTCACACATGAGCCCCAGCGTGACCAGGCTTGAGAATCACTGATCGACATGGAGAACCTTTTCATGTTCCTCAGATCTAAACAGCTCTTTACTTGATGGTTAATATGACAAATTTCTGCTGTAAATATTAATTCAGAAACTACTACTTTACACTATTTCTCTAACAAATCGGCATGTGTTGATATTCTTCAGTGCTTGAAAATGCAAATGTGGCGGTTAGATTTGGTTTCTTCCAACTTTCCATATAAAAGCCCAGGTTGAAAAGCAGAGAATGGTTAAAGCACGGGGCATGACACAGACAGACGAACACAAAATCAAACGGCTAGTAAAAAACCGATCCAAGACAATTTAAACTCTAAATATGCTAATTTACAGTAAAAATTAAACAAAATCAATTTCTGAAACTAATGAGGCAGGGGGAAATCACTCTACCTGCTCTCCAACACATCAGATTTCTGGGAGGGAGAGAAAGGATAACCCCTATAGTTGTGCACTGAAATAGCACCAGAACTGAAACACCCCCAACTGAAATCTCAGCATCTCACTAAAATTCCTCCATTGAAGAATCAGCAAGTAACAAAAACATCACCACTGCATATATCTGACATGGTTCTACTATAATACTTACCATTTAAATAAAAAAAATGCAGCATTTCAGTCGAACAGCAAGAAAGGTGTATTCAGCATCTGACTGAAATGGCTCTATGGAAATACTGCACATCTTACTGAAACAGCTATACTGACAGCCACTCTTCCTCGAGCAGGCCAAGCCTGGCACTGTCATGAAGCTTTTAGCACTTGCTGAACCGGTGCCATGCCGAACACAAAGGCATTTCGCTTCCTCTTTAATGGGGCTAAAAGCATGGCAGCTGAACTTCGCTTTCAAAGAGGACATCAGATACAGGCAGCCTTCTCCGGGGAATGGCACCCTGTCTTGCCACCGCGCTTAACGCCATCGGAGGCCCCCCCTCTATCGCTCGCTATATCTCCACCCTCTCTGTCTGCTGGGATTACGTGGTGCCTGAGCTCTGCGGATGGAGGTACCTGCTTTTTGCACAGAGGGACTCTGTCAGCAGGAAACCCAGAGAACAAAGCCATCATGGTAACACATGGCTAATGTTCTCACTAGCCATCTAGTAGGACCTACTTCTGTACTGCATGAATGGAAGGACCCACCCAACTCCCTTTAAGTAAAGCGGACTGTTTATTGAGGGAACTTGTCTGTGGATGGAGAACATTATGGTTGCTGACACAAGTGGAGAAGGTTTGGAATGAGTACCTCTAACGAGTCCTGTGTCATCCTGGAAATGATCATTGGTGAAACCTAAACATAAATATTTCAACATTCAAACTCTTATCAGGAGGTTGCAGGATGGCATCAGGGAAGAAGCCAGGGGGCTCAGAACACCAGCATAAACATGCTGTGTCTCCTCCCCAGTTTCTCCCCGCCTTCGGCCTCTTTTTCAACATGACCAGGTTATTCCAGTTTAATATGGGACCTGGAGCTACGGAAGCTTTGTTACACTGTAATAAGGGCACACAATTCTTTAGTTCATGACAAAAATGTAATTACGAATTTGGCCAAATATGAGTCCTAATTATTCCCATCTTGTAGGTCTTCTGGGTGAGATAACGCTGCAAAACCAGAAATAGCTGTGCGTGTAACTCTGGGCAGTTTATGCAAATGAAAGCTGTAGTGCAATAAATACACTATGACCTGTGATGATGATATTTCTACATCACCAGCACCACGTCCCATATTATAACCTAACAGTCCCCTGAGGATTAAAAAAAAACAACAGTGAACGGGCACAAAAATGATGATTTACATTGCAGTGGGTGGTTTGGAGAGTGAAAGAGGACAGAAGTACATCAACAGGCAGGGTAACAAGGGCAGAAAGAGGCACACGTCACGGTAGCAGATGGTGAAATATCAGTCAGAATGGAGCACTCACTCCTAAGGTCACCTTGGGTTTATCACAAAGTTTAAAAGTGGAAAGATTTATGAACATCTCTATCCTGGGTTCTATTTTTGCCAAATATCTTCTTACGGGAGATAAAACACTCTCTATTAAATACAATGTATTGAATACAAAGAAATGAGAGTTCTGGATCTTTGCAAGGAACATCTACGCATCATTACAGAAACCTGCATTTATATTTAAGCATCTGTGAATTGATCTGTATTTATTCATAAGAGAAATAATGTAGCAGAATGTGCACACTGACAAATGACCACATCCTGCTCATTGATTTAATATTTTACATCAGATTATACCTCTTAATGCCACAACCAGGGAGCGGGCAATGAGGCGATTAACACATATTGAGCTTTCATGCCAAGTGAAGCTGAGGCTATAGAGATGATGAAAGGGATGCTAGGGATGTGTAACATGTGGGGGCACATCAACTGATGCATGCTCAGAGCACGGAGACGGCATGCAGGACAGGACTACACATTACAATGCACCACGGGCACCATTCATATTGCAGAGTTCAATCACAGACATCACTTCATCCAAAATAGATATGCATTGATACTCAAAGGCTATTGGATATTTAAAACTGTGATGTCACAAACATCAACATGCTCACAACCACTAAATTTCACTCTGCTCTAGGAGGTTTCTCTTGAACATTAAACATGTTTCTTAGTAGAGTCCTGGCTCATCTAACATAACAGTCCAGTGGAACACAGACTTGCTTGGTAATTTTAGAGCTGCACAGCTTAGCTAACTTGCTGTAAATGATGACACAGCGCACTGTGGCAAGTTGTGATGTTGCATGGTTGCTGCGTCAACATCACAATGCACGCTGGACGTACAATAACCTCTGTTTTCCCAGACGAAAGTTTAACAGCCACAAGACATGTTCCACAGGCATCCAGCCGGTACTTACTTCCTGTTGGGATCAAGTCCCTGTCTGGAATGAAGAGTTTATACCCATAATGTTTTTCCAGGACGTCAGGCAGAATCTCTAGCGCAAAGCGCTCCTCTTCCCGAGTCTCCTGGTTCCACTGATCAGGGTCCACTTTGGTGTAGGATAGATATGCATCGTAGTCCTTGTTTTCTGATGAGAACAACCATAACACCTTCCGTCATTACAGTGTGCACAGAAGATACCTGAATCTGTTCCATTTTCTGGGAACAGTGGCCAATTTGCCATTCAACAGTCACATTTATTTATTCAGCAGATGCTGTTGTTCAAGGCACAAGCAAGGTAGATAAGCACACGGCTGTCAAGATGCTAGCGTTGATGCTAGGCCTGCTAGGCTAAGCCTCCAATGAGAGACCGGTTAGGACTGGGGCGAGAGCTATGCTATACATCACTAAATACTGTAAGAAGCTAACAGGAGAGCTATTTAAACCAAAACACCATGAGGACTAACATCACAGCACTCATCATTTAAGTGGCATTAAATGAGATCGTAAACATCTCATTTAATGCCACTCAAACAAAAATGGACCCACAGTGATTCTCTTGCAATTTCCTCTCCTCAGATTCCATAAACCAGGCCTTTAATAAACCAGATTATAGGATAATGACAGAGGTACATAATTGCATAACAGCTTTACTCTTCAGCTGTTAAAGCAATAAATGAAGCAATTCAGGTCAAGCACATAGCTCAAGGGTACGACAACACGGTCCCCTGTAAGATAACACTGCCAGCCATATGGCCTTGACTTTAACCATTACTCAGTAAAAATATTAATTCATATTAATTCAGATACTGCTTCTGCACTAAAAGACAGTTCATCCCAAAACTGAAAAAACAAATGTTTCAGAAGGGCTTTACTGCTATCTACCCGTATAATTTGTTATGCTCCAACATTTCTATGGCCGACATCTCCAAAACCAGGCAAAGCTCAGAAGAACAACTTAGATGGATAAATAGCACCAAAGTTTTGGGGGTGAATTGCCCCTTTAAAATCAGCTCTAACAAGATGAAAGAACAAAGAACACAGACCATGAGCAACTCTCTGCCTCTCCTGTCCCCTTCTTATATGCCACACCTTACCCTCTGTTCAGGCCGAGGTGCAAATTAATTGATTAAACTGGAGACAAACATTTTTAACAGGCATCAAGTGGATTCAATAGAGCAACTAAGAGTCCCAAGGGCACAAGGGTCACAGTATTCAGTAATGCTGATATTTTCCGCTGTAAAAAGTGAAGAGAGGGGGAGGGTGTTGCTGAAACGGTGGTATGGAGTTGGGCTCAGCGTCCAGCTGACAAACTTAACACCGTCAGCACTGTTGTACATGCAGCCCACAGGCTTCGCGACCCAAACTCCGAGAGTCACGTCTGTGTGGATCATGACGTGCGACTCATGTTCCAAAACCTTTCTTAGCCCATAAATGAATATTCTAATTTTAGAAGCATTTCAACCATCAAGGACTGGGTGGGGCAGCAGTAAAAGGTATGATCTGGTGTCTAATCAGTCATTATGGCTAAGACTTCAGTGTTTGGCACTCGAAAGGTAAAGAGAGGAATGTGCAACCAATTACAACAGAGCGAGACAGAGCACTATTCCAGTGGGGATGGAGCTGTACCCCCAAGCTCCTAAAGCCTCCAGCTGCAGATTTGATTTAGACATTCTACATGAAGGGAACATCCTTAGGCAGGCATAGCTGAGGACCATGTAATGCGTAAGAATGATGTGATATTCACAGTCAAAGCTTAACTGATTATGTGCTGCATAGTGAATAATGTGACTGGAGTTTATTTTCTGAGGTGTGCAGGGAAGGCAGCACTCAGATGGTAATTAATCTCTCAGTTAATTTTCAGTGCTCATCCCAACATGACTTAGAGAAATCTCAAAAAAAAGTAATTTTATACTAAATAAGAGTGCTGGTTATGCTGTATAGACGGTCTTGCTGAAAGTAATCAGAAGTGTGAGCTCTGTGGTACATTAGGGCGGCTGGTGATGTCCAGCAACGTAGCGTGTGCAGGAGCTGGACAGAAGCATCATCATCACTGATGGGACCTCACTGTGGCCCTTGGTGATGACTTCACTGTGGCCCTCGTTGATGACCTCACCGTGGCCCTCGGTCATAACCTCACCGTGGCCCTCGGTCATGACCTCACTTTGCTCATCCTCCATTGGGACTGTGGTCGTACCTGCGTCAATGATTTCTGCATTTCGTCCCTGTCTAGGCTCCATGTTTCTAGACACTATCACCCGGAGTAAACGCCCTCTTGCAGGGCGGAAGAAAAATGAACACTACTGTCAGTGGACGGCTGGCATCCATTGCTGCGCTGAACAGTATGATAGATGTCGGCTCTTAATGAATTAAACTGAAGATCGTTCCAGCTCTGATGAGCATGTGTTTCCAAAGGAAAATTCCATGAAACAAAGTTATATAGCGAAGACATATATATATTATTTTTGCTAACTGCAGCCTGGTTCTTCCCTATTGCTCATTAATGAAGGGCTTCTTCCTTGCTTTATGGGACTTCATTCCTGCTTCTAGGAGTCCTAGCAGTGCACTTCACACCTGCACTTAATGTTTCCCATTCCTTTAGAAGGTCACTTGATTTCATTCCCTGTTTCATCTTATTCTTTTGTGCTGCTGTCTTAGAAATTTTTAACCTGGAAGTAACCTGCTGCTCAGTGTAGCCTTCTGTCAGCAGAGTCACGATTAAATCAGGATTTAAAAATACAGATTTGTTTAAAAATATAGAGTGGTCTCTATATTTTTAGTTTCACATAAATCATTTCTTCAGAAAGCAGTAAAGTGCACAGACAAAGTGAAGCTTGATAACCTTGAAAGGAAATTTCAAATTTAGAAACTTATTTCCTCTGTGGGAAATTACGGCCAAGCCTTCAATCTACCATGATTACAGAAAGGCTGACTGTAAATGAAACAAACTGCTCACACCATTAGCACTAGGTTCTGACAGAATGACAACGCCTCGGTCCTCCGTGACCCGAAAGTAAGTCGAAATGGGAGCTGGTGCAGAATGTCCGCCTTATCGCCTGCTCGGGCGAGAAATCACACTCCTGTTCAGCTAAGCAGAAAAGAGACGTGGGCAGAGAGAAAACTGTTACCGTGGCGATGAATCACTGATCTGCGAGGTAGGTTTGGTTTCAGATGAGATGAAATGTAATATGTAACATCAGTAATATCTTCTAGAACCCCAAACCCCTGAGGATTCATGGCCCTTGCAGAATTGGGCAGTTTGGGGGGCCATAGTTGGCTTCTGTGTTAAATTTCTACATTTTTCTCATCTAATAAAAAAGAGGGGGGGTATTCATAGTCAGTGTCTATATGTAACAGGATGGTTCAGTTCTCAAAGCTGCTAGAGGCCTGTACAGATTCTCACCATCTCAGGCGTCCCTAATCCTACAATAAAGCTTATAATGTCTGTTGTTGTCCTCCATAATCTGCTGCGTTGTAATATACAATATAAAATAATACAGGTATGAATACACTGAACCTTCTCAACATCCACAACCTGAACTGAAATCCCTGTTTTTAGGAATGGAAGGAGAAAGCCAATGGAAGCCAGACTCAAAGGATTTAAGGGGAAGGTTTAAAGGGTAGTCAATTCAAGGCTTGCAGCATAAACAGCCCGCTGGTGCCCTGGCTACACCAGGTAGCTTATTGAAACCGATCCTCTTTGGCCAGACAGTCCACGTTATTGCTCCCTCCCAGCTCCATGCCAGAGTGTCAACATTTTTGCTCCCGGTAGGGAGCTGGGAGGGAGGAAAAACGTGGACGTCTGTGGATCCCCCTTCCCTGAGGACTTGTAAGCTTTACAGAGCAGATAAACTGAAATCCCATTTATGTCAACCTTTGGTTACTAATTCTATGCAATTAAAGGAGACAAAGGTTTGTCCTTGTTAAGTGGAGGGTCCAGGATTCAGTATCCAGAAGTGCTCCCCTCTTCCTGTTTTTAATATGCCTGGGAATAATCAATTATTTTAGATATCTGCTGCCGGGCCACTCTCTGAAACAGCTAGTAATTACAATGCTTGGCTTATCCGCTACTCAGATGGCACCACCCACATGCCATGCCGCTAATACGCCTCCCCCCAATTCCTTGTCTTTCTCCTAAAACAGGTTTATGTCACTGTATCCTCATCAAACATTTTTTTTTAATCCTTGTTGTGACTCCAGGAACAGTCGGTCTTCTCATTCTCATGCCGGCCCTAAATTTTAAAGCATCCCACAAAATTTTCACTTTCAGTTTCCTTAATGTACATTCAGCTTCCACGGGCGTCCTTCGCTGATGGAATCAAAGGAAATGTCTGTACTATGGAGTTCAAATGCAACAAGGGAAGAACAGAGATTACGACGTGTCCCAAATTCACAAAATGGAAAATAAACAGGATTCAAGTCTAGTCTGAAGATCACTGTTCTTTGTGAATCAGTCAGTGTTCCCTGCTGCTCCCCTTGTATATAACCCAAAACAGCTACTTGGACTCTGATAGCAGCTGTTGAATTAAAGAAGTTAAATCAATAAAGTGTTTTAAAATCAAACTGGCTTTGAAATGAATTTTCACTCCACGCCTTGAAATGTGAGTCTAGTCATCCTTGAATTGTGAGGGCAAGCAGAAGCTGTCTGTTGTGCTTTTTGATTGGCTGCCATGTCACTCTCCATCATGAGATCCCCTAATTCTCTTAGCCAATATTTCCCAACCCACAGATGGTCCACATTTTTGCTCCCTCCCAGTTCCCTGGCAGACAGTCCACATTTTTTTGCTCCCTCCTACCGGGAGTTGGGAGGGAGCAAAAACGTGGACCAGTCCCCAAGGATCGGACTGAGAAACACTGCTGTTAGCCAACGTGCCTTGGCTGGCATATGTCAAAGCCTTTAGCAACTAGCAGAGACTGGGGTTCAGCTTTGCCCACCCTGAATTGTTCCATATTGTTAGGGGCCATACTTGAAAATATCCAGCTGTATGATGACTGATGGTTCAAGCCCTGAGAGGGGCCCCGGAATTGTCCTCTAGAGCCACATACTGCTTGAATTTTAAGCATTTAACCTAAATGGCTCGGACATGTTTGGGTACCAAAATTGGTAAAACTTGAAGTCCCTCGGGACAACTGTATAAGCTGAGCTACTGAATCTCAATAATTACTCCCTACAAATACTACAATCTGATCTTTCTCAAGAAAGCTCAACACGACAATACTGGATACGCTCATCAGGCTGGTAGTGGGTGAAAGAGACTTACCACCATCCACATCGTCACTGCCAAAGTGATTCCTGTAGAAAAGCATGAGCTCGATCCTGTAGCACTTGTAGAGGGTCACCAAGCAGACGAGCAGCAGGAAGATGGCGCCCAGCCCCCCCGCCAACTCCACCGTGTACATAAGCTCTGCTGAGAGACATAGGATGATAGGGGGTTTCAAATGTATTCATGTGCTCCACGTACCCAGATGAAGACATACCAAAGGCCACACTGGGAGGAGACTGCACTAGCAGAGATTACAGAGAAAGGATTACTTCTGTCTTGATTTTGCGTTGCATTTTCATATGGTGCAGTGGGACTGTTCTTTGGAGGCTTATTCAGCAGCTGCTGCAGTTTGACACTGATCTATCTGTCAAGGGAGATGATTGGCGGGGGGGCATTCTTTTAAATAAACGTATGGGAGGTGAGCAGGGGGTCACTGCAGAATCTGTACCCTCTACTAGTCATGTAACTCCCTTCCAAGGGGGTAAGGGGTCAAACCATCAAGCCTGCGATCATCCATAGAATCTCTCCATGTTGTTACTGAAATGGAAGGTGTGTGACCAGTGATCTTAAAGCCGTAACACTACAACCAACATGTTCATGTCAGCTACAGACTATGAGTCACGGCGTCAAGTCACTCAAGGTTCCCGTACACAAGTTAAAGAAATAAGTGCCGTCATTTCTGTCCAATAAATCAGGTAATGCAGCAGGTTAGCACTATCAAAAGAAACCAATAAGAGACAAGTTCAGACCAGCTGACACAGGACTCCATTGGTGTTTTTCTGTTAGGAAAAACTACTTGCACAGCACCTGCTCCATCCTTGCTCTTCCCGTTGGAAGGCCACCCATGAACTTCTTAATGTTTTCCTTGCTATGTTCTGAAGAGTCTAGCCCCTACCCTGATGGATGTACTTTTCCTCCATGCCCTGTATGTGGCTTCCCTTCCTTTGTGCTCATAGGTGTCTTCACTTCACAAGGTTCACGTTCTCATCCAATGAGTTTGTCCACTTTTGTAAAATCACACCAATAAGCTGCATTCCTCCCCACGTGGCACCTAATCACGATTAACGCTGGAAGATTAAGACAAATTATCTTCTGCTTTTGGAGAGAAGGCCTCACTTATGTGCCAATATATCTGACAGAGCTGCTTGCCTGTTTGCGATTCATCATATTCTTCCATCTCCTCCTAACCTGAGCTGGCTTCATGGTCGGAGATGCCAATGCTATCTGTCAGCGTTGGCATTTTGATTCAGGAGATGTGCTGAAAGCTGGCTCACCCACCCTCTTCAGGCTGGTCCTCGCCACCAGGACCACCACACCTTCGGGGCTGAAGGTGATGATGGATCGGAGGAGCCATTGAGATGCTGACGGAACGAATGCAGCTTAATTTGTCTGCCTGACAGGGGAGCAACCCGAGCGATCTCAATGAGGCCACCTTGTGTTGATGGTCTTTCAAGCTGTGCTTGGCTCCAGGTTTGACTATTTACACTGGCAAGTGCTCATGGCCCATAGGTCAGTCTGCATATTTATTGATGTATTATCTGCTCCTCTATGAGAAAATCAACATTTTGTGCCCTATTGTGAGGAACTATCGACTGGTATAAAATGATGTCTCCCTTGTTTTTGATTGGATGAATAATCCAGTGTGACAGATCTTCCTGATGGCTCAAATTCATTTCTTACATTTGCAAAGAATGAAAAATTTCATTGTGTCTTATGGAGAATATCGCACCTGATTCGTCTGCTTCAGGTAACCTGAGGGATTAAGAAAGGATGAACAGGGCAGTGTCTGTGTCCCACGCCCTGGCCAGGCCTTGGCAGAGTGGACAGCAATGAAAACACGTCCCATTAAACCACCGGTCTGGGGTATCGTCTCCTCCATGGTTCACTCTGGCCAAGCTATAATTTCTGCTGTGTTTTGTGCAGCTGCTGCTACAATTTCCCAGAGTAAATTATTATCACCCCGTGGAACCAAAATTCAGCGGTATTTAAAAAAAAACAGAGTTTCCGCTGGACCTTGCCATTCAAGTCAGCCATGCAGTACAACCCCAGTCTGCTTGTCGCCATGCATGGGAATCCCATTAATAACTTATGCGGGGTGTGGCAAGGGGTGGGGGTGGGGGGGTGATGAGTCCAGAATATGCAATAAAGAAATCAATTACTCCAATGCAGGCAGCCCCCCTAGGCAGCTTACATCAGAGAACACGGACGTGGGAAATGTAGAATGAGACCTTGGCTTTGGCTGGTGATGCTAATTAGCGCGTTAGCGTGACGAAGCCATTCAGGGTGACCTGTCTTTATGTGTTGCATGGGCTGATGAACCACAAGACTCTCCATACTCTTGGGCTGCCTGCTTGCCCCTCCCCCCCGAGTGAGAGGACAGGTGTCCTGGCTTACGTATGTCACTAACGTTCCAGCTACTTACCTCACAGGGAAAGGCCAGTATCCCACGCCTTGCAAGCATGAATTATTCTGAGAACTAAACCATAAATGTGCCTTATTGCTTCAACTGGACGCGGTGGCATTCTCAGTCACGGTCATGGAGATCCGGAGTATCTCGCTAACACTGCAGAGGGCGATGATGTCGCCTGGAATGCCGTTCATGTCTGGGGTCCATGTATAGCTTGTTAAAACCAATAATGACATGGATGAGTAAATAAAGAAATTAACTGAAAATGTATATTAATGTGTTTTCCATTCAGGCGGCAATGTTTTAAAATCTCGTTGGAATAAACGTTTGACTGATTTTCGTGTCTTCATCTCTTACTTATAGCACAAGTTGACGTCAAACACATGAGGTTTCAATCATTAGATCTGTTTTCTTTATTTTTCTGAGTTGGCTCTAGATAAAGTCTGCATATCTGCATAACTTGATGCCCCAAAATCATAAGGATGTAGCACTTTGCATTCCCCCCCCCCAAATCCCTGCCAAGAAAATAAGGGTTCGGTAAAATATAGAATGTACTTTACTATATTTAATGATTAGGTCGGTTGGTATGCATCAAAAGCCTACACAGTTGACAGTCACTAAGGGAAGTTGCTTTGAAACAAATATCTAGCTATATGAGGACTCATCATGTAAGTGAAACCAAAATCAAATATTTCCGAGTCTGGGGGGGGGTTAGTCAGGGCCACCATTACCTGCAGTCCGACGCCTCTGCCGAATCATAAATTCCCGTGGCATTTAAAGGAACTCACCACAAAATATTCCAGTTCCCCTTCTCTGCCAGTTTATTATACAACAGCGTGATGCGCGTGTCTGTTTCTGGCCATGCTTTCAGCTGCATCCTTATCTTTTCAAAAGGGAGCACACAGGTATGAAGCCTCTCGAGACTCATTTTTAAATGTGATTTCTGGAATGTGCCAGGAGGCTCTGAGCGAGAGCTGTGCGGGCATGGCTGCGGACAACAGGCGCGTCAATAAGATAGGACCACTTTGTGTAACAGAGCAGCAGATGTTACGCAAACACTCAGCTGAAAGGAGCGTCACGCAGGGCACTGGGGCGGCCGAACACGGAGCAATTCAAGCCCAATGCGTTTCTCCTTCCTGAAGGAATAGCTTGCTGCCCCCCTCCCGGAATCCCTCCGTTAGAGACGAGAAAGCAGAGCAATATCTGACTCACCTCTAACACAGTCTGTTGTCATCCTGGAAATGTGTAATCTTGGATGAAGAGTCAGTTTTCCTGTGATTACCCCACCTCCCTAATCCCCAGGTAGATTGACAGATATGTGAACAAACTAAAAGGTTTAATGTTATGGGGTTAAATCGATGTTGTCTGCCTCTTTCTAAAAAATAAACGAATAAATAAATAAATAAATAATAATAAAGAAAGGAGCTGAAAAGCAATTTACTTACGGCTATTCTGCTCGTAAGCTTGGGGAAGGAAAACAAACCATCTCTTTTTCATGAAGCTGCAACGTGGCCCCAATTGCGCATAACTCATCAATATTGCATTGTAAATCCATAAAATAAACATCACTAATATATGACGATCTCCATGGTTGAACGGGGTGGCTTTTGAAAAGCTTCAATTCAGGAGGCCAACAAAATCTGTTTTTTTTTTCTAAGATATTTTACACAGCATAAATCTTTTCATAAACTAAATGACATGGAACTAGGGTGCCTTCAAAGCTATCTCAAAAACTGTAAGTTTAAAAGCCAAAAGACTTACCATGCAAATATATTCACAACTTGACAACTTTTTGGAACCGGGAAAAAGTCCTTACACAACACAAAGACCTTAATTCTGTGAGCTAATTAACGATCATCACAAAACCCTGACAGATATAAACAAGAACAATGTCCAGAAACATAGACCCATACATGTTTACCAAACACTGGCACAATAAACAGAACAACTGTGCTGAATTCACACTCATATGGAAGTACTGAACAGCAGAGTACATTAAGGAGGAAGTGCTGTTTGATAGGATGATACTACATTTTATCACATTTAAGAGGTTCAGTGAAGGGAAACGTCAAAGTTGTTTTGGTAATATTTAGCAACGTAGACGTTCCCCAGTGACGCGCAGAAGCTGAACTCTCGGAATGGTGATTTTGCAGGCAGCAGATGTTTCTGTGCCTTGACAGACCTTGTGCTAACAACAATGCCTCACTTGCCTCACACACCGGGACCGTAAACAGCACACAATCTCCTAAAAGGCTAAACACAGCGTGAAGCATTTTAACGTGAAGGAAGCTACATGACAGCTAACGTACCGGACGCTCCCCAGCGCAGTCAGTCCACTGGGTAGCTGCCTGTGAATTGGCAGACTGTCCACTATCACATGGTCCCCGAGGAATATTTAGTACTAATGCTGCCTAGTAAACAATCTAATTTCCTCTGACATTTTCATTTGAGCACACGGCTATGCCCTAGGTGGAATTTCCATGTTCTCCCCGTGTTCCTGTGCATTTCAACCACTCCCTTCCTAACATTCACGCCGAGAGATTCGGCGACTGTAAATCGGGGTGAAGATGAGATGTCTTTGGATAAGCGACTTTTAAAGATGGATGGTTTGCCGGAATATAATGCATAAGATGCAGGCACTGATGGATGTATCAGGGCTCCTCTCTTCACAGCCCTACCTCTGCCTCCATCAATCTAGTGCGGAATATATCCCGATCCATACGGGCTTTTCTTTTGATGCTGGAGGACTGACTGTTGTAGCATTATCCCGAATTCCTTCGGCAGACTGCCAAGCTGTGAGATAGACCACTTCAGCAGTCACCTTGGGTGAAAGCACTGCTTCAGAAGATAAATGAAGGTAATTATATCAATCAGAGGTGATATAATATTTATATTAAATCAAGGGTGCATGTTTAAGCAACTGAAAATGCATCATCTTCTGATTACACAGGGCTACATGGTAAAATGTCAGGCCAGCGAGAAGGCAGAGGGTGGGCGCACTTTGGGGGCTATTGCTTGGGAATCCTCAGACACGTTAACACGGGTGCGTCCATTTATGCAGTAGTGTGACAGTGCAGGGGGCTGAATGGCGGTGCTTATCACTGTACGTCTACGTCAGAGGGCGGAGCTTCGCAATGCCACCCCACAGGCACGCGGCCAAACATCAGGCCATGTAAGATTAAGCCCCGCCCACAGCCTCATGGTCCCACAGCCGGCATCCCTTGGTGCCGCCGTACTGCACTGGCCTTGGGTCTGGCCCTCAGGTAACTGGGGCTCCAATTTAATGCTGCCCGGTGCCTGTCCTTAGTCTGAGGAAACAGACTCCGATTCATAAATACATTAACACCTTTCATTGCTCTCTTCTATCAACCTTTAAGTGCTATAGTATTTATTGTATTTACAGTATTATAGCATTTCTGGTACTTGTAGTATTTTTAGTCTTATTGCATTATAACATTTACATTTACAGTATTTTCTTGCACATTCCCTTGCACTTGCAGTACCACTGCATCCACTGGCAAATACTGTGCCACTAAATAATTACTCTGTAGTAATTAGTATTCTTACTACCTTACCTTTCATCATTATTATCCCTAATCATTGTCACTATTGGCAGTTTTGTCAGTCTTATTATTCCTTATTCTTCTTTCTATAGCCTATCCTCGGGCTGCGGAGACTTCCTGGAGTGGCTTTGGCTTAGTGTCTGAACATTAAAAGCTTGTGGCTCCAAGGTTCGACTGACATCCGTGTGCGAGTTCTCAGATATCCAAATGTGCTCCCGATGTCCTCTGTGAGTGTTACAATCATCAGGGCTTTTATTTCTACAGTAGAAGTCCAGGAGCAAAGCGCATGAAGAGGTGTGTGATACCAGCTCTGTCTGGCGTGATTCTCTGTGTGGCACCACGCAGACAGACATCAGTGATATCTGTTCAGTCCAGGCGCCAGTGGAAAGCAAACATTTTTAGCTGTGAGGTGCGACCAAAACAAAACAAACATGGCAGGGTACGGATTAGGACACTGGGCTGCCTGCAGGGTGTGGGGAGAGTGGGCCCTTACCTCGTTTGCTGAGCTGGATGCTGGCCTGCCTTCTGCCATTGCCATTCTCTACATAGCAGGAGTAATTACCCAGGTCGGCCTCCTCCACGGAATCGATGGTCAAGGAGATTGACACCTCCAGCTCCCCCAGGTGCTCTCGGATGATTCTGTGGGGTTGATGTAAATTCTCAATGAGAGTCTGGGCCATTTTTGTTATTTACCAGATTTCACCTTGTTTATAATGATGCTATTACTCAGGAGAACTAAAAGAGAGGGAATCCAGACCTCTGACTTGGGATGACTTGGCTACGAACTGAAGACATGGAATTCTGGTAATGGCATAAACCTGTAGGCCGCGTGCAAGCGACCTTTCTGCCACGGCGGCTGAGGGAGCCTGGAGCCCCCGACCGGCAGATACACACTGGCAAAGCCAGTTTATGCTAATGAGTCTGGGATTTCGAATGCATGGAAATTCAATAACAGAGGCTTCCTTTGCTATCACTGTAGGGAGGAAAACCAAATAATAAAGAAAAATACAATTTTTTTTTTATAACCGCTGCCATAGAAACCACAAAATGGTGGGAAATGATGTTCCATATATTAGATAAATCTCTCCTGCAGGGGACAATACTGAACAGACACAGTGCAAAAGAGAGAATGTCCCACTTTCTTTACATTTGCCAGTATCGATGTTGTTGTGCTTGCTTTATGATACCCTGGCTCATAATAAAAGCAGCATTAAAGTTTAAAAGGGTTTATTTTATTAGGTTATTCCTCTGCCCAAGGGCTGAAATGCAATTCATAACCATCACTTGTGACCTTTCGCCTCCATGCTGTAATGAGACATCAGGGCTTTGTTTCGCTGGAGGAAACAGAGAAGAAATCGTAATCGCTGTCAGAAAAATGGGAAAACATGCTGTAAGTCGGGGGTGTGACATCCAGGGGCAGAGCGAGGACAAGCGTGTTCATTTGCTTCACCTATAGTGTAATTTCAGTTTGTTTTCCACAAAGCTCCAGACCACGTACCCAAACCATGCAGCCAGACCCCAGCCCTGCCCTCCGCGCCCCCCAAACCTGGCATCCCCTTGCACTGAATTTGAAGCGGCTGCTTTTTTGTGTTTCATTTTAACCCCCCCCCACCCCGCCATCTGTTGAACCTGTCTCCCTCCTGCACTCAGAAGAAATCCCTCTTCCTCCCTCGCACCTCTGCGTATTCTGTTCTTCATCTTACGCGGTGTGATTCCCACACATCCCATAGAGCCACAAGTGATTTCCATGAAACACAAAATGAACATAAAAAGAAAATACTTTTTTCCCCATAAAAACTGAAAGCATTTATTAGGTTAAATATGGATATTTAAACTTCGTGCACACTGCCAACAGAAAAAATGGATATTAAAAATGACAAAATTAGATTAAGCTAAATGATGATGCTTTTAAAATCATTTTTGGACTGCCTGGTCCTGACATTGAAGATAATTTTTCTGACACTTTTTTCTACATCAATATATACATGATATATATCAATGTCAGAAGTGGGCTTGGATGAACATCAAGATTCAGAGTTGTATTCTAATGAATGTTGTGTTTGGTCTACTTACTTCCCACAGTGGCACAACTGACATTTGAGATGCTAGTAGGTACAGAGGGCCTTATTAGTGAAATTCTGCACTTTCTTCTGTGGAAGATAGGAGACCACAGACTGCATTTGAGCTTGCTCTGTCAGTGATGTGACCACTTTGGTCATGTTTTGGGTCTTTTCAGGTAGAATTTACCAGACATGGGAACAAGTAATTCTTTGGCAAGTCCAAGTCAAGTCTCTAGTCAAAACACTGCAGTCCAAGTTTTAAGTCAAGTGTTGAGTCATTTGCCCTTGAGTCCAAGTCAAATCCAAGTCTTTCTATCATTTTCGTTGTAAATACAATAAATACTATAGCACTTAAAGATTGATGGAAGAGAGCGGTGAAAGGTGTTAATGTATTTATGAATCGGAGTCTGTTTCCTCAGACTAAGGACACTTACAAGTCATCAAATTTGTGACTCGAGTCCAATTTGAGTTGTGAGTCATGTAACTTGAGTCCCCACCTATGTCAGTTTTTTACCCTTAGGGTATGTTCTTTATAGGCAGAGATAGGTTGAAAAAAGAATGTCCACTCATGGCTGTCCTCACACACTTTTTTATGTCCATGTATATGCGGGAAGTGATGCATCTTTTCAACAAATTATCACTTGACACCGATTTAGCCAAAAGAAAACGCAGAAAGCAGAGAATTCATATACATTGAAATTATAAAATTAATACTAGAGTCATGGGGATCCAGGTTAAGTCCAAGTCTCGAGTCATTTGTCCTCAAGTCCAAGTGGAGTCCAAGACATTTATCAGTTTTGCCAAGTTGAGTCACAAGTCATCAAATTTGTGATTTGAATCATCGCAGGTCAGTGACTCGAGTCCCCAGCTCTGAAATTTACACCATTGTCCTCTACTGCACCATCACTCCCAGATTCTTAGTCAGCCAGGGTCAGGTGAGAGAGGCAGCGAGGTTGCAGGACCATCTCATTACTCCTAGGAGAGGCCTGGTGACTTGTGTCATCATTGACCTGATGTGAAATTCCTGAAGCCTGTGTCAGCTCGCGCTCCTCTCACACGGCTGTCAGCCTCTGCCCTCTGCTGTAGGTACTTTTGTGAAGGGCACTGCAGTGGCTCTCCTTAGCCTCCAGGGGGCAGGTCCTGACTCTGGCCTGAGGGAGGTGAACAAGATGACTGGATACTCAGTGCCGAAAGTATCCCTGCGACTGGGAGACCAGAAAAATTTAACCCCACTCAATCCCTCTCATTCTTCCATATTTGGCATCTAATTTGTGTAATTCTCCTGTTTAGCCCTTTGCTGGGAATGCTGCGAGGTGAATATACTGGGTCGTACTGAACCGCACACACCCAACAAAGACATTTTAAATGTCACGGCACTGAATGGCTAATTTTGTTCTCCTCTGGTTGACTGCACCCATAGTGGTGTTAACCTGCATATTAACTTCAATTTGCAGTGAGCGCAGTGAGTGGAACCTGAGTTTTCTGAGGGCAGGGGGTGTGGAGAGAGGACTACCGTGTAATGTGTGTGCATGCTTAGGTATTTTGGGATATAAAAGGGAGGATTTCTTGGCAACACTGATAAAAAATGAAAAGATCAGATGGCTCAGCTAAAACTACATTCAAAGACATTCTTCCACATGGAGGTGGGTCAGGTGTCTGCTTTGCAATGACACCCTGTTCCCTTACGTTATCATGACTGATGGAGTCTCCTGTTTCCACTGTGAACCGTGGTCCACGACTGCAGTGGCTGCTTGTGTTATGTGAGCTGTCACCTGGAACAGGGCCCCTCTGTCCACCATACTCATGGTGTGCATGAACACACACACACACACACACACGCACGCACACGCACGCACGCACGCACGCACGCACGCACACACACGCACGCACGCACGCACGCACACACACTCACATGCACGCACGCACGCACACACACACACACACACACTCACATGCACGCACGCACACACACACACACTCACATGCACGCACGCACACACATACACACACTCACATGCACGCATGCACACGCACGCACGCACACACACACACTCACATGCACGCACACACACACACACACACAACCACACAGATCCAAGTTCAGCAGAACAAAGGCCAGCCTATTAAACAGAAAAGGCCCTTTTGATAACAAATGCTGTTTTGTCTGGTTCTAAGACCTATGGGCTCTTTTGTTCATGCACGGTGCACCGGGTGGCCCTCAATCCATGGGCAGTATTGTGGACGACCCTGTGCCTGCTGGGTCCTTCTCCACGATAATCTCCAGTGTCATCCAGCAAAAAGACTGTGGCCCTATCAACAAGACTGAAACATTGCAGCTGCCACACTGAAGAAGCATTAACTCCCCCCCATCCACCCCACCGGCGAGGAACTTTCCTGCTGACCACAGAACCAGGCTCCCTGGTTCAGCTGCATAAAGCTAATGAGGGCGCCAGCAAATAACTTCACGTGTTACGGGCATCGCCCTTGCCGCATCAGCAGTAACGCTCACGTTTCCATCCCCATATCTGGCAACCCCTCTTACTTGATGTCGCTCTCCCGGATCCGGCTGTTGTCCAGGTCCTCGATGAACTTCTCCCCTTTCATCCAGTAGACGAGGGGGCTGACTCCGCCGCTGTAACCGAAGAAGGCCCGGCAGGTCAGGTTGACGGGGATTCCTGCAGGAGATGCAGAACACGGTAAAGCGTGCGCTCTACAAGTCACCCACGCTGAGCTTGGGCCACTGCCATCCTGCACTGAATCATAGGAGAAAATCGAGAAAAAGGACAAGCCATGGCGCTCACACAGTGTGGAAACACACGCACCGTCCGCATCAATTATATTTTGCAATGATAATCACAAACAAATCGATGCATTTTATCCAACGATGCTGGTTCAGAACCTACAGCCTGTTAAACACCCAACAGCTGCATTTGTGCACTGACAGCACAGCTGGGGCACAAATTGGTGCTTGTGTATGAAACGAGTGGGAAGAGACACACTGCTCACCCTAAACTGTAATTCTAATTATTGCTGAGTGACACTCAGTCATAGTTCTGTGCCATGTTTGTGACATCGGGGGTAGGAGGTGACAGAAATGGGTGCTGATTGCTCCTCTCAAGCCTACAGGGGGAATGACTCTTACACCATGCTTAAATGCACGTCTGAACAGGACATGCTGCCCTAAACATGAGGTAAAGGTACCCGGAGATCAGTCAAGGTTAATTAATCACCTTGCAGCATTGCTGAGGACAAATAGGTGTGGATACAGTTTGTCAAAAAGCCTCACTGGAGAAACTATTTCTCAAGTAGGAAGTTGTTCCTGTTCAAAGTGACACCCATCTGGCAGACAGCTCTGACTGCTTTAATCCAAATTTCACCCATCTATAAAGCAGAAAATGGAAAAACTAAAAGCAAAAGAATTCAGTATTACAAGAATTACTCCAAGTTAAAACACACACACACACACACACACAAACATGCAACTTCATCAGTCATTCATCTCACATTTTGGTACTGACGCCAACATACACTTAACCTAACCAATAAAACAAAATTAGGGTGCCATTTTTAAACAATACCACTCCCTTCCACAAGGCGTCACTGTAGATTTACAAAGGCAACATCCGGTCGAAGGATTCTGGAGGCAGCAGCGGGGAGATGTGTAGAAAGGGGTCCTGCCTGCTTTCCCTCTGAATATCACATTTGCACAGTTAGGTTGAGACTCTGGCATGTCACACCTCTCCCCCTGGCACATGGCTCACTGTCACCGTTGTCCATAGGCAGCACACACCTAATTGATTATACAAGGGGACTATACAAGAAGAAGGACTTTCTTCCTTTTTCTTGCTCACGGATTTGGAAACGGCATTAAAACGCTGCGCATTAAACTCCCAGTAAGTGCTGTGCTGCCTCACGCCAGGCTTTCTGCATATTATGCACACATTGGCTGGGAAGTGGCTGCACTGCCACTTTATGTCATTTTCGTCCGCACACGCGAATTTTCTAAAATCAATTTGAACGCAACTGGCTGTCCCGCTCTCTCCTGCTCTCTCCCTCCCTGCTTTCCCTGTGTTTTATTAAGCCTGTCTTAGTCATACTGCCAAAAAACTGCAGCATTCCACCAACAGTGGCATCAGCTGGATTCTCTCTCATGAAAACCTCTCCCACAGTCCTGCAAAGCACTTCAAGAAATTCTATGAAATACAAAGAGGTAAGATTAAGAAATACTTATGAGGGACACAGGGCTGTTAGGAAATCGTTAGCAGGGCTAAAATGATAAAGTTACAGGAACAGCCTGGGAAGGCCAGGCTGGATCCGCTCACTGATAAAACCAACCCATTTCATTATTGTCCTGGCGATTTATTTCTGTGCTCTGTGTTACTACAATCATATACACTGCCTGGCCAAAAATAAGGTTACCATTTGAATTTATATCAGCAAATACTTAAAAGCCAACGACTAGATCATTATTACAGCCCTGCAACATTATGCAGCAATAAAGTAAAGTCAGCTGAGTACCTGAATCTACTGCATGGCCAGGTTATACCTCCATCCTTCATCAATGGATTTTTTCTTCCCTGTTGGCATGGGCATATTCAAAGACAAGAATGCCAAGATTCATTGGGTTTGAATTGTCAGGAAGCATGAGGAATCATTTTCACGCATGACTTGGTCACCTCAGAGTTATGACCTTAACCTCACTGAAGGTCTTTGGGATGTGCTGAAGGAGGCTTTATGGAGGTTCAACTCACTTGTCAATACAGGATTTGGTGAGAAATGAATGAAAATCTGAATGAAAAGAAAGGGTGAGGTATTGAATAAGCCTGTGGAAACAATGCCATGACAAATGTGCACCATAATCAAAGCTAAAGGTGTCCCCACGAAAAATTCAAATGGCAACTTTTTTTTTGGCCAGGCAGTGTATCTGGACGAAGCCACCACTTTCCTCAAATGGATTCATATTTATATTTTGTTATTTAAGATATCAATGGGAGTTTTAAAACTTCAGATTAAAGTGTTTCAGGTTTTTATCAGTTAAAGGCTGTGATTTGTAACCATGAATAAATAGCCTGTTATCAGTATGGGTGTAGCTGAATAAAATCACCCTGAAAGTACTACTGAAAGTAATAGACTCAGTCATGACGTGAAGAAGAGAATGAAGTCAGTTAGCCTTCATAAAGGAGACTGACCAGTTAATATTGTGAGTATGGTGAACTAAATAAAACCCGTTACTGTCTTAGTACTGTCGTTGTCTTTTACTCACTATCCTTGAGTTGCACAAACACTGTAGGCACCATCTCTGCAGCCTGGCTCCTGTATCTGCCCCTTGCTCCTGTTTTGTCACCTGACCAACTGCATGATAATTACAATAGTCTGCAGGCTGAGTCTCATGTCTTCAGAGAATTGTAGTGTTGGAAGGAGCATTTATGTTACTCTGCCACTGTACTCACCAGAAGCACTACATACTGTCAGCAGATACATAGCTGGGTTTCTGTCCCATGGTATCACTCTCCTTCTCTGTGTTATTCTGTGTCTCTGCCTCTCTTCAAGTAATTCAGATAACTAAACCAGCATCATCACTAACCCACTGCACAAAACAGCAGAATTGACAATTAACAAGTCTGAGGATGAAAAATCAAATGTCCACGACATCCAAAGGCTTCTTCTGTTCAGAAAACTATTTATTTATTCATTCATCATTATGGCATTCACACTTAGTCTATTGTGCTGTTGCTTTTATGGCTTTTTAAGAGAAGTCTCTCTCTTGCCCCAAACTTCCCGTTCAAAACCAAGAAGAAACAACGCAGAATCTGTCCTTTTTACTGATCAATGCACCAGAGGTTTATGGGAAAACAGCTGCTCTTGGAGAGCAAAGATTTTTGGAAATAGTGTTTGGTTTTCTGTTCTTTGCAAAAGTAAACTTGCTACATCTTTGCCTGACTTATGAAGTCAAACCTCAGTAGTGTTTTGTGTATATCACAGGAGCCTAGATCCCATATCCCACTGGTCCACTCTCGCCACACTAGCAGCAGCACTAAATTCTCGTCAGGATTATTGATCTGACAGCCGGTCTTGCCGGGGAAGGGGGGTCTTAAATTCATCCCAGAGGAGCTGTTGACATAAGATTTGGCTAAATGGCTCCCTGAAGGGCTAGCTAGGGAGCTTGGGAGGTGACCCAAGGGCTGTGAGTTCGAACCACAGCTGTAACACCGTTGGAAACAAGCACTTAACAAAAACTGCTTGTTTTCAGTTGAATGACGTTCAGACACACACACAACATCTCCAGCTTTGGACCAAGACGCACTTCATCAGGCTCTGTGATGCGGTGAGGCAGTTGGGTTCACTCCCCTTTCAGATGTTCTTATAAAAACCACTCACATTAACTGCAGTTTTATATCCCAGCAATTTGTAAGTCTTGTAGATGTTTTCATGAAAGTAGAACAACAGTTGGCCCCCTTCTGGGTAACAAGCATGGCTCCCTAACCTTCAGGCTTGTAGACTGTCAGATAACCCCCCCGCCAATGACTTTTGCCAAACAAAAGTCATTTTTCACCCAGGGAAGCTCATGGTTGGCCCCTGGGGGTAAATATCCATCTGGTTCTGTGACACATGTCCGCCGCTCTGTCGCAGCTGCTCTCTGAGGATCTGACATGGATACAGAGCAGATCCTTTAATGGATACAGGTTCCTACACTTTGCCCATTGGGAAAAAAATGTTGTAGACATGGTTGTCTGTGCAGGCAAATTTTAGAGAGATTTATCAGCACTTACAGGGCACTTATGTCAAAGCGCAGTTTGATCCCGCTATTCCCTGAAAGCCTACATACGTATTCATATTTAAATGGCCAGAGTCTCTCTCTCTCTCTCTCAGCTGGGTTTGCCATCACTTTCATTTGTGTATTGCTTAAATTCACCCGACTAGGGCTGCGGTTAAGAGGCTATTTAGCATAAGAGATGTGCCGTGTGGCACGCCTGAATTGAGATAACCTTGGTGATTCCTAAAAAAAATAGCACACGTCTCAGAGCCGGGACACTTAAGCCCCGCCAATCCATTTAATTAAAACAATTGAAAGGCCCACGGAAGCAGGGAGGGAAATGAATAAACAAAAGTGAGTGCAATTATGAGCTTGTGCCGCTGGGAGTGCTTTATAGGACTTCATGTAGCAGGAATTCAACTAAGGGCAGATGAGCGACAAACAAATCGTGGTCACTCACATTTCCATCATTCAAACTGGGAAGAATAGCTGTGCGATTTATAGCCAAAGAGCATTTCTCAATAAAGATATCGGAATGGGGTTTGGAATGTCCACACAACGTTCCTACAAAAAAATCCCAGTTAATTTGTCTGTTTATATTCAAATCCCAGTCGCAACTTACGGAAGCAGAAGAGCTGAGGAAGGCCAGTAAACACCAGCAGAAAAAAACAACAGCTGGTGTCTTCAGAGTATTGTCACAGAGCTGGAAGTGATAACCAGCCCTAACCAGACAGGAACCTGGAAAGCACAGAGTTAACTAGCCAGGGGTGCAGTGCAGTAAAGGTCCCTTGGAACTCTGCCATCATCTCCATGACTGGTGGCCTGCCTGCAGTCTGCTCTGCTTTTGAAAGGAGGAGAGGATTCATCACCCACACGCCTGTGGAAAAGCAGGTTTCAGCTCAGAAGATTGCCCCTTTGCAGCTTTATAAAATTAATTTTGTGGTTGATGGAGGGGGAGGGGGGGGGAGACGCCAGTGCATTACACTGGTTTCACTGTGCTTTTGGAGGCTCATGATCATGCTACCAAACCTACCACTCAATGACAGACTCCAGGCCTGGTTATCAGCGCAGATTCAGGGTCAGTGATGGGAGCCGTTGCACTTCCTCAATTTAAAAATAGTACTTTAATAGCTGCATGTTATTTTTTCTTGCTGCGCTTAACAAATATTGACTTTGTATGGCTTAAATGTTTTTTAAACAGAGGGAAGTACATTCACAGTAGCTGAAAGGTTTGCCAACATAAAATCACCATAGTAATTCAGGATGGCGTCACGCTTACTCAGGAATTTTGAGTGTGCATTTTGGCTGTGCATGAACAGAACCTGCCATCCGTTTAAATGCTTTTTAAAATCAGCCTAGCAACAGTGTGGGTATCTGTCCATCTGTGTACCAATATTTGGCTATTATTAGAAAGGAAACTATAGAAATGTATATCCAAAGCGACACACATTTTTTAAAAACAGCAGGGTCAGCCAGTCTCAGGAGCGATTGGGGATTAAGGGCCTTGCTAAAGAGCCCAAAGGTGACATCACTCTGCCAACCCTGGGATTTGAACTGGCACCCTTCTGATTGGGAAAGTCTAATTGGGATGGTGTGAATTGGGACTTTGGCAACTTGCTCATCTGACTTCCTCTGCTGCCCCCTGGAGGATGGGCTCCCCCTTTGAGTCTCGTTCCTCCCAAGGTTTCTTCCTTCTGGGGAGTTTTTCCTTTCCACTGTCGCCTCTGGCTTGCTCACTGGGGCCTTTGGGCAGGGATGCCGTAAAGTGCTTTAAGAAAATGTAATGTTGTGAAAACACGCTATACAAATAAAACTGAAATGAATTGAACTGAATTGAATTGACCACAGTCACAATGTCCTGGCCTGTGGAGCCACGCATTGCACCCTCACTTTTGTGAACGTAGACCAACACATTTTCTAGGCAGACGATCCTTTTCAATAGAGTATTATTAAGTATTGATGTCAGCAATGAGAGGTACAGCTGTAGTTTTCCCCGTGTCTCTAAGTGCTGCATGGTTTACTTTCCACATTAGCACGGAATCAATAGCCATACTGAGTGAAGCAATGCTTTCTCACCTGACGAGCGGGACTCATGATTAATAAACAATAAAGTATACAGAGCCGCTTATGGGAAACACTCCACCAGTGGCAGGCCTCTCTGCCTGAAGACTACCCAGGGCTGACCAATGACATCGGACACAGCAGACGCTGCCCGAGGAAGACAGTTTTGCAATCTTGTTGTCACTATTGAAGCTTCCCCCCTCGAATCAACAGATCGATAATATCCACTCCTCTGTTAGATTCAGCCTCCCCTGGAAAAAGCTCACAGCATCAGCTCAGTTTTAAAAAAAACTCCACAGCACATTTTAGCTGGGTAAGCTGTTTATCACTCTGTTGTTACGCTGACTGTCCTCTAGAAACAGCCTTTGGCTCCCAGAGCCTCTTAACACCACCTCAGTGTAACGTCTGTCATGCTACAGTCCTTATTTGCTAAGTGCTTTGGGAAATCTGTGGGGAAGGACACTATATAAAAATAAACTGAATGTAAGAAGCAGGCCTGTCAGATGTGAAATCCAGCACTGCTGGACTGGACCTGGAGTTTGCGTGCCAGATGCAGGTGATGTCACATGGTTTTGGGTAAAACGTCAGCCTTCACATGCAGGACGTTTTTTATATACAGTAGTACCTTGGTTTGCGAGCATGATTTGTTCCAGAAATGTGTTTGTAATCCAAAGCATTCGTATATCAAAGTGATTTTTCCCATAAGAAATAATAGATTCATTCCACAACCCAAAAATATCCATATAAAAATGATAAATACAAAATATAAAGTAAACATACATAAAACAAATTAACCTGCACTTTACCTTTGAAAAGAATCGTGGATGGTGTGAGGGAGACGAGAGAGAGAAGAAGAGGAGGGTTATTTTGTAGGACGACTTTCACTATAACTAACGGAATCACTATTATCTGTTGACTCACTGGAATCTTTTTCTTTTTGTGCGACTTTAACAAGGAACGTGTCCAATGACAGCCACTTCTACCTCCTTTTCGATTTTGTGGAAATGTGGACATTGCAACAGTCGTTAAACAGATTCATCGCTCACACTGCTATGCCCTTACTTGGGTGGCGCTTTTCTACAAAATTTTGAAAATACGAGTGAAGGATGCCGACTGAGACCGAGCATGGGAGACGATTACCCACAATCCCACAGTGAGAGACAGAGAAGAACCATCGGCTCAGTTGTGATCACATAATGCTAGGCAGACAAAGCATATGCATAATACTTGCATTGCAAGACCTAGCTCATTTATCAAGTTAAAATTTATTAAAAATTTGTGCTCATCTTGCAAAACACTCGCAGACCAAGTTACTCTCAATCCAAGATTTTTCTGTACTAACACATGCATTTGATGCTGGATGTGTTAATGTTTACACATTTTCAGCTATTTGGTTGGAACAGTCAAGAAACTGCTACCTTTTATCTGCCTTTGTAAACCATTTCAGTCTAAGATAATTATTATTCCTGTCACACAAAAACAGCCTGGGCCCCTATGATAATACACCGACAAGATTATATTTATTATAACTTGTCAAATAAAATGTACCTTTTGATATATGACTGACAAATTGTAACTGCATAGATAAACTGTGAAAGGATCTTCACTGCCTGGTATTTCCAATTAGAGATGTAAATAAATACGTCTCAGCCATGCATTTCGGAGTGACGAAAATCTTTTGGTGCAAGCAGAACCTCGCTCTGTGTCACTGGGAATGTTAGTCTGAGAACGGCATCATCCCCGGGATAATGTGGGGCTAGATGGCAATGCAGAGAACATCCTTCCCTGTGAGGGACATTGAAGATTTTCTGGAGAAGCCGTTACCATCCCATAGGGCTTAGCCAAGCTGAAGGCTTGAGATGATTGGCTCTGATGAATAACAGGTGATACTGTCCTTTTCCTGTTTCATGGTTGATGGGTGTTTTCAATCAGGAAGGGCTAATTACTGATTATGCACGTTTAGCTCAGTTGGTGAGGATGAGAGATGTGAGAGCACAGCAGCTATGGTACGTATCACATGACGGCTTCTCTGTTCGCTTCGGTATTCAAATGTCAAGTTTGTCACATGAGGTCTGAGAAACACAATGCAAATTCTTGTGCCCCAGTGGCGGGGGAAGGTGCGTCAGTCAGAGTGGTCCATAATGATCACGTCTCCTTCATGCTAGTGCACCAAGAAAATGTTCTTAGCAGTGAGTGAGAGCTGTCTTAAATATCCTCGCTGACGCTGTCAGCATCTTCGTTTACCAAGTAGATTATGTTATTTTAGCTAATTGATCTCTCATCAACTCTGCTGAGACAAACTTCAGTCTCTGATTGCAGAGAAAGGCTCTCACTCATATGGTAGTAAAAAACAAACAACACCAATCAGTCATACAAAATTCACAAGGATTATCTAAATCCTCGGCCGGTGCCTTGGATTTTGCCTCGCTGCCTGCCTGTCTGTCTGATACATAACCTCTCATTCTAATTTGTGCCCCAAAATGTGGAAGAGACCTTTTCAATTTGGCTTCCTTCAGCACACAACCAGAGGTAAACAGCAATAGCTCTTTAATATCCTCAGTGTTTCTGCACTTTTTCTTATTTAATGACACTGAGCTTGCTGAATGGTAATTACGGGTCATATCCATCTACCGGGGAGCAGAAGAAAGACCTGCCAAACACAGAAATAAAAGCTTCAGATGTTTGAAAAGCAAAAACTTCACTTGTCCAGAGCTTTTATGTCAGTCGTGATTTATTGCCGACAGTCTGATGAAAGACAAATTAGTGGATTTTCACTGAAGCAGATGCTGGTACCTTGATGTGCTCTGGGATTGACTCTGCACCTACAGTCTACTGCCCATTTGGAGAATAATCCACAGATACTCCACTTGCCTACTTTAACACTTTAAACTGAATATCAGGCAGCTTATGAGGTCTTTCTGAAAGTTTTCACCAACTGTCTCAACTTATATTCTATAACCATATTAAACCCGCATGATCACAGGAATCTGTCTTCCTCCATCTGCCCAAAATATCTACATTTAAAATAGTCTCGGTCATAAGCTTTCAGATATATAGCATAGCAACACTGACACACAACCTAGTCCAACTGGCATGAAACATCAGTACTAATATCAATATCTAGATTAGATACTGTTATATATTTTTATCCATTGAAAAAGTGTCTGTCCACCTCATTTATAAAACATATATATTACTTTAATGTTACTCTAGAAGTGGGGCAGCATGGCGGTTAGCACTGTTGCCTCAGTTTGAGTCTCTGCCATGGCTCCATGTGTGTGGAGTTTGCATGTTCTCCCCGTGCCGTCGTGGGGTTTCCCCTGGGTACTCCGGTTTCCCTCCACAGTCCAAAAACATGCTGAGGCTGACTGGAGTTACCAAATTGCCCGTAGGTGTGTATGTGTGAGTGACTGGTGTGTAAGTGTGCCCTGTGATGGGTTGGCACCCCATCCTGGGCTGTTCCTTGCCTTGTGCTTGTAGCCCCCGGGATTGGATCCGGACCTCCTGCGACCCCGAACAGGACAAGCAGTTACAGGACATGGAGAGATGGATGGGTCCTCTTGAAGAATCTGAGTTGGAAATTCCACTATGACTGGCTCCCCGAAGCTGCTGGCTGGAAACCCTACACTAACTTCCCCTCAATACCGCTGACTTTGGTAGAGATTTTTTACTTCTCTCCCTTTTAACCAAAATGTTTTCTCTCTGCCACTGCTCCACAGGAGCTTCTGCGTGGCAGCTTTGCGGTTTATCTACCTCGCTTTTCATTTTTGGAGACAATAATGCAGGACTGTTAATCCTGAACAGCAACCAAGCTAGTGACGACACACACAGTGCCCAATAAGTAATTACACCGGTGGGTATTTCTGTGGTTCCTGACTAGCTTTCAGGTGCGTGTACCGTTGCTGATTCTGTAGGATACGGTTCTGTCCTCCATTGAAATCTTCAGGATCTTTATGTCTTTGTCTGACTGCAAGAACAAACACTGCAATGAATGACAGGAGCTTACATCTTCTAATTTTGTCAAACCTGACTTGTTTTCTCTCTCTGCCATCTCTCCATCATTCATGCTCGCTAATTCTCTCTCTCAGGTTGCCTGCCACCTTTCCTCTCTCTGCAGGCTCTGCTCATCCATCTGATTATCAGGGTTGCCGACTTTGGTCAATTGGCTAAAGTGAGATTTTTAATTTGAGACAAGTCTGCCCACACATGCACACGCATTTATATGCATGTAACAGTTGTATTACCTTGTAAATAGTCCATAGGTTAGGTGAACTACCCCAGTGCTTTTGATGTAGCTAATTTTAAGTTTATAATGGAATAATACAGATTTGCTGTAAGATTTCTTGCCTGAGCGTAAGAATCTGAAAGCATGAGTTGTCATGCCAGATGTGTGTGTGTTGGATTATTTTATTACAATGATTTAGCTGCGGGGGGGCACATTGAAGCCCAGCAAGGGGAGAGCGAAGGAGGGGTGGCACCCAGGCTGAGGCCCGAGATGAGCGTCGAGGGAGCTGTCTGTCACCTCGCTGGGCTTGATCTGTGCTCAAGTGGACCCTGGGTCTAAGACGCCTCCGAAGTGAAAGACAGCGAGCTTCTCCAGCACCTGGCTCAGTCTGGCCTGCTGGGAGACAACACTTCTATCAACAGGCTGCTGGGAGTGACACCTGCAGATTATAGTTTAATAAGAGAGGGGCGTCTTATCCTTGCCCTCTGTGTTGTCCTCCTGCTCTGGAGACAACAGCTGATAAAGAGGCTGACTGGAATGGAGTGTCAGTAAGCCTGGGCAGATATCACACAGACAGCTCCTCATGCCTAACGCTCCAGGGCTGTACTTTGCCAAGAGGAAGTTACCCTGGTTTCCAGGGGCATGACCAGGAATGGGGGAGGGGAGGCATCCCCCTTTGCCTCCTCTGAGTGGTGTCCAGATCCCCGAACGTGCACTTTTGCCCTTGGCTTTCCGGATGGAGTTTTGTTGGTGCTAAGCAGATGGGCCAGGCCCAGCTCCACGCTAGCCAAATGACACAAAGCAGCACCTGTCTCAAGGCCAGACACATTTTTATGGGTCAAATCACAGTGACTGGCAACACAGTGACATGCAAGGTCTGCGCTGGCCAACCAAAACCTGCCTGTGAAACACAATATCACCTAGAGGGGACTCAGTATGGATCATTTTTTGAGGTATGAGGGTTTGTTTATATGGGCAGACACTCATACGTTGGTTTTTAGGAGACGGGACAACAGCATAGCTCCTAAAATGGTTTCAGCAAGATAAATATCCATATAAAATGGGAAGACTGCAGAACCGAAAGGTATGTAAGTGTGTAATGGCAGAGACCTCTACAGAGGTCCTGCTCTTGGACCCTATAAATGAAGAACCAGCTACATAAGAATCCCCACAGATACAGTTATTGTCTATTGGATTTTCTCTGTGAATCTGCAAAATAATCCAGTAAGAGTAATAATAATAACAATAGCAATGATGTGCTTTTCAATATGAACCTCAGCTTGCTGGACAGGTAGCCCACAACTTGTGGCTAATTGATTAAAACAGCTTGGAATTGGCCCCTATTTACTCTTTATCACAAAGAGTTTCCACTGGCTGTCGAGAAGCTGGCGTAGTTTATCCGGCCGCTTTTCCGGCTTAAGAGCAGCAGTTCAGCCGGAAAATACACGCTCACTAATTTCCTCTTTAGCCCCACCTTGCTTACCCATTTCCCAGTGCGGCTGTGGACGTCAAGCACCTTTGGTGAAGGATTTTAGAGCTGTGGGTAGATTGGGAGAGTGCAAAGTGGAACAGGCTACACATTTTCAAGTCTCACTCAAAGGGTGATTAGGGGTCTGTCTCATCATAGCAAGGATCTGACTAACAAAATGGCTACATGCATAGCTACTCAACGTTATAAATTCTGCTTTCAAGATTTCTCATAATTACTCTCTCAGAAAGATCCAGCCTGTCTGTATCAGCACTACCTCATATTATTTCTAACGATGACTGACTTCTTCCATCTCCAAAGTGTTTCGAGGGACTTCTAGGAAAACTATTATCATTATTATTATTATTATAATAATTATTATTTTACTAGTTTTATAAATATTTTGCACTATATAAAAACACAATTACAAATAAAAGGAAATACAATATAAAAATCCTAAGAATGAGGAAAAATAAAAATATAAAGAAAACAAACAGAAAAAATTGTCACACGGATGCATTTAGTGAAACGAGCATTCGTGCACAAGTGCATTCAGAAAGACAGGGAGCTTCAGCTTGAAAAAAAAACAGAGAAGCTGTGAAGCGACAGTCACCACATATCTTCATGGAATTAAATGTGTCATTTTTCTCTCAAATACTGTTTCCGTCAGCGCAGAGAGCCGAGGCCCCGGCTGAGGGCCGACTCCTCTCACGGGAGTTAAATTGCTAGTAAATCACTCTCTGTTTCCCCCTCGCTTCTTCCTGCAAAGCTCAGCGTTCAGAGAGACGCCCAAATCATCCATCAGTATGTTTTTTCTAAGCAGGCTCTTAGTTTTGCATGCTGAGGGGACAGTGGATGGGCCGACCTCATCACCTGCGTGCTATAAGATTGGGTTATGTTCACGAGTTGGAGAAATTGGATAAACAGCACTTTAAAAGGCAGGGAAGGTGAGACGGGCAGATGGGTGAGGAACTGTGAGCAGGTTTTTAAAGAAGAAATGCGGTCATGCACAGAGACTGGTTCACATTTCTGAGGAGAAGGCTCTACATTTCATATATCCGAATAAGACCACGAAATACAGCCATTTGTAATCAAACATGGCCCTTGATTTCCACTGTAACTGTCTGTTGTATCCATACAGAATATAAATCAATGTAAAGCTTTGTGACATTACGATCTGAAAAATGAAGGAATCAGGTTGTGGAAAATTCACTGGTCTGTTGGCCAAAATGTCCTGTCCAGCCAAAGGGTTCTCAGAGTACCTAAGCACCCCTGGCCTCCGGCCGCTTGCCATCTTTCCCGTGATACACTTGCATGTCCCCTTACTATACAAGATTTCTTTGTTGCAGAGGTTGGCAAGGCAACCCTGCACAGGTTGAGCTGGAGCTGAACATAAAACCTTGTCCTTATCAATTTTCTTACATAAAAGAACCAACTGTTCTCCTCTTTAAACAAGGGTAAGGAGAGATTAGAGGAGGTTGCGGAAGGTACAGAAAGTTTATTAGGTCCCTAACCACATAAAATCAGTCTTGATAAACAGAGGCACCAGAAATACCTCTAAAATGAGCAACACTTGTTTTTTTTCTTTTAGTGTTCAGTTACCCAGCGGTAGGCAGTCCTGATCCCTGAGTGCCAGGACCCAGCAGGTTTTGCATCCTACCTGGTCTCTGTGGAGCCACACCAGATCTCAGGCAGATAGGAACTCATCAGGTAGGATGGAAAAGCTGCTGGATGCCAGCACTCAGGGATCAGGGGTGTTTAGCCCTGCACTAACCCTAACCCACAATGCCACAAACTCAACATTCAGGGAAAGGAGTTTCTGTGGCACTTTCACTCTATTATGATAAAGTCTTCCAGCCTTTCTGCACTGTTTTTACAAAACCAGAAGGGTGGGGTCATGGTCTTTTCACTTAGGGTGGTTCAAACAATGAAGGCAGTTCAAACCTGTGGAACAGTTTATCTTAAGTATTGAAGTGGAGAAATTTGGTGTCTGTATTGATTCTAAAAAACTGTCAAGTGGTGGTGATGCAGATCACCAGTTTACTGCTAACCACAGGTAAATATGTCACACTAAGCAGGCGGCCTGTGTCAGGGGGCACAATTACAATATCTCAGAAAGAGAAGCTACTTTTTTTGGAGACTGTTTAGCAGTAAGTGAATTACACCATGTTTTACAATGATGTAAAAATGATGTGTGAAGTGTTGCACAATACGTGAGAAGCAGACAATTAAGCTCCCCATGGGATGGGGACACGCAGCTGGCTTCACTGTTTCTGCACTTTTTGGTTCCTGTCAAAACCTTAGACTTCTCTTTAGATGAGACTAAAGGCTTTGGAAAGTGAAGAGTGCCGAGGGTGAGCCATGCAGGCCGCCTGCCGCAGCGGCCCTTCGATGAGCCAGCGCCTGTGCAGAGCAAAGCCTGCAAGGACTGGTGACTGATACAGAATCCTCCGGCATTCCTGTGAACCTCTGGACTCCCGCATGGGCAACAACAGGATTTTATTTATTTATTTTTTTGCATGATCAAGCCCGTCTACCAAATATCAATGTGCCTTGGGTGACTCAGCTGCACCCCGGTTATGTCGCTGGGCGAGCATGATGATGGAGATTAAATTCATTCATGAGAGTGTCGTTGGGAATTATGCGTATCATCCAACCGTATGTACATCTGCCCATCTTCTAACCACTTATTCTGGTCAGGATCTCAGGGTTCCTGGAATCTATCCAGGCAGCATGGGGCACAAGGTTGGGGTACGCCCTGGATGGGATGCCAGTCCATTGTAGGGCACATACTTGTACATACCCACCGGGGGCATTTAGAGATAGCAATTAGCCTCATTGCAAGTGTTTATGCTGCAGCAGGAAACCCACCCGACAGGGGAGAACATACAAACTCACAAAGAGTGGAAGCTCTTTTGTTGAACCCGAACATCAACCATGGAGATATGAGGCAACAGTATTACACACTTAAAGCACTGTATGATCTATAGAAAATTGGCTTTCCTTCTTACTCACTTGTGTGTGTGTGTGGGGGAGCATCGTTGTCATTTTCCAACAAGAAAAATGCATATGAAGGGAACAGCAGGTTTAGCTGCTGCAACATCTCAGATGGAAGCGCTTTCCTGGGCAGATGCTCGTGTCACATACCAATCGTGCCGCTCCTCCTGTGTGCCACGCCCCCTCATTAACCACGTGTGGAATCCCCATGTTACCAGCTGCTCCTAGTCCTGTCTGATTAAGTTTCTGTATTCAAGTGCTTCCCTGTTAGTCTTTCCCCAGTCCTGTCATTCAAGTGTTGTTAAGTCGCTACCTGTTTTGCCCCGTATGCCTCTTTGTTTGCCTATTAAATCCCTCATTCCCCGACCCTTTGTCTCCTTCTCCCACATCCCCGGTCCATGCTCCCCATGTTATGACAGCTTGTCCTGTAATTCCCCTGCCCAGCTGTCTGTAGATGGTGGGGGATGGGCCTCCTGGCCCCGGCTCCGTCACGTAAGAGGTTTTTATGGGAGTTATTAATTATAGTTATCTGCCTAAAAATTGCTGATGAGCTGATGTAAAAATACAGGGTTTTCAAACAGATTACAGCTTATGTGAAGAAAAGCCTATTCAGTTTTCACTGGAGACACGTGTCTTTGGTTCCAATAGTCTAAAGTTTATACTGAGTTTGGAGAGCTTGCTCAATCAATCCATCAATCCATCAATCAATCAGTCAATCAAATCACACCACTCATCTGACCCATGGCAAAAAAAAAATAAGCAGAGCTACAAAGCTGAGCCATGTGGCGCCCCCTACTGCCCGCTGACATGGGTGGGAGTTATGGATGCACACTCAGGGATGTCGACCACTGGGGCTGTAGAATGGAGAGGTTTGTGCACTGTGACCTGCCAGCAGGGGGCTCTCTTTTTAAATGAGCACAGTTGGTAGAGCTTGCGATCATTTTTGAGGTGGTGTAGCCTGTGGGTTAGAGACTGGCTTACAGACGGTGCCCCTATTGAACATCGTCTCAGCGCAGCATGACCTTCAGCCCCCACCCCCATGCTTCCTGGTGCCTCATACCCACTGTGTCTGCATTTCCTTCTTCTTTATCAGAGACCTATAGCCCCTTTTGTACAGTGTGGCTTTTTTCCCACTGCGGACCTGCACTGATGGCTACTGCATGAAGAGGGCGCTGCTCGCCAAGACCCGAGAGCATTTGAAGATGACAACGACTCCTGGTGCTCTTGCTGTGACCAAAAGAACTAGATTTTTTTCAGATAAACCACGGCAGGCCTGATCACAGCGGCCTTGTCACTTCTGTACTACGATACACCCCACTCTGTAATTCAGAGGTTGTTTCTGTATAATCTGCCTCTGGGCTACAAAGAAGCAGGCGGCATAGGAGTTAAGGGACTGCATTTGTGAGCTAAACGCTCTTGCAGATGGGGAATGGTGACTAAGATCAGTAATGCCAGTGACGCCATTAAACATCGGACTGTGTGAAATGGTAAGGAAGGATTCTGCGTGAGTCACCTTGGATGAAAATGTCTGCTGAACAGTTAAATGCAGTGGTGGTAAAAAGCTCATTGGCAGTCAGCAGGAGGACAGGTTGACGGAGCAACCACACGTTTCTCACTGCATCTCCATCTGCCTCCATCTCCCTCACACTCTGGGCATCACACCAGCGGCTGGCCCAAAGCATAAGCCAAGTAAGTGGCTGCTTAGCGGCCACTGGTGGGCGTCCCATCTGATCAACCTGTCACAATGGTAAGGATGATGACAAATGACAAGTAGATTTATCAGATTTTTCTTGGGGCCCCAAAAAAGGTTGGGCTAGCCCTGATCACACCGGCAGCCTCTCTGCTCTGCACCGAGTTCTCTACTCAGTACCCCATGCTCCTCACCCAGCCAAAACCAAAGTTTTTACTATTTTATCCATAAAACTCTTGTTCTTTCATGAGCGCTGCTTGTTAAAAGGAGCCTCTCGTCTTCTGTTTCTCTGTCTCTTTTCCTCTCTTATTCTTTGGCGGTTTGCACATGCAGCTGAACACAATTTTCAGCTTCACTCAACAGGAGCAAAACGCCTGAAAAGTGAAATCCTGAAAAACAAATTAATTAGGGTTAAAAATCAGACTAGTGGAAGAGCCGAGGATGCAGACACTGCTGTGTTTACAGCGATTCTCGCAGGTTCCTCGGATATTCACACAATGGTGAGATACTGTTCCGCGAAGGTTCCTGTTGCAACAGCAGCAAGTGACCTGGGCTGACCAGAACTCTGACACCTGGAACACAGCGAGCTGATTTTTGGCCAGCGAAAGCAATCGGGCTACCGGTGAGAGTCGGTGGCTGCCTGAACGCCAGCATGTGCAGCGCGGCTGAACACGGTTGGCCCTGTTTGCGCTGCTTCGCCCGATTGAGCATGTTGAATCGGCATCGGAGCTACTTGGCGAAATGGAGCCCTCTGTTTGGGGCGCATGTCAGCCGTGCCAGTGGAGTCCTGTGCAAATTTTCACAATTGGCGAGAGAGGTTGTCGGCGCCAGTTTCCTGCCGTTGGCTTGTTACACACCTAGCTTTACTCAAAACAATGGACTTGGGATGATATTTCATAAAGCTGCATACAGTAACTGAGGAGCCCGCAGAAAATCGAGCACGAAACACTTGACCTGCGTAACGTGAGCTAACACAGAGGCCAACAGAAAGAAGTGGAGGGCCAATGACAGCCCCCAGAAGGGAGCGATAAACCTTTGCTGGCCAAACTGGCCAGGAGACTGGAAAGTAATGAGCAGTGAAGGAGTGAGAATCACCAGATAGCTAACACTCCACAGTTGTGCTGGGGCATGACACTTCCTACGACGAAACCCAGATTCTGCGGGCCGCTCAAGTGAGGTACCGGGAAAGTATCCTGTCACTCCAGCCACGCTTTCTCTAAAAATGCTAGCTTCTGCCAAAAAAAAGAGAAAAAAACTACAGTAGCTTCCCTGTGCATCTGGCACATTCAGCAGAAGTGTGGGGGATGGGTCCGACGGCGTGGCTAGAAGCTCCGGGTTTGTGCTGCCGTGGCGACTGGGGACTGGGAGAGCATCGTTTAATTGCGGATTTGCAACACAAGCGAAATGGGGAGGGCTGGGAGTGGTGGTGGTGGTGGTGGTGGGGGGGGTGTTTCCACTCTGCCATGTTCAAGTGCATTTAAGTACAAGCTCTTCAGCACATCTCAGCACCGATGACTGCCCTGAACTTCTGCAATACTTCAGGAGCAGCATGTACTGAATTCTGATCCCAAGGCTGCATGTGAGATGATGATTTTTAACTTAATTCAATATAAAAATTCTCTATTTTATACATGGCTAATTTATACACATGAAACACATTCTATTGACATAATCTGACATAAGATCTACACTGCTTAAACACGGTATGCATATTCAGAATTTCATGATTTTCAGACAGCAGCTACCTCCACGATTAAACTGTAGTTTCACTGGCCATGAATGAAGGGGATAATAAAGACATGAAATACAACACAATAATTCTAAAATCCAGTCTTAATCAGTTTCGTCTCACAATTATACATTCAGCGCTTCCACAGCGAGCAGGCGTGCGGTTCACATGAAAACAGCGGCAGAATGAGTTTTACGCACGCAGTGCGGAACTGATAGATTGGGGCTAATTCACTGCAGAGCGGGTTTCTATAGAAACATGAAAAGGTTCACTTAAATTCCCCTCCATTCCTCCGTCTGCTCGGGTACAGGGACGCCAGGATGGATTTATAATTAACACAGGAGCGCAGGAGCGCTAACGAGAAAGAGAGAGAGAGAGGGGGAGCGAGAGAGAGAGAGAGAGAGAGAGAGTGGGCTTTCGCTGGGTTCTGTCTGTCAATAGCCATGGCCTCTTCTCGTTCGTCTTGCTACCTGCTCGTTAGCATGCTGAGATACCACATTCTCTCTTTCATGGGTCAGTCAGCTTGGCGAAACACGGTCAGGTCCTGTAAGGATAGCTCAGACAGGCTCTTCCTTAATTAGGCATTAGTCAGGATGTATTGATGAACATCCAGACAAGGATAATAAACAGAGCCATATTAACAGTCCAAGGTGGCAAACTCGAGTCAGCTGGCTGGCGTGAGATCTTCAATTTAGACTCTCATGTATGTTTTATTGACTTCTGTAGGGTTTGCAAACTACCCCAATGCTTTTCATGTCGCTAATTTGAGGTTTATGATGGAATGATATTTGAATATTTGCCGCAAGATTAGCGTGACAGTTTGAAAGTGTAAGTGTCATGGCAGATGCATAAGAGCTGGAAACCCTGACAGTTTGGGAGAATGTGACATGCTGGTAGAGTTCAGCACATGAAATCCTCATAAAGTAGGGCAGAGAGATGAGTGTCTGGTCTTCTGGATTAAAAAAATCGCTAATAACCCAAACTTGTTATTTTTTCCCTTCCTCATTTTCAATTGACAATGACTATCTACCTGGGGGTTACAACATCTTCATATGCAGCATACAGAGTGTGATGAAGTCATACTGTCCTGGTGAGGGACTCCACTTTAAAATAACCTCCATGATGACAGTAATAAGCCTGAACTTGGAAATATGGAAGGCAATATGGATGGAAGGTACATGCTGATTTGTCTTCTGCCAACTGCATGTCCTGTAATTATGTGTTCACACTGTGATTTTTATTTCATCCAAAAACTCCCCGAGTAAAGAAGGATGTTTATATGATGTCGATATGTATCGCAGTAATACTAGCTGAAGGAATAACTATGGCTAAACAAAATACACGGGTAAAAGAAAATAAAGAGAGAATCATTTCATTGTTAAACTTTAAATTATACCTTGTTGTTTACAATCCAGCAGCGTTACCCTGATCGCTAAGAATACAACTATTAAAACCACAAGTTAGCCACGACCACACAGTGTGAACCGCAATTTAGCCCAGTTATAAAATGTGCTGAAATAATGTGTCAAATGTACTGGTAAGCAAATAAAATATTATTAGGATGCATCATCACATACAAATCAGCTACCATGTTTCTGTGCCTGGTCTTGGCAGACATTTCTATATGCAGCTTTTGCGTTCCGATTGCATACATCTACAAGTGCGTTGCCTGTCCTAACAGTAAAGCAGGGGTATTCACATTCTTACAACATCTTCTGTTGTTTTTCCTATTTTCTATTTAATAAGTGTTTTAAATAAGAGGTTAATGTGTATGTTCACTGTATAAAATGTATGTTGGAAAACGTACAGCAGAGCCACCAGAAAGGGGTTTGTGTAAGAAGACAAACATCAGTACGACACTGGCGCACAATGCAGTGCGTGGCTGCTCTGCAGAGATCATGGTGCTGCGGGACCTTGTCTGACCTTTAGCTTTGAAGAGGAAGATAAAAGCGTTTTCAACAACAGAGATTCAAATGTAGGCCTCAGGAAATCATTACAATGGATGTAGCAAAAAAGCCACAATGACATCCAAATCCAGAGCCGGACAGTAACGGAGTACATTTACTTGAGTACAGTACTTAAGTACAATTTTGAGGGATCTGTACTTTACTCGAGTATCATTTTTGGGGAGTACTCATGACTTTACTCAAGTATATTTGAGAGGCAAATATTGTACTCTTTACTCCGCTACATTTCCATCCATAAGCGTGAGTACCCATTACTTCTTTTAAAGAAAAAGGAAAAAAGAAAAATCTCAGAAACCCTCAAATGAGCTGAATTTTATTTTTCCTTATTTGTACGCTGACCTAAACACAGCTGATTAGCTGATTTTCTTTAATC
>JABFEA020000083.1:617672-649603 GCA_019775915.2 Cyphomyrus plagiostoma
AATTTTCATTTCCATCAAACGATGTGGCATCCTTTCATTCCTAACACATTACCCAGTTCATATCAGTATAGATATACCGCATGATTTTTTCCCCATTGAGATCTGATGTGTTTTCAAAGCGTTCCTTTAATTTTTTTGAGCAGTATATATTAAATGAATTCCTTCCAGTAACCATTTGAATGACACTGACTTGAATGACATGTTGGATACACTTCAAGATAATATTTTATTTCATTGTTTTGTCACACATTTATAATGCATATATTGTGCTTATGTCATGTCAGGGCTATTTCAGTTGCACACATAAGCAATTTCTCTTTTAGCACAAACTTTTACAAGTTAATACAGATCGTTACCTTTTATTTCCCTTGTTCCAATTTAGACATATTATTCAGCATATCTGACAAAACAATGAGCCTCTTTGTTGAATTTTTTACAAATTCTAAGTATCTGTGGTTATGATTACAAGCCGAAATAATATTATATGGTGATATGAATACAACACAAGTGACACAGACAAAAATCCCTTGACCTTTCCAAAACTCTTATATTTTTTATCTTTCATAACTTTTCCATGTCTGGAAAATGGATAAATTTCTTAATTCCATGATTTTTCCAAGATTTTCATGACCATACAAACCCTGGTCTTTGCTACCAGGAGCTGGGAGGGAACAAAAATATGGACTGTCTGACAAGGAGCAAAAATGTGGACTGTCTGACAAGGAGCAAAAATGTGGATTGCCTCTGGGTCCCCAAGGACCGGATTGGGACACACTGCTTAAAACACATAATAATTTGACAGAAACAGAGAAAAGAGAGGCAAGCCAGCGTGTTCTTGCTGGAAAATTATGTTTGATTGATTTAATTACCCGTCACGCAGTAATATCGGATTGAGAGCTGATGGACAGTTTCTTAGCACACCATGGAGACCACCCCCTTGACAGTGCTGCGAGCCGCCATTTTGCCAGCTCGACATCTTCTCTTGACCAGAAAGATGGATGGATGTGAAACGAATTGCATCTTTGCATCAGGAGGAAAGCGCATTGTGAAGGCCCCGTATGACGGCGGGAGATAAACTCGAAGTCCTGCTATACAGCTCAAGTGGCCAGTTAAGCCCAGGCCCCTCTGAACGGAACCATCTAGATCTTTCTCTGCACGTTTGAGGACGACTGACTGAAACAGGAGTGGCGGACCTTACTCTGTTGATCAAAGGGTGGGGGGTTTATAGCCCTGACTGTAATGAACCAAGCATACACCGATCACCTGATGCCCCACCTGAACTTAGATAGTTTGTTAATTAGTTCAACCCAGAGCAGCCATATCCCAAGTTGTGCTGGTTGCACTGACTCATTCAGTGTCAGGGCAGTCGTCAGTAATGTAGGACCTATTTTGGAGAGAGCTGTCCCTGGAAGTCTGTGTCAGCAGGACAGAGAGAGCTGTGCAAGACCAGACAGAAAACCTGAGGGCGTCTAAAGATGCAGGGAAGTGTCATGATCGACATAGAGGGACAGATTCCAGTGGGACAGATGCAATACAATTACAAACCAAAACAAAACTAAAAGACTTTAATGAGAAAGGCCCAAAAATCACAATATTTCTGTGGATTTCTGCAACCATCAGTACATTAAACCCAAATTTCATTCCAGAATAAACTGGAAGGATTGAGATTGACATTTAAAGCAAGTAACTAAAAAACGATAAAAACTTAAAAAAATAGCTGCAGGAAGCTGGCTCTTTAATTAGCAGACTACATTTGCAATGCAAAGCAATCATCAAGTGTGCAAGGAAAGCTATGCTGCTTGGTTTGTTGAAGAAACACTATATATTCCTCCATCCATCATCTATCTGCTTATTCTGGTCAAACACACATACACAGTACCAGTGGAAAGGACACACCAAGCCGCCTACAAAGGAGAGTGACAGTGCCGCATCACATGACCTGGCCACCTGACCTAAACACAGCAGAAATGGTTTTGGAGGAGTTTGACCAGAAAGTGAAGGAAAAGTGGCTCAGCACAAGCGTGGGAGCTCCTTCAGGATAGTGGGAAAAGCAACCCAGGAGGCCGCCTCATGGAATTGGCACAGAGCAGACTGTAGGGTCAGCCAGTACCTGGAGCAACTGGGACTAAGGGCCTTGCTCAAGGGCACAATGGTGACCAAAGGATTCAAACTGGCATCCTTCTGGTCTTTGACCCATGCTGCTGTCCTACCCCACCAACCAATTATTTTTTTAAATACCTTTTAGGTCAGCGCATGATTCCATATATGTGATATATATGTTGTTTCACTCCCTCCAGGAAATATGCGACACCGTGGTTCTTCTGCATACTGATGGATTTATTCTTTTGCAATCTTTCACGGTCTTTAAACAGCATCAACAGATTCTCCTTTCATATATCCACTGTTGAAATATTCACACAGAACAACGAACAGGCATTCACGGTGTATATATTAAAAACTTATTGTCTCCCGCTTATCCGAGGTCAGGTCGTGGGGGCAGCAGTCTCAGCAGGGAAACCCAGACTTCCCTCTCCCCGGCCACTTCATCCAGCTCCTCTGGGGGAATCCTGAGGCGTTCCCAGGCCAGCCAAGAGACATAGTCCCTCCAGCGTGTCCTGGGTCTTCCCCGGGGCCTCCACCCAGTGGAACATGCCCGGAATACCTCACCAGGAAGGCATCCAGGAGGCATCCTAATCAGATACCCGAGCCACCTCATCTGGCGTCTCTCGATGTAGAGGTGCATCGGGTCTACTCTGAGCCCCTCCCGAATGACCGAGCCTCTCTAAGGGAGAGCCCAGCCACCGTGCAGAGGAAACTCATTTTGGCCGCTTGTACTCGCGATCTCGTTCTTTCGGTTACTACCCACAGCTCATGACCATAGGTGAGGGTAGGAACGTAGATCGACTGATAAATCGAGAGCTTTGCCTTTTGGCTCAGCTCCTTCTTCACCATGACAGACTAATGCAGCACCCGCATCACTGTGGACGCCACACCGATCTGCCTGTCGATCTCCCGTTCCATCGTCTCCCCACTCGTGAACAAGACCCTGAGGTACTTAAACTCCTCCACTTGGCGGAGAACCCCATCCCCGACCCGGGAAGAGCATTCTACCCTTTTCTGGCTAAGGACCATGGTCTCTGATTTCGAGGTGCTGATTCTCATACCAGCTGCTTCACACTCGGCTGCAAACTGTCCCAGCGAAAACTGAAGGTCACCGTCTGATGAAGACAACAGGACCACATCATCTGCAAACAGCAGAGACCTAATCCTGAGGTCACCAAACCGGACACCTTCAACGCCCTGACTGCGCCTAGAAATCCTGTTCATAAAAGTTATGAACAGAATCAGTGACAAGGGGCAGCCCTGACGGAGTCCAACCCTCACTGGAAACAAGTCTGACTTGTTGCCGCCCATGAGGACCAAGCTCTGGAACCGGTCATACAGGGACCGAACAGCCCTTAAAAGGAAGCCCGGCACCCCATATTCCAACCCCCTTTGAGGGGATTGGTTCCAGAGCCCAAGCCATGCGTCGAGGTGAGCCCGACTATATCTAGCCGGAACTTTCCAACCTCGTGCACCAGCTCAGGCTCCTTCCCCACCAGAGAGGTAACATTCCATTTCCCAAGAGCTAGCTTCTACAGCCGAGGATCGGACTGCCAGGGTCCCCATCTTCGTCCACTGCCCAGCTCACATGGCACCCGACCCCTATGGCCCCTCCTATGGGCGGTGAGCCCATTGGAGGGGGGACCCATGTGCCCTGTTCGGGCTGTGCTCGACCAGGCTCCATGGGTATAGGCCTGGCCACCAGGTGCTCACCATCGAGCCCCACTCCCAGGCCTGGCTCCGGGGGAGGGGTCCTGGTGAACCGTGTCCGGGCAAGGGAAAACGTGGTGCCATAATGTTTCTCTTCATAAGGGGTCTGGGAGGCCAATGGGGATTGTGTACGCGAGTACTGGAAGATACCATTAAAACCACAACATTGGACATGGAACTTATAGCATAACAGCATAAATCATAACAGAAATGAGTCCTCTTAGAAAATATATCAGTCTCAGAAAGGGTAAAAGTTAAATAAAACTCTTTTCTGCCCTTTGCTGGTGAGTTCCCTCTCTTCCTTTTCCCCTTGCGTCCATAAGAAGAGAGCGCAAACTTAAAGGTTTCGGCTGCAATAAATATTGAAACGAAGTTTGATATTCCGAAAAACAAACTGACCTAATTGAATTATGTAACCAAAAAGAAAATATAAATAACACAAATTGTGAGTGACAGTTACGTGTCGTTTCAAAGTCTATAACTATTCAAAAACGTAGAGAATAATGGAAATAGACCTTTCTATGGGTAGGTGTGTCCAAAGTTTTGACTGTATATTTAGTAATATATTTAGCTGCAGAGGCCCCTGAAAGATTATGCCCGTTCCTTTCATTCTGTGGCTGATTTAAGCTCAAACTGACCTTGGGTACAATCTGTGGATGCTGCTGGAACGACAGCAATGTATCCGGATGGCCCTGTCACACCCTCCCCTGTCAAATGCCAACTCCTCCCACACCCCTCAGACTGCACAATCTCTAGACCCCCTGCACACTCCCCCCTGCAATGGTTCCCTCCCTTTGTTGTGACATTGCTTCAGTTTTGGTGAGATTTGACTCAAAATGAAATGGACCCCACGTCATCACCCTTACAATATTCCAATAAAGTTTGTAAAAGACCCATCGGATACCTGTAAAGTATTCCTAAAGTACTCTCCTCATAAGATCAACCGTCTACGGCTCCTGCTTCAATTTTGGTGTAATTTGTCTCAAAATGAAATAAGGTATTCACCCATATCACATTTCCGTGACATGGTAGGAATAGCTATGAAAAACTTATCGCGTTCATGAGGTCAAGTGTCCTCTTCAGTCACACTTCCCTTTGTTGATCTAAGTGGTTCAAGATTCAAGATTTTAACGAACACAATGTGTATGCAAAATTTGAGAAAGGCCTACCAAGTATTTCTTGGGTTATTGTGCTAAAGAAAAAGTGTCTGGGCTGGTGGCGGACTGGTCTCTAAACCATGTCAATAATACACTGATTATTCTCAAACCAATGAATGATATTTATGAAAGTTTTGCAAGCCAGTTCCTTCTTTCCTGGGTGAAGGTTCTTATGCATCAGAATAAGCCATAAACTAACAAAACACAGGATGGCAAGTCACCAGAGCTGACAACAATCATATGCCTGCCTTTTGTTAAATAATAAATTGGCGGGTTTAAATATTTAGCTTATATATATATATATATACAATATATGTACAATACTGCCTTAACATGGTCATTTTATTCTTCCATCCATGCATCCATCCACCCAGCTGATTATTGTAAGCATGGTTGCAAGGCTTGTCACTGGCATGCAGGGGCAAATGGTGGACAGGATACCATACTATACCATCCGAGAGTGCACACACACACACACACACACACACACACACACACACACACACACACACACACACACACACACACATACAATGGCAAAGTTAGGTGCAAAAAGTAGCCTGATTTTCAGGAGATAATGAGAATTATCTACTAAAACAAACAATCAGGCAAAATAATTTACTAGCAACCTAGTTGCTTCCTTGGCATATAAGATTATAGGATCTTACATTACTGTATTACACACAGAAACATTAAAATGAGGGCTCTTTCACAGGTTTATATGATTGCTGTATTTTGCGGTGTTGGGCGTGTGCACTACACGCTCTGATGTACATAAAGACAGAAGTCACTCCCATTAATTAATCTGAATTTTGACTGTTTCCAGGGGAGGGTAAGATCCACGCGAGGGAGTCGTTCCAATCGGGGTCGACACGCCTTGTCATGCTGAGGCCTGAGGCCCTATGGTGTCAAGTGGCGCTTGGAGTGCCACCACGCTTGGAGTGCCACCACGCTTGCAGGCTAATTCCGACTACACCATTTACCCATACAATAGGCCTCTGAATTTGGTGATTGATGGCGAACAGTTTTGCCCAGCTTGCTGCCTCTGCTTGCACAGGGGCCCTCGGCTGTCAGCAGGGGGCGGCAGCTGCGTCGTTTACACCGTCCGCCTCGTATCTTGGCCTCGCAGCACCAACCGGGGCTCCCCGCGACCACGAGCATCAGACACTAATCGCCGCTTGATTCATGTCGTCTCTGTGCAGAGGCTGACGCCGGGGGACGTGGGGATGGGATGGTGCCGGAGCCAATTCCAGGCATTTTGTGTGCGCGTGATGTCACAGAGCCTTCATCTTTCTGTCGCGGCGAACTCACCGGCGTTCGCAGGCACAGCTGGCGTCATAAACAGGAGAAAGTGAGGTGCGCCAGAACCACATAAAAACTCCCCGTTCCCGTAACAACCTCTCCGAGCTCCCTCCTGACTCTATGGTGCTGATAGCTCTTCTAATAAAAATTAGCTCTCAGTTTCTTCCCTGGGGGATTAAAAAAGGCATCACCATTAGGGGGCACTGTAAGCCAGGGAACACATCCGTGCCCTCTAAAATCCCTCCTTCACTCCCCATCTGATTGGCAGCTTATATTATATTGCAGCCCACTTAGTGTGGGCATGTGTGTCTGGGGCAAAGCCGATGACATTGCGTGCATGTTATTTAACGCGATGAGGGTCCGTGTCGCCTGCCACCTGCGTTCTGAGCAGTAATGTCAGCGCTGCAGTTGACCCCATCGCCTTCATCACGTCACCAAGTAAACGTTTCTGGTTGCTTCAGTCTCCAGCTGGCGATTTTCGACTGAAACCCGCTAGCAGTTCCCTTTATCACTACAGCTGGATTAATTTAGGGTGCCAAAGGTACGACAGCAGGCAGGACATCACGGAGTTCAGCGTCCTTGACCATCACGCCACCTGCTGTCCACATGGCCTGTGCGTGATGTCACCTTGGGGGTGGAGTTTCTGAGAAATTGCAGACATTTCTATGCCCTAATTATGGGTTTTTGTCTCAGCCCCCCTGGAAAACTATTTCTTGAAATCGATTTAGCGAATCGTCCCATATTTTCTATATAGTCCGCACATTTTTTTTTGTACATGATTTGATAATTATGTGTAAGAACCCCCCCCCCCCGCCTGCCTGCCATTTGGCTAATATTTTATCATGGGAAGCTTCCTGCTTGGCACATTTTATCATCATGAACTCGCCCAATGGTCACATGCTAGTATCTCCCTTAGCTTCAGACAGGGGCCTGGATGGGCTTCAGTGGCCAGGCTGATGCCATTTTTGTACGAAGCCCTCCCATCCCTGCAACTATCCCATGCACCCACTGCATGGAATGACTGACAGGGCGGTTCATTTTCACCAGGAAAATACCCTTCCTGTACCTATACCGTGGAAAGAAGGAATGGGGGCAACAGGAAAGCCACTGTCTACTGCAGGTGACCTGCATGTGCTGGGTCAACAGGTGCCTGTCAGCCCCACCTCCACTTACATGCCGGCACAGAGGGTAACTATTTCCTGTGAGACTTCTGTCAATAATCGCGAAGCAAGAAACCAGGCTTGACAGCACAGTTGATTAATAAGAAGACAAACCTCCCTTGTTTGCTAGTTTTCCCCAGTCACCATCTAAGAAGAGTGATCTAACTTGTGTAGAGCTGCATCATGGGAAAACAGAGCAGGCTCCTTACAAAGGCTGCCACTGTAAATATTTGTACTTTTCTGCCTTAAAATATGCATACCTGTGATGCTTGTATATGTATTTTCTTTTCTTTTCATGACAGGCTATCAAGTCTTACCCATCTGAGAACCAGTTTCTGATGGTCTTTGAGTTACTATAAGAAAAAGCTATTAACCCACAATTAACCCCCAAGCTCCTGGGTAATCGTAGATGAATCAATTGGAGTAAATGAGACACGCTACGCATAAGGACAGTTTGCTAACCTCGTGGCAGCCTCAAGATTTAGGTATGCAGGTCCAAATGCATGTTTTAATCCCCAAACTGAATCCAAGTAGAATTTCCGCATTGTCGTTCCCAGCAGACAGGTTTTGCCCTGTGCTGCAGTACATCAACCCTCCCTTTTAAAGACTTAGGGAAAAAAATCCTTGTTTTACTCGATATCTTTTTTCTTTTTTTCTTCTATGCTTTTGTGATTAAGCAGTTTTAACACATAGAAGATAAAATGTCTGAGACACAGGGCACAAAGTCTCAGGTCTTTGGATATATCCTTTGATGCTTCTGCAGGATCAAAAGCAACATTTTGGTTGCATCCGCATATCATACGCGGCCCACAGCCTTAAAGCACGGACCACAGCCCCTTCAAAACCTCATAGTGCAAACTCCTCGATAAACATGTAGCCCTAATCTTTGAATTCTTTTGCCTCTTGACTGAGACCTGGCTAAACTTCACATCATGATCCGCACAAATCAAAGTGGTAAATCAAGAGCCATGCGTTGGACCTGAAATTATAGAAATCTTTCCTCAGAAAATCTTGTGTTCCCTAGAAACAGCATCATAGTTGAAAATTTCGCTTATGCGCGTTTCAGACGAGAATGGAGAGAAAAATTACTTCCATGTCCAATACTGCATTATTAAAGCATCTGTAAATATCTGTTCTTCTGGCGAGGGAATATCATTCTTTCTTTGACAGGCAGAATATATAATTCAAATTTCCACCCAGCTATCATGTAACTGATATTCAAGGCTCTGCTTCAATAAAGTACACAGGCTGCGTGTTATTTAGGTTTGCAGCGCTGGCTCCTACGACCATGCCGAGGGCCATCTTCCCTCTTCCCAGAACCACGCTGGTCAATACCACAGCATTGCGGAATATAGGATGTAGTATTATGTGACTAGTGATTTACCCATCAGATAGAAGCGACGTTGTGTTTGTTGCCATTCTGGAAGCAATGGATGCACAAACAGAAGCTCTAAAACTCAGGAATAACAAGGTCCCTCAGGTCCCCCAAGGTTTGCCAAGGTTCAACAAGGGTGCTCAAGGTTTGCTAAGGTCTGGCAAGGGCTCCCAAGGTACGGCAAGGTCCCCCAAAGTATGGCAAGGTCCCCCAAGGTCTGGCAAGGTCCCCCAGATCCACAAGGGTCCCCCAAGGTCCAGCAAGGTCCCCCAAGGTCCGGAAAGGTCCAGCAATGTCCCCCAAAGTATGGCAAGGCCCCCCAAGGTCTGGCAAGGTCTCCCAGATCCCCAAGGGTCACCCAAGGTCCAGCAAGGTCCCCCAAAGTACGGCAAGGGCCCCCAAAGTCTGGCAAGGTCCCCCAAGGTCGTAATGCACCGAACAGGAAATTTGAGCCCAATACTGAAAGCCGATTATTTCAAAAACTGACACTGAAACCGATTGTTTGGGAGGTTCTGCTTAAATAAGCTTAAAGGGACATTCCACATAAATAAATAAAAAAATTAATTCATTACAAATTCCAAAAATACGAAAGAGTGTTTATTTTTGGTAAGAAAACACAGGCATACCACGGTCCTTTGAAAATACCAGAAATTCTAGCATACAACAGTCCCAGAGCACTATATCTTATAACTATGTACATCTTATTGACTTAAAACATTTATAACATAGAAAGACTGATCATCAAGTGTGATAAATTCCATAATTGTCTGAGTAATATCTTTTGATTTTCCACTGTCTGCACTGAATTTTCTTTTGCTATCAAATGCTTATGTTACTGACAGAATAGCATTATTCTGTAGTGCTGCAGCCTTCTTTACAGGAACGGATTTGTTTTTCAGAAATACTTCCTACTCCTTCACAGTCTCACCTTAAGGTGAACAATCAAATTTGTTGTGTTGAAATGTTGATTAGGAGAAATTTTAACAGAGCCCTGTTTGCAAAATGCATTTCTAATGATGTCAAAATAATTCCACACAGCTGACATATTTCTAACTGTTCAGTACGCAGGTGTGCAAATCAATATGGGTCACCATTTTAAAGAGTAAATATCAGCTCATTTTTAATCATTGACTGATGGCCGACTGTTGCTCTAATGGCCAATACCAATAGCTGACTGATACAATTGGGGAACCTCTACATAAGACCCTATATGAGCTTTTTATGGCCACCTAGAGCCATGTCTTGGTCGTTCTCATTTGATGTAATTATTTTTCATCAGGACTCGAATGTCCACGTAAATATAAGTTGGGTTACTTTGGAAAACAGTGACTCACATGAAAAATAATCTTAACTTTATCCACAATAGTCAGAAATTATTATCCTCAATAGTCAGATATGGCCTCTACCATATGATTATGAGAACCACTTGTCTGCATCCATTTAAACATATTGCCCACCTTTGTTCTTCTTCTAAACCGAACTCAGGCTCTCCAGGACCACAGCCAGTTACGGCCAGTGATGAGGGTGTTTGTGAGTCTATTGACGCAAGAAAATAATTGAGGTTCAAGGTGAAATGGAGAACAAAGAGGCCACTGCACATATCAAGCTGACTCTTCAGAAACTCCTCCAGGGGTTTGTGTGATTGGATCAAGACAAACATGGCGCTAGTTGACGTTACAGCGATGGATTGGCTTGCTGTGATCCTGGCTCTACCAGAACAGCAGAAGGATGCAGCACTGACTGAAGCTATAAATATGCTTAGTGTGAGAGAGTCTGGGGGCCAGGAGGTCCAGCTGTATGACATGTGTGCTAAGGGCAGAGGAAACGGAATCATCGTGAAGCCGATTCTGTATTTCCCCAGGAAGGTTCTTAAAGCCGAATGTATGAGTGAAGGGTTAGACACGCAGGGTGTTCTGCTAATCTGCTTAAATCTGCTTATTTTATGATTGGAGTGCTTAAGGTTCACACTTCCTGATGGACTGCGAATCTGGCCGACGATTTGGAGAACACCATGGATATCTGGGTTCTGTGCTACCCAATGCAAAAAAAATAGCAGGTTAAGAGCTCCATAAAGCTTTTGCCTTGCCTAAGAAAGTGTCTTAACAGCATGCTTGGAGTGTTGCAGTATCCATCTGCAGAACAACGGGATCCCTGAGGGCACTCCACATCACCAGCTTCAGCCTCAGCTTCAGCCTCAGCACACAGCCTCAGCAACTGGTGCTGACTGACTAATGGAGATCCGAAATGCCTTTGGAAAATTGAACTGGATCATGTTTTGATTGCTTCCTTTTTTATTTCATACTGGGAGGAATGGTACAGCCAACAGGAAAAAGTGGAAAGTCAGACTGGGAAGACTGTTAGGAAAATGCCAATGTGGAGGAGAAGACTCAGCAGCAATGTTCTTACTCGTCACCATCCACTCTTTATAGCCACCATCTTTGCTGTTTCATGTAGAAGTCATTGCAATAGTGATGAAATGGCAATAGGAATCTCAGATTAGCCAATGAGGACTCTGCAATAGTGATAAAATAGGGCTTAGTGGCAGTGGTAATGTGGCAATGGGAATCTCTGATAAGCCAATAGGGGCTTGGCTGAAGTCCTGTGGCAATGGGAACCTCAGATCAGCCAAAGGGGGACTTGCAATGCTATTAAATGGGTAATGAAAATCTGATAATGTCCAGAAGCATTTCATCTGAGAATGACCCAGCATCATAGTTGGGATTATCATCAATTACACTGCTCATTAGGGAGTAGGATGGACTAAAGTGTAAATCTTCCCAGGATACAGTAAGAACTAATACTACACCCACAGTCCCCAAAGAAGAGCTGTGGGACAGCAACCTGACGCTTAACGAGGTTTGAGACACATGGTATTTCTTGCTGAAGAGGAAAGAAAGAGGTATGGGCACATTCGGTATCTGTGGTGTACGTTACATTGATATATCAACAATAAATTGGCCAACAGAGTATTTCTGATAGGCTCCAGCTTTGCAAATGGCCCAAAGAACTCTGTTCCTTTCTGCGTCCTTAAAGTGTCCCTATAGGCCAAACTAGATCCTCCGAAAAGTGTCGCCTTTGTTGAGGGCCGTTCCGTTTCACTTTCATTGTGTGAGAGAAGTAGGAGTGAAGCAACCTTCAAAGCACGAGCAGTGAAGCAGCCCTTCAGCCCAAGTTTCTCATAGGGGTTCTGCGCTGTTTACCCACGTTGCGGTGTTATATCTGCAACCATTCAGCTAAACAGAGAAGATGGCAAGAAAAAAAAAACAGGCTCTGAAGTTTATTAAAGGGGTTTGCGTGAAATGACTTTCTGGCAGAGCACCCAGACAGGGACGACAGTAACAGAAATTGATAGGAGCTTTTTGCCTCAGGTTCTGCTATATTTCTGCCCCCCCTTTAAGGTAAGAGATGTGGTAGTCCAAGCGCAAAGTCAATCCGGTGGAGTGTATCTGACAACCAAGCAAATCAAAAAAAAAAAAAAAAAAAAAAAACGAAGCTCTGCATGTTTCTCAAGTTTATGGCACTTTGCCTGTTTGTCTTTCCGTGAAGCTGAATGGGGAGCGTGCTGTGATGTTGGGACAGGCCATGGGAGGAGACGACGGAAAGGGCTACAAGACAGGCATAAAGTGCTTAGGGATGCTCCGATGTTGTAGCCATGAATAAGGGGACCGGCCGTATGTCGCTTCGGGTATTTGCATGATCAGATGAATGGAGACTCCCGTACAGCTGTGCATCATGGCTACTCAGGGTGAGTGGCTCAGTTTGAGAGACAATCCTGACAGCTGGACGTTTAAACGGGAGGAATGGAGGGATCCTGGGGGAGTGCTGGCGCGTGTGTGCGTGCTGGCGGCCCTCGACTGTTCAGCGCTCCTCCCCACACCACATTCCACTTATGTCCCTCCCTTGATCAATTCAAGCGTCTCCAGCTACAATTATACAGTATAAGAGAGAACGGGCAAAGCTGCAGCTTCATTGCACTGCCAGGAGAGCCACTGGAAGGTAACAAAGGTCCGCCCACGGGGCTCCCGCCCCTGACGCGCACTGATCCTGAATGGGGGGGAGGGCTCCCATAAGCATGGGTTCGTGCGGAAAACAGAACACGACTAGTCTGGAGGAAACTCAAAAGGATTTTCGCAGCAGTGCTGACATGAACGGCAAACAATGCGACTTGCAGAAGGCTGATATCTTCACGCCACAGATGCCAGCCACTGCCGTCATGCCCCCCGCCCCCCACACACCCCACCGCCTACCGCCATGTTGTCATCTGTCTGCCTCTGCTAAGCGGACAGCCCCGGACACATGCACCTCACGGAAGAAACATGGATAGGAGGAATCTCTCCCAATACCAACAGAGGCACAGGCGTCTGAATGATTAATGCCGTATTTTTCAGCAGAGACGTCCCGCTCAATCCAATCCCACATGCGATCGCAGACGTGCCATTTCCCTATGTTTCCTCAATTCGTCTCCTTTCCTAAAGCTGCGGGCTAGATGGGAGTCAGGAGGTGATAATTCTTATCACTGACAATAAATCATGCAAATTGCATTTGTTTTTTTTTTATTGTGCAAGAAACAAATATGAATCATTCACCTGTACAGAAAAGCCAGAACAGACTAAATCTAAGCTAACCTTTTAAAAAGGAGGAAGGAGAAATAATGAGAGGACCTTAAATGGAGATAAGCATCATCTACCGTCTCAATTAGTCTTGAGCCTCTAGGGTCTGTGGGGCCTCGGTGATAAAATGCTGGAGTAAATCACTGTGTCTGTAGAGGTTCAGCTTGGTGCTGCGATACAAACAGGACAAACAAGAACTATGCCTTACCAAAGCTGCATCCCTTGGGACTAGACATTCCTGCCAATGTTGTGACATGAACCCACTGGTATTCATTTCACTGGTGTCAGCTTTCAGCTTTATTGACTGGACTTTTGTATCCCGCTCTTGGGTGACCATAGCCTTCTCCGACACCAACTATGATTCCATGTGGGGACAAGACCCACGGTCACTCAGTTCTCTCAATTTCCACTGTAACCTCTCAGCCCTCTCATCAGGGACATTGATACCAACTATAATCAGCCAATTCCATAGACCTTGATTTCTGGGCCTTCATAGCCCTGGATGGTCAATCCTGGCCACATTAGCTTTCATGAAACAAGGACACAAAGTGTGGAGTTGCAGTTAATACCCAAAGGTAAGCCTAACTCATCTGAAACAGATCCAAAGCCTGTATAAACAACACTGCTCAAAACCAGTCATTGAGAGTGCCTGCCTGCATGTATGTTCCCCCAAAGGCAAGTTATAAACTGCACAGCAATTCTACTGCATGAATTTAAAACCCCTCAGAGTGCTGGACATAGATTCACGAAGGCAACAATTTCATGCACATCAATACCCTGCAGTGCCCAAAGCTTCAGGCTCCACTCAGAGTCATGACGGTGCACCTCTCAGTCCTAATGGTGCACCTCTCAGTCCATGTGGTGAACCTCTCAGTCCACGTGGTGCATCTCTCAGGCCTCGTCGTGCACCTCTCAGTCCATGTGGTGCACCTCTCAGCATAACCTTTAACTGGCCAGCTTCACAAAAGTGTCCAGCTATGCGGCTGAATACGTGCAAAGGTGAAATTCATGTGAATATCGATAAGCTCAGGCTGGAATCTAAAGGAGCGGTAACAGCGAAACGGCCAACGATTCTGCTGAAGACATAGCCCTGCTGTTTCCACGCCTAAGCAGGATTTGGGGGATTTAGTGGTGACAGAGGAAGAAAATGACCTTCACATGCCCTTCACTGGGTTGATGAGGCAATACCCGTATGCCTCTATGAAATGATATACAATAGAGAGACAGATTCATTACAAGATGTGAAAGCTGTGTAAAAACTTAGAACCATTTAAAGGCACCTGGAAAATATGAAACGAAATAGCTCATGAAGCAATTGAGGAAGGAAGTATCAATTAATCCAGTCATTAATGAAATTTTTCTCTTGTACGAACAGGCAGCTGATGATTTACGCTATACCCTTTTACTCTTATTAACATGTTCTGTGATTTCTGCAGAATTACATTAATGGGGAAGAAAACTAAAATCCTATTTCTGTGAAAATGTCTGCACTTGGCAAGGTATGATTTACATCAGTATCTTGCAGTGAGAATTAAGCACTGGCGACAGTCTGCATTCTCATATCCACTTTCGTCTGTAATAACCCAAGGTAAAACATTAATATTTCATCCAGCCTCTGGAATCAAATTGAATTTTTTTCTTCAGTCATCTTCTGAGACTCTACAGGATAGAAATGCAGATACTGTAACATGCAGCAAGAAGATGGAAGGTACAGACGCCACTAATTGTGAGAAATGATGTAAAATAGAGCTCTAGCTTCACCCATAACCCCCGTCCATCAGTGGGACTGATCCAGCAGGGTACTGTGCACATGCTGGGATACTCACCACGCTTCCTTGCCTTCCAGAGACAAGCCAGGCGTGGGACTTTCGAAGATGACCCTCCGCTTTTGTCTTTTAAGGTACAGCATTCATCCCACACTACTTAGATTCAAACTGCTTTTTAAATGCGTCTGTTCAGAAATGAAGCAGGTCCACACAGAGAGAAACCAGAAACAAATACAGCGACAAGGCAGCACATTCGGAGAAATTAAAAACATCAATCAGATGAATGAAGACTCCCGTACAGCCGTGCATCATGGCTACTCAGGGTGAGTGGCTCAGTTTGAGAGACAATCCTGACAGCTGGACGTTTAAACGGGAGGAATGGAGGGATCCTGGGGGAGTACTGGCGCGTGTGTGTTAACCACACTTCCAAGCTAACCACAAACATTTTTTTGTGTTCATTTTCTCCATAATTTATATACATATATCCCACTCAGCCACACTTACAATCTCTACTTACTAGCGACTGTAAGTATAAACATCTCTTGAAGAGTTTAACAACATATTGTACAGGGTCTTTTACTGTTTAACTAAAGTCTCCCAAGTACAATTATGTCTAAGTGTTCCCTCACCTAAGTGTATCACATCATGCAGTACTCATGTTTGACTCTTTCAGCAGTTCATTGGAATGTAACCCCATCATTAGTCAAGGAGCATCTGTAGAGTAACGAGTACTTCATTACTAAGTACATTAGGTTAAGAATCTTACTCAAGGACAGTTGAACTACTCCCAGGACAACCTTTAGGTTGCAATTGGGATCCGTGACCACTGCCAGCTGGTAGCATACACCAAAAACACCCAATTTAATTACGTAAATTGCAGTGTGGAAGCAGTGGTTTGATAACTGCCTTGCAGGTCAGGAGGAATAGGTACTGAATTAAATTCCCGGACCCGAAAGTACTGGGGAATAGCGACAGAATGTTTGGTCTATGAAACGCCCTGCCTGCATCTTGGCGTTCCTGCCATTCTCCATTGGCAAGCGAACGTTCCCTGGGAGATCTGTTGTCCAAAGTGACCCCTCTCAGCCTCCTACTCATGGGGAACAAGGAGCAAGCCAGTGCAGGACAAATCACCTTTGCTCTGCATCATGGGTAACATAATAAAATGTCAGTTTTGGTAGTAGAACGAAGACTAAAGGGCTTGGAGCTCCACTGATGGCTGATATAAAGTGCCTCACATTGATGATTTTTGTAGCCTATTGATTACATATACTGCAAATTCCGCCAAACCCCCTTAATTTCAAACCCACGCCCCACCCTCACCTAATTTCAAAACTGATTCTGTTTCACTTGTTGTACCAAATTTGCAACGAACCACGAACCCAAAACCGACGTTTGTACCAAACTGTGTCATTACCCGCCTACTAAATACACATTGGAAATTCACATTCTAAATCTTACCATAACCTAGGCTAACTTAGCCTGTGTGGCCATACTAGCTTTTGGAGCTAGCTAAAAAGGTCACGCTGCAAACTGTCAGCGATTGTTCAGCTATTATTCGTCATTGTAATTTCATCTTTATTACAATAACCGAGCAGTAGCAGACACAATTGTTCCATTACTTGGTTTATGTTGGCCTCAGCTGGGGCCTGGAATAATTTGGCTTGCTCTGGGCCTCGCCCCCTCTTAGAGACGGCCTGACTATGCAGCTACATAGCCATTAGTGATAAACCTTCACACTCCCAGCCTGCAGCATCAAGAATGGCTCATAGTTACTGCTCTGTTGCCATGGGGGATTATTCTCACAATGGAGCATCTCATCTCTGCATTTTCCCAAAAGACTTCTTTGCACAAGTTCACAAGCCTAATAGCTCCAGATAATGGGCCCAGGAAAACCGTAATAACGAAACACAGCATTAAAATACTACAGGCTCCTCATAACATCATGGTAAACCCTCATCATACTTCCAATTTAATATTATTCCATACATTAATCACAAACCAACAAAACATCCAAAAGTCTTGTCAGGAATCATTATGGATTCACGAGACATTACTTTAATATGCAGAAAAGTGTCATATCCATGCTCCTGCATCAATCTTCCTTAAAAAAATCAAAAACCCCAAGTGCCCTTTTGACTTCAATGCCTCTGGGGATAACGTTCAACCTTTGTCAGCCTGTCCATCTGAATTGCAAAGAGATTTCCACTGCAGTCTTAGCATAATTGAATTAATCAAAAGTAAAACTAGAGGTTTAACCTAGTTTTTAGATGAGAACAGTAAGAGAAAGATAAAGATCAGAAAGTCCAGGAAGCGGAGTCTCCAGAATGGTCATTGTAAGCATGGCCGCTTCAAAAGGCTTCCTTGTGTTGTAATCAGAAAAGGCAGAGCCAGAAACTTTCAATCGAAAAAACAGACAAAACAAAACAGCTGACCTGCCCATTCAGATCTGGTTAGTCATTTTTATAAATGGTTTTCACAGGTATAAATCTGTTGGAACTATTACTTTGAGACTGCTGTTGAGTTGGCAATAGGTTTAAACTGTCTCTTTTCTGTAGGTAGACATGGTATTGACTGGAATAGTACACAGTACAGCAGATTTATTATGTTCTTTATACCAGTTAGATTAAAGACATAACCACAACAATCTGCCATTAGAGTTATTTCCTTTTGTTCATGTGCAACACAGTATCCTCCAGTGGAAAAGCATTTTACTGGTTCCTATAGCAGGTTTGTTAATGTGAGGCTGAAAGGGTCTCTTTTCTCCTTACTCAAGGGACTACAAGAAATTACTGGTGGGAGGAAGCAGTGGAGATTGTTGTGAGGGAGAATGACAAGTGGAGATCAAAGGGAAGAAAGAATGTAAAGAGCTGGCAATATCCTTCATGGCTTGTGGACCCCTAATCCAGCCATCAAGCCACTTGATTAGGGGCCCTCTGCATCATATTCAATTCCAGCATGCTGGTCTGCCACCTTCCTAACATTCCTCTGAATGGGCCCCAGTTCTATTGTATGCTGATGGTCACTTGTGGCCACAGGGATGATAAAACCAAGTCCAAAGGAGCTGCTCACCTCTCCATGACTGAAGGACAACAAACTGCTCAGGATTAGATACCAACAGAGCGAATGAAGAGCATCCTGACAAGCACCCTTGGTAGTTCCTTGGTCCACAATGCATTATGTTATAATAAAGATCCTCTTTCCTTCTTCTTTATGAACATAATGGTAAGTAGTAAATCAATCCAAACATGCAAACCTCCATGTACTGAGTACAAGTGTGTGCTGGCTTATAGGTCCATTTGCCTTCTGGCTGTCGTGCCTCTGACTGTTTGTGGCACTCTGATGATTCAGAGCATTAAAACAGCTGCCAGCAGCACCCCATTCTGACACTCCCTGCAGTACCCATGGTCTTTGTTGGACAGGTGTCAAGTACTGCAATTCCGTGCAAATCTCATTTGTCTTCATCTCAGCTAACTTTTATGTACTAACACGAACATTTGCTCTCCTGATTAAAATCCCAGCAAGTCTGTACAGTTGCAACAAACTCTGCATCTCACAAAGGGCAATTACGCTCTTAGCCAACATAATCAAATTTCTATATATTTCATGCCTTTGCAAAAAAGTTCCAATTGATGGAAGACCACCTTTCCTATGCTGTTTTTTCCCCATTTTTCCCTCTGTAGTCACAGTTTTATTCTGAATTAAACATCCACACAGTATTCAGTTTTTGGTGCACCTCTCTCTGTAACCCCTGGATGGCCAATCAAATATGAAAGAAAAAGAAAGGAGAATAGGTGGAAAGAGAATCTTTTGGACAAGTTCTGTTTTCAAAACATCACAGGCATAATTAAATACCGATAGATTGAAAAGCTTAAGGGAATCCCCTCCCAAAATGCACATATTCTCCCATGTACACTCTGTCAGCCAACCACGATGCAGCACTTACTGTGGCGTTGGGGCTGATATAAATGCGGTTCTCACCTCAGAGCAACAGCTTGGATTTACTTGTCTCTTACCACAGTGCGTTTTATTGTCTATCTTCCTGGGCCTTAATGGTGTCCCGCACTTTCCAGAGGAATGTAGCGTCGCTGCTGCCAGCGTTCATTGCACTATAAATCAGCTATATTGGTCCATAAAACAAATCCATGCATGACTCTACAAATATTAAGAGTGTGGGGGGGGGGGAGACAAAAGCAGAGGAATTCACAGGGGAGTGTCAGTTCACCAGGAAACAAGCAAACCTTTTGGAAAATCTCTCACTTTACTATGCTTGATAGACATGGAACCTGACATAAGACCAGGAACCTGACATAAAACCAGGAACCTGACATAAACCTTTGTAGATAAAACTTTAGATCATGTCAAACTCAGGAAGCTGGAGAGAGCAGAATTACACCCCTGCTATTTAAGAGGCCAAGGTCATGATTATCTGAGGCTGGCAGGAGGCTGGTCAAAGACTCGTATGAAATCAGTGTCGCTGGAGGTTAATCATTTCTCACACAGATGGCCCGTGCCTGCCTGAAACTAACAAACCAAGCGGCAGTGCCATTTTCTACGCACCACTGCGGTTTTAAGTGGGAGTCACGGACCCTAATTTGTCCATATTACTGATTGCCAGGTTTCTCCTGCCCAAAACAAACCCCTGACACACAACGACTTCAATAACCGATAACATAAACCAACACTGCCACTGGCAGACTGTACACTGTACAATGCAGAATATCCCAAATGCTAGAAAAATCAGGAGGATTGTGTGTAAAAAAATATGCAGTCAAAAGTCTTTCACATACATACACACACACACACACACACACACACACACACACATGCACACACACACACACAAACACTGAAGTCAGCCTGCTGTGCTTATGTCCTGCAAGAGCTTCAGCCACAAGTGATTGTGAAGTGGATGCATTTAGGAGCTATTTTACTTGTGAAGTGGTATTTTCCAGAAACTGACAAAGGAACATGATCACCTGATCAACATCAATATCCAGCCTGAATGGCAGAAAATCCTACCAGTGATGATGCAACATCTAATGGAAAGCCATCCAGAGCAGCAGAGCCTATCATGGCAAAGGCACACCAAACTCACATTAATAACCATTTTCAAACGGTAATAGCTATTTCAGAATACGATGTTGGAAAAGTTGGTGTCCACGTACTTTTGATCATACACTGTATCTTTATCTGTGTTTATCTCAGTAAGACATTCCAGTTACAATTGACACCGAATCAATGCATCTGATATTCCACTGTCACTAATTAAAATTGGTCTCAATTAACTTGTCTGGTAAAAAAAAATGTGGGTGCTTCAGTCCAAAGAACAGTGACACATTCTAGTTTACATAGAACTCAGCTAAAGGCTTTCAGACCCAATCTTTCATAACCCTTCACAGGTCATGTGACCATACAGTCAGGGTATTTACTTCTACTTCACTTCCAAAAGAGGTAACGCCAAAATAATAGCTAAGAGATATTTACTGCAGCATGTATTTGATGTATCAGATACCATGTCAGACTATGGCATTGGAATTAATTTTGTTAGTGTTTGGTGGCATTGAGCTTTTAATTGCTTAACCTGAACCAAACGCTTTGGGTAGCTTTCACAAGCTCCTCACAATATGCTGCTGGTATTTTAGCTCATCTCTCCCAGCAGAACTGGACCCTCTCCATCAGAGACACTTTATCAGTTCTGTCCGTGAATTTTTAATGGAATCCAGGTCTAGGCTTTGTGGCGGCCGCTCCAACACTTCTGCTTTGTTGTCTTTAAGCCATTTTGCTACGCATGTCAAAATGTGTGATTACAATGTTTAATTCTTGCTAATGGTACTCAAAATTTCAGACGCAGGGCACATTTTAAAATTAAACAGAAAGTATAAAATCAAAGAAATCGCTACAGATCATGCAGAGAACATGAGTGTTTCAGGTAGAGAACCAAGACCTGTGGTCAGTGATTAAATACCAAGAAGATTTACTACTGTAACACACTTGTGGCCCAGTCATACTCCATGGCCCTGTGTAGCCTGCCTGAACGGGGTGAGATGCAAGTCAAGTTTTAATAGATTGATAAGCAATGAAAAACATGGGTTTTACCCATAATACAGTTGAATACCAAGAGGTACATGAAGCTAAATTAATAAAATGATGGCTGTACACCCCTAATATTAAATTTGGACTCATCTATTCTCTCCAACAAATAGAAGTTATGTCCCTCCCATAACAAACTCTTCCCTATGCCATTGGCTGTATTTTACACACACACACACACACACACACATATAAATGGAGACTGTCTATTGCATTTCAATCAGAAAAACCCTAATCCCAATCATGACACCTTTAACGCCTATCCACCCCTAACTTTAACCATAAGTAACCAACACAAATACAGTGGTACCTTGGTTCTCGAACTCACTAGAACCTGCATTTCTTGAAAGTCAAACAAACCAGTTTGACCTAGAACTCGATCTGGATATCAGAAGTCGAACCGTGAATGCTGACCTAATATAAATTGTTTGTGCCAGGAAATGAGTCATACTACAATGCAATTCTTACTTGCATGCCTTCTTCACCGACTGGACGATTAACCAAATAAAGCAGTGCAACATTACAGTAACTAACAATAAATAAACCACTAACTTAAGTGTGTTATGCTATTAGAGCATTTATGTCATTTATTTAAACTTTATTTTACCAGGTAAATTAACTGAAAACCAGTTCTCACTGCTTTACGTGATATTCAGGGGAAATAGCTGATTACGCAAGGAAGGAGCAGAACAGGGGTAAAGTTGGGATAAGATCTTTATTGTTTTGGAAGCCATTAAGAAAAAAATTCTCTTCTTGTTTTATCCTGTTCATTTTGTGTTTAAATGCAAAAGAAAAAATCAACACATTTACATGTAATTTTCGCGGGCCGGGAACAAATTAATTGGTTTTCCATTATTTCTTATGGGAAAAATTCGATCAGAGCTCGAACTTTTTAGGATTCTTTGCTTCCACAACGATCTGTTTAAAAAAATATATTGCAAGACTCGGAGTGTTTTAACTATGCATTTGTACATGGGCAATTTTGAAATAACAACTGATTTATGGACTTAGCAATGGACAATTTTTGAAGTAACAATGGTGACTTGGGTCACACCAAAGCAAAATGTTTAATTAGTGGAGGAAGAAAGTTCTATTATTAAATGTGCTTTTGGTTCACAAGTGAAAATATGATGTCTTTAGGTACAAAGGTGTAAGCCAAACGTATAGTAACTACGGCATAAGTGGGTTAATGCACTTTAAGCTGTGAATTATATGTTTTTAAGTGCACTTCACAGAGGCCGCTTTTCACCTCCAGCTGTGCGTTTAAAAACGAATATTGCGAGGCTTGATGTGCATTAACCCATACTTAATGAATACACTAAATTACTGCCATTTTTTTTCTTCCCTCTTTTCATTTCTGGGATGGACTGACCCTCATGACCAGGATAAGTAGGCATAAAATAGATGGACTGCATGTATGCATCTTGTTTTTTTTTGTTAATTACCAGAATCTTATTTCAAAACTGTTTGGCATTGGACAACGGTTTTAATAAAACACATGAAGTGTCCTAGGAGGATTACTCATTCTCATTACACACACCACAAATCCAGAGAGGAGGAACGGTATCGCCGTACTGTAAGTCCAAACTTCTCCATCATTTCCCTTCATAAAGTAGCAAAATTCCTGCATGTTCCCAACTTTCAATTAAAAAAATAAATCATCGTAAATTGGCAAATAAGCTGTCTCACTAATCTGTCATTATCTCAATTGCACAGTTGCTGACATTTAGGGTTTTTTTTTTTCTTTTGTACATCATGGTCTGCCTAGCACATTCTGTCGGAGGATTGGATCTCTGCCTGGCCGATTGTGGCCGTGGCCGTGTGACTGCCTGCGTGCCCCTACAACCCTGGCGACCAGCCCCTGATCAATCGACTCACAGCGGCTCTCTTTAGGAAGCGACGCCGAGCCAAAAGCCACCATTGAGAGTAGCAAGTGAACCACAGCAGGCGGTGGGGGGCTCGCAAACTGAGGCCCACTCATCACTCCCCGGAAGGCTTGTCTGATCAGACGCCTCGAACGCTGAGGACCCAGGCCCTGTGAGGATCTCACACCACGTCTGGATGATTAGACTGGCAAGCCGCTACATGCAGCCGGACATGGCTGCAATTATTTGCCATTCACGGCACATCGCAGCACCAGCGCGACGCAAACGGCGCTCCTGCCAAAGCGACAATATGCACAGACACTCAAAGTGTCCAAACTGACCCAGTTCCCATCGGCACGCGCAAAAACAATCATCTCCCCTCGCAAAACAAATGGTATGGAACTTAAACACCATATGGGCAGCTTCTTTTTTTAGGAAGAGGAAGGGAGAAAAAAAACAAAACTTGTGCAAATGAACATAAAAGATTTGCATTTGCAAAAAAAAGAGCTCATTTGTGAGCCCAGAAATTGTGAATCGATTCTTTACAGAAGGCAAAGTTGCAGAAAAAGCCAAATTCCTAAATGCATGTTTATACACACATTCCAGGAATATCCCCCAATGATTTGATTTAAAGTATCTGAATAATTCTTTGTCTACAAGTTAGATTTCCAGGATATAAACAATTTAACCCTTACCTGTACCAGGTCTACTAGCAGCCTTTTGATATTGATGATAAATAGACAACCCTGTATCTTACCTATCTGCATCTCCATGGTGATTATCTTGTTTTCTGAAGGAAAGAGAATCTTCGGGGGTCTGTCTGTCAGAGGGGCTGGGAAGAGACAACAGACAAGCAAATGTTAGTTGACCACCCTTAAGCGTAAACATGCACATGGTCCCATTTCAGCTGCGAGAACAACAACACAGTCCAAAAATAAATGTGCAGATCTTAGGAGAGGAGTTTTGTCTCTGTTCCAGCGAGAGATGTATACTAATAATTCAGAGCATAAACAGATTTAGGGAGCAGTGATATCTCCTAACCTGTGAAATGAAAACATTTTTGTCTTTCTTTTTTTTGCATGAGGGCATCTGCCACCGTCAGCTCTGTGGACACCAGCCATCGGAAAAATAAGACGGGAGCATTCGGGTTCCAGAACATTCTAGCGCAGTTCTGACCCACTGACTGCAAGACTGTGCCTGTGGAGAAGCAGGAAGGCGAGAGGCGAGATGTACACACAGGCACGGGGCCTGCAGGCACCTGCAGAATGTCGCTCCTAAGCTGAGGCACTACAGTGCCTGAGAACTTCACAGAAGAGCCATTTGGCACAGAAATTTGGGCCGGACCGGGTGCCTCGGCAATTAAGAAGGAGCCCTTGAACAGGCGGGGAGTGGACATGAAAGCCAGGTAGCATTTGGCACACTCACAGCACCAAGAGGCACATTTCCACATACTGAAGCTATAGTCTGACTCCTTCATCACTAGGAATACACTAGCAGCTCAAGTTAAAATGGGTGCATGTGTGTGAAAGTCACTGCACTGCATGTGCATGCAGCCTTATTAATGGCCCTTCTGTTATTTTATGCTCGGGACAGTTCAGATCCCTTTATAGTACTGGAGCACAACCTTTCAAGGATGTGCAGTTGCAGTCTCCTGCTTTTTAACCCAGTGGAAAGTAAAAAAGCTCCGGGGCCTGAAGACGTACTCAACATCAAAAATGCGTCAACATGCACCAAGGAGTGCGAGTGAATCATCGGGAGCCTCTCAGAATGGAAACCACTGTTTCCCATGGAAGATGCGAGAGTTCCTACTTAACAAGCAATCATCTGTCGACCACCCTGCTGTGCCATTAACCGAGCCCTATTTTAACATGCAGTAGGACTGTTGATGACAAGGGGACACGATTGTTTTTTCCCCTTTCCGAAGTAAATGTGCAGAGTCAAGTGGGAGAGACACCCCAAAAATTCTTCCTTGTTCTTCGTACTCAGTGGTAAATTGGTGTCACCTGATTTTTAAGGCAGTGAACAGCCTGAAGGACCGACTGTATTTTTTTCTTCTATATTACCACGGCAGAACAAAGTCTTCCCATTCTTTCTCAGTCATCAAAATGTGAAACATGTAAAAAAAAAAAAAAAAAAAAATCCATCCCTGGTATGAAAATTCTCTCGGTCCTTTGCGCCACTTATGCCCGAGAAAAAGTGCATCGTTAAAAATTTATGAAGTAAACAATCTGCATGACGTGCAAGCTGCTCGTGTTCAGGAAATAATAAAACCTGAAGTGAGATCGAACGCCATCGGCTAGTCACTGCGGCAAGACGGGCGATACATCTTCGTCCACGGTTTTAGGTGGGACGCAGTACATGTGAAATATTCAGCATGGGAGGAATGCGAATGGGTGTAGTATCAAAGACCAGTGTTTGTTTGCAGGTAGAGGTTGAAAAGAAAATAGGATGAATGGCTTGGTGTCTTTTTAAACATGGTGCCAGTGGTTCCTCTGATGTAGAAGGTGGGACTCCACTTTCGGCCATATTTGTGTCAAACTTGCTGCTCATTTAGGAGCCTGATGGGCTCCTCGGGATGGCAATGAATGCCCAAGTGCCCAGTGCCCATCACAAAGGGTTGCCTAAGGATGAGGAGAGTCCTATTATGTTCCAGGAATGGCAGCTGAGTTTTGGAGAGTGCAGTCTGCATGCTGCTTTGAAAAATGGACTTGAGGCCACATGGTCATATTTGCGATGCACTTATGGATAAAAAGAAATCACTGGCAGCACCCTTTCTGCTCGTCTGCACTGTGCATCAATACTGATTAAGCATCATCCATAACAAATGGCAGGTACTTAGAGAAGCTCTCAGTCAAGCCATTCATTAGGTGTTTTCTTTAACCCTCTGGACTCGGAGGTCCCGCCGGCGGGATCTGACAGAAATTTCATGTCATTAAAACGGATACATGCCTGTAACCCTTAATAGCAGTAAAGCCCCAAACTCGAGCTGGGCTCTTATGCATCTCCTCATGTACTTTTAAAGAAACACAATTGTAGACTTAAGATCCTTGGAAGATGTTTGATACGCATCCTTCGTGACGACATCTCATCTGTATTACTGCATAATTGAATAAATGTGCAGACATTAAGAATACTGATGAATGAGGTCCAGTGGAAAACTCGTGTTTTTCAGGTCAGTGCAGTTTGGATTATGGATACATCTTCAGCCATGACATGGAAAAGAATAAATATCAATCATGGTGCCTGCCAAAGTCATTTTTGAGAGGCTTTCCCATTCTTCCTGGCTACGTGTGCGTCAGAAGGGTTATGGAGGCGAAGGCTAGTGGTTAGCAGAGCCATTCATCTTCCTGGGTTCTGGATGGAGGAGAGACGTCCTGTCATGTTGCAGTCAGGGTCCCGATTTGTGGTCAGTGGCACCCCCACATGCCACCACCTTAAACCAGAAGGCAATTAATCTCCCTCAACCTCCGCCCTGGCAATCCCTCAATCATGAAGAAGGACAAGAATCTGCCAGAACAGAGCCGATGCAATCACTCTAATTGCTGCCCGATTGGTGGTGGGGGGTGTGGTGGGGGTGGTTGCTTCCTGACATTTTCTAATTAATATGTACTAGTTTTGAATATGAATCATTGTAAAAATGAAAGGGAGATCCTAATCGGCTGGGAGAAGGGGGAGTGCCGCATGGGCCCAGCCTACTGGGGAACTTAAGACTGAATCTTCTGTCAACAAGAGAAGAGGTGGATAATTCAGGCCCAGAGAGTCATAAAGGGTCACAGTGACAGAGTGCTTTGCTTGAATCTAAAGATTGGTCTGGACTTTTACTCTGTGGACCTGAACTGCCCACCTCTGCATAAGAGACAAGCAAATCTGTGAACAGTGGGTCAATGTTGACTGATGCCAGTAGGGGGCACCTCAGACATGACTGGGGAAGGACAATGAGAAGCCTAGCAGATAACTGATATCTAGAAGACAGAAAACAAAAAGGAAAAGGTATTCGCATGTCCTACACAGGGTGACCTGGAGCAAACTGGAGCAACACACTGAGTAAGGAAGGAGAGAGAAGCAATATGGCCAATGCCATAAATTCAAACTGGAGCGGAAGGCTCAGTAAGCATTCCTGTTAGCAAGAAGCAACTCACTTAGAAAACGGCATTATGTTAATTACCATTAATCATTAATTACTGCAACCCAGAGGTGTAATTTAAAAAAAAAAAACTATGTGAAACATAACCATCCACCAAAGTGATCTGCTCCATGCATGCTGTTGCTAAACAGGAAAAAAGATCGAAATATGCTTCGCAAAGAGCTTTGTGGCAGTTTCTGACAAGCGGAGATTTCAATCAGAGACAGATGTGATTTGGAGCAGAAAAAATACAAATGGTAGAATAAATGAGAAAACTGGAATTTAGAGAGAAGCTTGTAAAATGTCAGAGAGAGAACTGAAACACACACAGTGATGAAAGAGACCAACTGTGCTGGGTAAACTCTACAGGAGAATATGGACCTGTTCGGTCCAGTGCAGAAAAGCAGACTTATTTATCGGCTAAGTGGAGGACCATTGTCCTCGGAGACAGAACGTTTTGCCAGGCATCTACTGAGACATTTGGGGCTCTGTGTGAAGGATAGTGACATACACCCACCTGGAAATCAGCCTTTCCTGCGGACAAACTGTCGACAATTGCTGTGCCATTAATGTCAACACCGACAACCTTGATACAAGGAGTCACAGTTTCAACCCTTCTGCAGGACAAGAAGTCCCATGGTAATTATTTTTATTGTAATGCCTTATTTGTGAGCAGTTGCTTATTGGATATTGGCTCCCCACACAATCTGTCTTGTCTTCTGCGGCTAATTCCATGCCTCCTGCTCTGGTCGCTCATAGAGTCCTTTGCAGGGTCATCAAACTGAATCACATGGATGGGGGTTTGGCAGGAGAATTCAGTTTTATTTGGGGCTTTGTTTCAGGGGTAAAAGAAATGTGATGGGGTAAAAATAAATCACAATAACGAATATTAATAAAGAATCATTTTAATGGTTTCTAAATTAATCGCGATTAACTGAGTCATGTGGCTGAAGGGATAATCAGTAACGGGAAGCGACAGCATGGGGCCTGGGCTCCCCCCACAAGGGTATGAGTCTGGCCTTCAAAGTCCTTCATGAAACCCAATTACAGACTGAAAGCAGGAAAGAGGGCAATGAGAGAAAGGGTGCAGACCTCCGTCAGCAATGTTCTGCTGACCCACAAAGGATAGGTCTGGAGTCCAGAGGTGAGAGGGCAGTTCTCACGTTCTCTCTCACACACACACACACACACACATCAGGTCACAAGCACCCCAGCAGAAAAGCTTTTCTGTGGTTTGGCGGTTGGATAACAAATCCTCCTTGAAGCGTACCACATCTGATGGCCTTCAGTGTAACAATAAATTTAATGCTCATTGACTGCATTTCATTTAAGACCATGTGAATCCGCCCACGCCTTATTTTCAAGGGAGCCACCATCATAACACACTTAGCTTTAAGTCCAGCACTTCTAACATCCACATGATATTATACTAATGATACAAGAAAGCATTTGTTTAGCTGCATAATCAGCTGTATTTTAGTGAATACTGGGTGGGGGGGTGTTTTATAAAAACCACTGGAGATATAACCGCGTACAGGAAAGTTCATTAGAATGTCAATGTGGTTTATAAAGTGTTAATTTAACTGTAGGTAGAATTCTTCGTTTGAATGTCACTATATGGCAAAATGCTCTTTTGAATGTGGCTTCCCTTCATAAGACTCACGCAACGTGAGGTATTACGTATTTTGCTGAATGTGTCAGACTTCTGATGAGCTATGTGATCATTCATCCGAAATCCAATTTCTGTTTTGGAGCTGAGGCCTTGTGGATTATTCACGCAGATTATTTAAGGTGAGAGACGGTGTGTGAATAGCAAACTGATGACGCTGTGAGGCCTCAGAGTTCGGATCACTGGACTTTCATAACAGGGCGGCTCCTCCGATGAAATCTAAGACTGAGGAAAACCAAATAATTAAAGCCTGACTTGCGCACATAATTTGGGTCTGACTAAATTTCATGCACGCAACAATGGCAGGCAGCCCTGCCCATGCCAACTGCACAAACCCAGTAAAAACCTTCCCTGTCTTGAAAGCTTCCTGCAAGTTAACATTTAGAAGCTGCTCCTTGCTGCATGTGAGCTGTATTTATAGAGAGACACAGTATTTCTGGCACAGCAATAGCACTGTGGTTAAGTACATGAACTTGTAATTTGAAGGTTACTCGTTGAAATCCCTTGAGAAGCGCAGTTACAAAAGCCTTGAGCAAGATACTTAACTGCAATTGTTCCAGTAACACAGTGCTGTAGAAACTGAATCGCTTCGCACAGCAGCCCTATATGGCAGAGTGGAAAAAAGGCAGCTTGCTTAAAAGTGCTTCAGTTTTAAAAAAGTTCGCCTAGAGTTTGAGACAAAGCCCTTTAGTCATCCAAGAAAAAGGCGAAAGCTCCTCTGGTCAGATTAAGCAGAAATTGAACTTTTGGGCTTCATGCAAAGAGTCATGTCTGGCACAGACTGGACGCAGCAAATCACCCAGGTGACAGCATCCCTGCAGAAACGCACGCCCACATAATGCTGTGGAGTTGCTTTTTCTCACCAGGGACCGCAAAGCTTTTCAAAACTGAAGGAAGAACTGCGTAAAATATAAGCAGATGACAGAAGGAAGCCCATTTCAGTCTGCTAAGACTTCATCTTTCTGCAGGTCAATGATCTCAATCACAAGACTACCCTGGAGGGCTTCAGAAGAAGGAAGTGACCTGCAAGCAACATGAGAGCTTCAACGGATTTTCCAACAAGAATGAACAGAAAACTGCATAGAAGACCAGTAACCATTTTTCCCAAAATTATCAAAGGTGTCAATTCTATTGAAAGTGCTTGCCCCTAATATGAAGAGCAGTGTACCTGAGTAACAAGACAATTTTGAGGACGTGCAGGCAGAATGAGCTGATAACGTGCCCTAATATACTTCATTTTTAGTGCCCCGTTTGTCAAAGCCAATCCAGTGACTGGTTCATCTTAGCAGCAATCAGAGATGGAAAGTTCAAGCTCAGAAAGTACAAATTCAGGCCAAGATTTAGTTTCAACCAATGAGCTGAGCACTCTGTGAGTGTAACTCTTCATTAACAAACTCCTAGAAAGAGGCTGAAGATACTGTGTTCTAGCGGTTAAATTTATACTCTGCCAGTTAAATTTGTTTTTGTGAACCAGATTTTATCTACGTTAAGCAATGACACGTCCATTTTCCTTTAGAAATGTAGCTACTGCGATGGGTTGGTGCCCCATCCTGGATTATGCCCTGCCTTGCACCTGTAGCCTTCATGATCCAGACCCCTGCATCTCTGCAAAGGATAAGCGGGCACAGAGAATGGATGGATGGATCTGTAAAACTAAATGTGCTATTACTATTGGCAGTTGATCGAACATGAAACAGAGTCTATGCGTGTCAGCGACAATTAAACTGAAATATGGCCGACTAGACCACTTGGAGAAGCTCCATATGTGTCTGAGGTGTCCCTGAAAGCGATTTACTCCACTGACTCCTCCAACAATATTAAACATATTTTTAGGGTGTAAACTCCTTTAACTCTGACAGAAGGTCTGACAGAAGGGGCAGCACTGAAACAGAGAACTCCAGGCTCAACCAAACCAAAAGCCTATCACTGAAACAGAGGTTGTGGTCCTATAAAGCAGCCCCCCATAGCCTCCAAGATTCCCTTCCTAACACTAACCCACATCCAGCTGAGCTTCAGTATCCGAGGTGGCCCATTGAAAAGTGGATGACCACCACACCCAAGTCCTGTGTCGCTGTGCCAGGTTGCGATACTTCTGCTCCAAATTGCCACCTAATTACCTAATAAGCATAATAGATAAGTCCTACACACAGTGTCTATGGATGGGTTTTTAATAGAGTGCATTTAAAGCCTCTATTGTTACTGATAAACACCTTCATTCAATTTCATTATAATTAATGTCATACTTTTTTATTTGACCTCTAGTAAAGAATAATGTAATTAAAGGATTACAAAGAAACTCAAAAAGAAACGCAGGCAAGTATCCTGTGGTATAGAATCGACCGCACACAAAAAAGAGCACTGACTGGATTCCAGAATTCCCAAGCAGTCTGAAATGTATACGCTTCTAATCATTTTTTAAAATCCGTGTTTCAGGGACTGCTTTCATGTTCTCCGTGATCGCACACAAATACAGCCTTCAGCCGTATCCTTCACAGACACCACAAGGGGGCCAAAATTCAATTAGCCTCATAATGCTGAATCAGTGCAGCCTGTAGCCACTTAACCTTGTCAAGTCCATGTTCTCTCCAGGACCAATCAGGAGTCCCTGGGCCTGACAGAAAAAGCCAGTCATCTTTTAGTTTGCTTGGAGTCCAGGAAATTCTTCTGATGAGCAACCAAAGTAATAATCCTCTGACTATAGTTAATGACAGGTTCAGAAGATGGAATATATGATAGATAAAACAAAACAAAAATCAAACAATGCTTAGGCTGTATGATAGGAACCAGAGGATCTGAAAATTGTCTGTGAGTAACCATTTGGTATTAACATGATGAATTATCTACCTGTGTTCCAGTGGTGCCCCTGAAACCTCACTGTGCTCATACACACATGTGGGGGGGGGGGGGGGGGCCCCGGCCCCCCCGCCCCCCCCCCCCCCCCCCCCCCCCCCGCCCCCCCCCCCCCCCACCCAGCACCCCACACACCCCACACCACCCCCAG
>JABFEA020000083.1:655749-671574 GCA_019775915.2 Cyphomyrus plagiostoma
GGAGCCACGCTATTGGTTAGACTCTGACACGCTGGCTGTCATTTTACCAGCCATGTAAACGTTCCCGCAGTAGTGCATCATCTGAACGGCGATTATTCAGCGTAGTTATGTGCGCGCAAAGGCTTATCGTTAATGACACTGATCGTTATGCATGGGAATAAATCACAGATGCACACATAGATGTTCACTAGAGACGAACGGCGCCTTCAAGCAGAACCCTCAGAGGCGAAGACCGGCAACTGCATAGACACTGATCATAAATCCACTGTAACCTTGTGTGGTTCCTAGGTAGAACGCATACGGCAGCCGTGGCTGCCATGTTGGGATTTGCATCGCAACAGGTGAACACACAGTGCTGCAGTGGTTAGCCGAGTTACCTCAATCCCCTTGGACTGGAGTTCAAGTCTATATGTTTGCATGTTCTCCCCGTATCATTGTGGGATTTCCTCTAGGTGCTCTGGAGTCCAAAAACATGCTGAATTATAAGTAATGTAGATGTAAATGTGTATATGTGCCCTGTGATGGGCTGGCACCTTGTCCTGGGTTATTCCCTTGTGCCAGTTGCTTCTGGGATAGGCTCTGGACCCCCGTGACCCTGCCTAGGAAAAGCGGGGATAGAAAATGGATGGAAGAATGGACTTTCTGCTACGGCAGCCCAACCGAAAACGGTTCTGGCCTCGACAGAAGTGCAAGGCTACTGAGCATATCGTCAGAGTTGATCAGTGCTTAACGGAGCCTCCCTGGGGAGGCGGGTGACCAGGAAGCAGCAGCGATTAATCCATCATGGAACCATCCACTCCATTCCACATTGTTAGCAATCGCCTCCCCACTGGAATCACGTCGGCTATCAGCGGTAGGTAATTTCCCGCCCTTTGCGCGTGTCCATGTGGCTGTGTGACTTTTGCAGGCACAGTTTTACAAAGAAGGAGCTAATCTTATCCAGAGGCTAATCCAGAGTGTGCTCCCATCTTGCCGGAATCCATTTGCTCTTCTGTGCTTGTTCACAGTTGTCTGGGCTGAGCTTGGGCTGGTTTATAACCCCCCCCCCCCGCCCCCCCTGCTGCTTCCCCTGTTCCTCTTTAGGCTCTACCAGCGGTTCTTTGCTCGAAATGTCAAAATGAAAAATGTCTTAAGGTCCAAATGCTTCAGTGGCCTGAGCTGCTGCTTCACATTAACCTCCTTTATCCCCTTCGCTCTCATCATAGAGGAGGAGTCCGGACTTTATCGACCGGAGTGAACTTCCTCACCAGAGGACACTCTCTCTCCTACACAAACACACACACTTTCCTACATAGCAAACCTGCCATTTGATGAGAGAGGAATCACAGTATATATCCATCACTGCTGCATAGGTATATCGACATTTATGTTCTTACATTCTTTATAAGAGGTATATTGCATTATATTACTCATTTTCCCAGCAAATCCTGTGCCTGTGTATCTTGCGTATATCGGCTATGCCATAGTTTAGGTAGGCTCTTACACTAGCGTACAGGAACCACCCGTACTCGAATCGTGCCACAAAGAAAGACTAGTTCCAGCCTGCTTCGGTTTTCCATCGCAGAAAGCTCAGCTCGCAGCTAAGCGTTGCAACAGAGCAACAGTGACAGTAATATTATTCTTCATTATTTTTTTTCATGTGTGTCTGTTAGTACGTCTGTGGGAATCGCCGTCTTATGTTAGCATCAAACGCTGTTCTGCCGTACTTTTTAAGGAAGAAATTTTCAGGATTTTCCCTTTTCCTTTCACATAATCTGTACTTTTCGAAAGAGATCACTGTCCCTTTCTAGTCCCTAGCAGGACCGTGTCAGAGTGGCTATGGGTCAAGTACGGCTCGCATACTTTGCAATGGAAAACCGTCTGTCCGGTTTCCGGTGGCAGTGGAAAAGCGCCATCAGCCGGGGAAGCCGTGATAACCTCACAGAGAACGTCTCGGCCGTGGCCTGGGTTTGCGCAACGGAGAAGAAAAAGAAAATTTAAAAAATTAGTACAACTGCTGTCAGCCACCTGCTGTCAAAACTGAACTAAGATGGATATAAACTGTGGTGTAAACCTATTTTGGTAGCTGAGATGCGGGCAGAGTAGGCCGGAGCCCCAGCTAAGGCACGGCTAAGGCAAGGCATCGGCGCCACTGAGGGCCCTGCATAAGCTGAGACCGCCTCTTATCGAGCAGCACCAACGTCCCAGGGAGGCTGACACTGTCGAGGTCTAGGGACGCTCTTCTTTCATATTCGGACACAGTAATGCCGGTGTGTCTTTATTTATAGGCACAGCTTATAAAGGAAAGTTTTATATATATACATGCACACAGAAACATGTACCGAAAATAGCTTTGCTGCTCCCTCAGCGGCATGCAGTCCCCTGAGGCTGCGGAAGGCTGATAAGTTTCCGGGAGAAATCATGCTTTTTCTTGCTCTCTTTATTAGGGACTTTAGAAGCTGCCATGTTACCCGCCGAACAATGACCCCAGAAGACTAGAAATCAACCTGCAATTATAAGTTTAAAAGCCGCTGGTGCAGGCCAGCTGGATCCGCCAGCAGCAGAGTTCTGGCGGGGGTGCGAGGCTGTAAAAAGCAATTATTCCACAATGAAATAGAAGCTGGAGTGACGAAATGAAAGGTTCTGGGCAAAAAGCATCACCTGTGTGCTGGTTCCATTAAAGGAGTGGAGCGTCATGGAGTTTCAGAAATACACCTGCCCCCCCAGGCCCCACCTCACCCCTTTTGTTTTCATCCTTTCATTTCGTCCCAAAGAAACCTGTTATGCAGTGGATGGGCCAGATTTCTGCTCTAGGTCCTTATTGGGGCATGTAGGATGCCTCTGAGTGCCCACCACCCCCCCAAACAATAAATATTTGGGGGCTTCGAATTTGACTTCCTGTCCTGTCTGATTGGACTTCCTGTCCTGTCTGGTTCGACTTCCTGTCCTCTAGCAGCAGTGCCATGTGATAGAGATGCACGTGTGACTGTTTTGTGCTCTGTGCTCGGAGGCTTCCTAACACACCAAAATAAGACCCCCCGAACAGCAGGGATAGTTCAGGTATATTTCACAAGCCTTTTCTCTTCCTCTAAAAAGTGACAAATTATAGCAAGGAGAGGAGAGAGGGAAAAGAAAACACAGAAAGTGACTGCAGGAACCTCGCAGGTGCCAGAGACAAAATCATTAGTGGTATGATCCACAGAAGACCCTCAGACTGATACACCTACACAAGGGGAGAAACTTTATCTCACCCCCCCGAACTCCGCTGCGCGTCTGCCATCCCATCATCATTCTGCTCACACCCCGCCTCTCTCCAGCCCAATCCCAACCTGAGATGATGACTAGACAGGAATTGCAATGCAGCAGAATAATATCACCCCCACGGCACAGGCTGCGTGATGTTACGTAACCGCGAAGATGACGTGCAGGGGGACTCGTGTCGCCATGGCAACCCTTGCCGTGACACACATACATACATATATTCGCGCCATGAGTGCTGTTAAATGCCTAATCGTTCTGTCCATGCTCCGGCAAACACACGTGTGCAATTATGCACAATCAACTGACGGAGGTGAACGTCACTGAAAGAACGTCACATGGAGATCCCTCATGTCTGACCAGTTCAGGCTTGGCTCCTTCTCCAGTGCTGCTCTGACCCCTGCCCATTCCACGTGACACTTCCAGCAGAAAGAAGACTTGTGGTCAGTATGACTTCAGGGGTTGACATACTGTTTTTTTTTAAACTTCCCCTATTTTTTGTCGTCCCTGTCACAGGGCCTTCATGCGTCAATGTTGACGTTGACACCTGTGAAGCACCAAGGATTGACGCGGCTGTCCTTCGGCCACACTGATAACCATCTCGGGATTATGAGGCATCATTCTCAGGACTTTTTTATAAGTGTGAAGCAGAGATATACCATTGTTGGGGATTTTTTTTAAGACTTTAAATTACACTTAAGTACCCAGTGACATTACAGTCTGACAAGGTCAAACCCCAGATGCCCAAACTGTGTGTGCATCTTTTGACAGAAAAACAGCTGCTTTCCTGCCAGGTCTGTGATTGTGATTCGTCTGAGCAAAGCTCACTTAGGTGGCAACTTTGCCAGCTTTTAGGTAGACTAGCAGGGGGCAGTGTGGAGTCTATATGAAAGGCCCAGTAGTAAGCAGAAAGGGGCTGTTTCATTTTTGCTGATATTTCATTTTAGAAGCCTGACCTGCGCTAGGGACACTACTCCATGCAGATGCGTATCAAGGCCTGTGTTAATGTGTGGCTTTTTCAGCACTCACAGATTCTGATGTTGACATATAGCTGGAGTCATAAAAGTTGCTACACTTCTCTTCCATTCCCATCATGCACTTTGGCCAGAGCTCATGTCAAAGCTTATAATGATACTTGGAAAAAAAAGGCTCCTTTGCAAGTCTTTTTATACAGTAAAATCCCGTTATAATGGTCTTTGAGGGACCTGGGAAAACAGTCCGTTATATTCAGAAGCACCCAGGGGAACATGTGTGACAGAGGGAGCTTGTAAACACACACACACACACACACACACACGGGATTCGAACCCCATAGGTATGAGACAACAGCACTACCAGTTAAGCCCATCTGCTATGTCTCCACCTTCCACTCATTAATTAACTCAATAGGACGGTATTAAAAACCATCGGAAGACTCAAGAGTCTTAATGGCCCAGGTATTTAAGGTGTTAAGGGCTCAGACTTGGTTATGGATAGCAAGGACGAGTCCCCACAATCCATGTGTGTTTAGGGCGTCTGGGGGTTCGGGGCTGATTTGGTCCCTACCAACGTTGAAACCAAACCTACGCCCTTGTATTTCTCACACTTGTTAAATGGACTGGTAGCCCAGAAATTATTTTAAATAAATCTTTATTAAATGTTGGGGGGAAGGTGGGGGGGAGGGTGGGAATTAAAATTGGTTCTTTGCATTAGTTTTTTACAGCTGACTGCCCTCAAACTGAAGGATCCCGTAATGAGTTTGTCCACGTGTCACTGCTAATGCAATAATAAAGCGAATGCAGACCATGAGAAAGGCACATCTTAAAGACAGAAATGCCCTCTGGAATAGGATGGCACTTCATGTGTGCTTAAAAGCAATAAACTGATTTCAAAAAGCACGCTTAATGAGCATGACTTGCAAATTAATTACGCATCTCCCCCCCAGCGCGACTTGTCCTTGCGGCGACATTCATTGGTTCTGGGGAGTCGAGGAGGACGGGGACGAAGGGCGTGGAATGGACGGAATACACGGGTGCCAGGACGCTTGGCTGGGAGAGACCAGTTCGGTGCCCTTGCCAGGATAACGGGGACAGGCAGAGTCTCACAATCGCATCACCGGAGCTCCGTGCACCGCACACTCTCACAAGCAATTATGTACAAGCTCCAGCCGCAAACAATTCTGTTGTAGCGCTTCTCTCTTCCATCTAAAGTTTCACTCTTTTCCATCTGCTCCGATCTACGCATACGATGCAGGCAGATGTTGAGAAGTCAGATATTAGGCCTTGCTACTGGTTCTGCTTGTCACAAGCACAGACCGCAGCATATGCATAATTAAACGAAAGGCCTCGCTCTAACTTTCTTTTTCCTTCCAGATGAGACAGAAGTTGCTGAAACCTTGCGGGATTCTCCTCCTGCTGTGGAGTGTTTAACACCACTTTCCACACTTGCAACAAGGTGGCGATAATTATGTGTTAATTTGACAAGCATGGGCATTGATTATGTGATGTCTTTTTAATTTGTTATCCCAGATGTATGCAGTTGTGAACATGTGTATGAGTACACAGCATAAATTATCACAGAAGAATCATACTCAGAGATGCATCAATCCATTATTTCTGCTGGGTGATGCTGGTGGTGGGGTGGCAGGATGTATATTTTAGGGTCATGACACTAAAATTCAGTTGCAGCTTATTCTAAGAACTCACAGCCCAACTTAATAAACATGAGCTGATGTTGATGACATATTCCCGCAATTCATTATTCAATATTTCAAAAATCTCTGTAATATAAGAAAACTGATTAGTAAAAGCCTATCAAAGATAACACCTGTAATTTTCATTCTGAATGTTTCTAAATTTGTGTTTATGTACTCACATACACAGGCAGACATACTGATAATGGAACGGGGTAAACCATAACACTCATCGTTTGGCTTAATCTTAATTGTTCTGTGATGCAATCTTCAGATAAACAAGCTAATTTCCTTTTAACATCTGAGATAGGGGTAAAAAAAAGAGCAAGATAAGTATTAAATATTAATTTTGTGGAAAAAACACTGAATTGGACCTAAAGTCAAAAGAGGTCGGAAATCACAACTGTGGGAGATTTGAGCAACAAAAGAACCACCCCCCTCCACACACACACACACACACCCCCGGCTGTGAGGATTGAGCGATTTATTCCCACAAAGAACACAAAAGCCAATCTGAGCGGTAAATATGACACTATGCGTTGGGCTGTACGTGCTCCAGGAGGCCCTCTGCTGTGGGAAGGTGGTAATCGCATTAAACCCCATGTCGCTCCGCTACTCTCTCGCAGTGGAGGAACCGCTCTTATGGGCAAATGCTCCTTGTCTGCTACAGTCTCAGTGGTGGGAGGGGCTGTGCTTCTGACTCGTCGCTTCAGCACACCCATCCTAAATAAATCTCAGCCATTCTTATTGAAGGGCTGCTCTGAGGCCTGCTTAACTCTGACTTTTTCTGTAAAGGATCCCTGAACTTGAATGGCAGAATTTATCCCTGCAATAGCAGCAGAATGGCCCCCAGCAACATGGCGCATGCGTGACTGTGTGTGTGTGTGTGTGTGTGTCTGCAATTTCTACATCCCCGCATCTAACTCCTCCGGCAACAATGCAATGTTCCCCACGAGATAACCGTGACAGTGCCGGAGTCTGCCTCTTGACACTGTCATTATGTGGACCCGAGGCTGGTTCTGCAGGCCCCGCTATCCCTGGTCCCTGCCGGTGTTGGTCCGTTATCCCTTTACCCTGGGGACTCGGTCCAGTAAGCACATCGGGTATGAACAGCAGGCCCATAACTGGAAACTCTCCGCAGGTGCACAACAAATCCAATCCCTCCCGGGTAACAGCTTGTCCTATTCATATAACTGCTATATAACACGGGTTTTCAATCTCCATAAAGCCGATTTTTCTTTAAGGAATCACTTAACTATTGTAATATTAAGCAAAACATTATTTTGGATTATTTTGGATTTTATAAGCAGGAAACTGTCTACCAAATGCAATGTAATAATGGTGAATAAATGACTGTTCTTTTAAATAAAACAGTTGTCACTTTTAAATAAAATAGTTGTACCCACAGACAAATAACTGGGATTAATCTAAGAAAGATGGATCAGTGTAGACACTGATGGTACGAAGGACAGGAGAGCTTATCTAAAATATTTTATAAGAAAAACAAGTGCAGCGTTTGGTTGCAGGCAAGAGTCACACACTGTTAAAACCGAGCACTGGAGCAAAAAGATATTATCTGATCTATTACTCTTGCTTATTATGTGATTCTGACTAACTTCATGTAAATTATGTTTCTCAGTTGGTATTATTTGCAGAGAGCACTTTACAAAAGCAAGCTTGTGTATTCAACAATATAAGATTAATTAATCTGAGGGGTTCCATTAAACTGAATAAATTTCATCACTAACATGTACAAAAGTTTTGAAAAAGTTTGGGGATAATTTCACGCATTGAAACCTTATACAAATAAAGCTGAACGGCAAATCAAATGAGCCTAGAATTTGTAGTGCATTAATGACTTCCAGTCAGATTAATGTAGGCAGTGGCATCCATGCAGGCCCATCTCGAAAGCAATGCTAGTATCCAGGGATGGATCTACGCAAAGACAAACTAAGAAAACAACAGAAAAAAGTCCAATAGTGTTTTGGTTCCTCTTGCAATGAAGGTTGAACTGCAGCAAGTATTGGACCAGGATCACGGCAACTTGCACATAATCTGAGAAAGATGTGGCTCCTTTCTGGCTTTGGCTCTGGAGATGAAGAACATCAGTAGGGAATCATTCCATCCTGCAGATGAAAGCGTCAGAAGTCCCCAGAAGCACTCTCGGCACTCTGGGTGATGCCCTGGTTATCAGCAGGAAAATAAAAGAAAGGTCCATTCTGTGGGGCATTTTAAGGGGCTAACACGGGTCCAACGGGACGACCGCAGGGAGAAAGGCCGCTTCATCGCAACAAAAGATAAGGAAATGTTCCGGAATGAGAAAGTCAATTTGAAGATCTTTGTTAAAACACGCATAGATACACTTGGAAATCAGAGAAAGGGTGTTAGGGTAGTGCCGCAGTGGTCAGTCTCACAGCTCTGTGAAATGGGCTTGAGTCTCTGCCCTGTGTGTGCGGACTTCTCATGTTGTCTTGGGCTCCACGGTACAAAGCATGCCAAGGCAAAATGGGTAGGTGCCCCATCGTGGGTTATTTCCTGCCTTGTCTCCGTAGCTTCTGGGATAAGCTCCAGAGCCCCATGATCCTGCACAGGTCAAGCCAGTATAGAAAATGGGTTGGTGTTAGCAAGATATGCACCCCAGAATATAGTCACATGCCTTCTGCCAGTGTTCAGTGGCTGAGCATAATGGAGCATACCAGGAGGCATCCTGAAGGGTTAATGACCGGGTACCTAAAGCCTCCACAGTCCCTCCCAGGTTCCCTTATTGTGTTGAGAGTACTCCTACCCACTCAATGCCAAGTGAGAAGCCTATCTTTTATATAGGATCTTTTTTTGTTTTTCATTTTGATTTTTATTTCTTATTGAACATTATTATTTTTATTATTAGTTTTCTGTCCGCACCTCGTGGGACGGGAGCTGGGAGCCATGTTGGACATTCATATCCGGGTGACAGTGAAAAATTTCAAGAGCTGCGGATTAGACTGGATTTATGAAACCCGAAGACTCCGAGGAAAAGGGCAGGTGCAACACAAGGGGTGAAAGAACAGACAAAACAAGCAGGCGAAAGTAACAGGAACTGCTGAGAAAAGTAGAAATAATCATTGTTTTTCTTAACATAGTAACAAGACCTGATCAATGAGTTTTTGATAGTAAAGATGACAGGTCCACTATTGGAATGAAAAGGTAGGACATAAAGTGATGCAATGCCATGATTAATATAGTAGCACGGCACCTCAAGTTAACCAAATGAGATCTAAGATCGATAAATGAAATGGACTTCCAATCACACTTATGACTGGCCTTCAGGTATCAGGTCTGCATGCTGCATCATGCTATTTCCTTGTCCAAGCCCATCAGGCAGCTGTAAAGCTCAGCTCTAATGACACAAGAGACTAATCTGTGGAATATACAAGTCTACTACATCAGGTGGCTGTATGATTTATACCTTGTGCGGTATATGGAAATCAGTATCGACATCCCATAATACCCTTGTTTTCTTGGCTCTCTTGAGCATTCAGAAGTTTAGCAGATGTATGGAGACAGTCTATTGAATCTGGCACAATTTCAATGGTGTTTGTCTTCCTGAATGTCCATTATGGTGCATTACCAATTATTATAAAAGCAGCCTTATACATAGAGTCTTATTGTGATTCTTGCTGTCATTGTGGAAGAATCTTCTACTCCATGGTGCACCTGTATGCCTCTACCTCAACCCCGGCTCACACTTTCATTCCCGGTCCACATTAGTTTTAATTAACTATGAAATTTATTTAAGAACAATTACAAATAAAACAACATTAATTCTCAAGAACCTTTGAACAGGACAGCTGTACAACATACCATTTAAAAGATTTCAAACCTCATCTCTTATGTTACGGTATCTCCTGATGTGTCAGAAGTCTGGCTAAAAAACTGAAAAGAGTCTTGAGTTATAGATTTTCAGCGAGACCACATTCCTATCAGTGTTTGCCATCAATGTTTGTGCTCAGTGTAGGTAGGAAAGTCAACCTTTACAAACAGGAATAAGCTGCATCGCAACTGCAGAAACAGAGATTAGAAACTGCTATACTGTGAGTGCTATTTCAAGAAGAACCATGCTATTATAAATTATACTATATATTAAACATTGATAAGTGGTTCTTCGTGGGTACATTGTACATAAAGCTACAAAACAGCTCTTAGAATAGATACATTAATGTCATCCCTCCACCAGATAAAAATCCCCCAGTAATCAGCTCTATTAAATTCAGCTGTGTTCTAATCAGAAAATGTATCTTCAGCTCAAACAAGACAACTTCAAAGGAAATTTCTGCAGCCTTGTTATTAAATGATGATTATAAATGAACTGCAAAAACTCGAACGCTACAGTCATCCTTCGCTGTGACAGAACAAAAACAGCATCACGCCCCACTAAAATGTGCCTCTCAGGCCTCAAGGAACTTTTATTTTTGCAAAGTGTGGAACTCCAAGGTGCGATCATCTGGAAATATCTTCGATAATAACGACAAAAGGCTTGCTGAGGTAATAAACCCCCAGCAAGGATAGAAGCGACCTAGAGGCAATTCCTCATCCCACCTAAGCCTCTCCACTGATCGAAAGAACAGGATGAAATTGTCCATGTGACACATACAAGGGGCAAGATGTGAACAGCCAGTGCAACACAGCTAGATATGGACAGCTAGTGCAACACAGCTAGATGTAGACCACCAGTGCAACAAAAAAGCTAAGGTTGAGATTGCAAACTGACCCAAAACACCACACCAGTGTGCAGTACCATAATGCGGGTTCAGTGTGCTGTGCTGTGCGTGGTGCTTCCATGTTTCAACTTTCTACATGTGGTTTCCTCTCACAATCACTGATATGTGGTTCATTTGCACTTGTCCTACCTTCTTGGAATTATCCTTGACTCTCCAGGACAATAGAGATTAAAAGGATGGGTGATCACCAAACAAGGTAAAAAACTTTACATTTACACTTCTCATTGAGAACCCAGGTTTAAGGAACACACCACATGTTACTAATTTGAGTAAAATTTCTCTAAATGTAGCTTTCAAAGTTGATTTGACTTAGAGCTTCTAAAATAGCTTCAACTGAACTATGCAGACAGAGCCACTAAAAAGGGAGACTTGCTTTTGTAATTAATGCCAGTGACATTTTAAACCAAGTAATTTTGTCATGCTTTGCTAATGATATCTATATATAACAGCGTTAGAGTTGTGTCACTTAGCAACTGGAGTACATTAAATATCTCCATTGACGTGGGCTATGGCCCTTAATCTCATTGTGTTCCCTCAGAGATGAAGTTCATTTACTTAAATGCATTCCGAGAGTGGAAACCTCTCTTCCATCACACCTTGTTTCCGCCTAAAGCCTGCTCCCCACTCTCCAGCACATCAAACCCACGTGACGATGCCATCTTGGATGACTAGTGCGTGAAAATGTCAAGCGCACCACAGTCTTCATCCAAAATAAACTTCAGAACAGTGAGCCTTCCAAATTCAAAGCCTTCAGGAGACGATGGATTGCTCTGCTGCGTAAGAAGCTGAAAATAACCATTTGTGTTCAGATTTCAGAGGATGGCCAAGTTGATTAAATTCATGCTTTTCTGTTGTTGTCCGTCCTCTCAAAACCACATGTCCACTCCATCACAAAGCCCTTTATAACGCCATAAATGTTTCATGACTTCATCATCTTTTATTGGATGGTAGAGACCTGACATAACCTTATTTTCAAGCAGATGTACGAGCAGCAAAGCAGAGGCAGGACAAATTAAATATAAAGACCTTTTTCACAGCAGCTGCCCCTGATTAAGGTGACAGAGGTGGCAGATTGATCACTGAACTTCACCATGCTAAGGCTACCATGTTCTGGTGTCTCTCCTTGAAGAAGAGTGACTCTTCATAAAACTTATAGAAGACTCTCCGTACAGAACACCCACATCGTCACTGGTAGTACCCTCACTGATTGCATTACTAAAGCCAAAACAAACAAAGGTTTGTTAAAAGGGAAAAAAATGACTATCACGTTACACTGTTTTTTGTGGGAAACAGTGACAAGTGGAATGATGGCAAGATATTGCAGAAGAATGGGAAACCAGCACACAATGAATCTTCCAGAATAATTTTTAGCAGTGGATAGGATGTCTCTTTGCACACGCCAATAATATCTTCCACACTGGCAGAAGTCTAGTGGTCAAAACAAACAAACAAATAAATAAATAGGAGTACTAATATTTGGAAGAGGGCTGTGTCTGTATGTGTAAACAGCTTCTAACAGAATCCATTGCATTAAGAAGGCGACTCAAGTGCTGTAATCCAGAACAGGATGTAGAAGAGCAGTAGCATTTCCACACAGAGTGATAACGGTGAGTTTAAAGAGGCAGCCCGAGAGAGAAATTAGCACTGAGCACCAAGGATTATGTTCCCACGGAGACGGCATGATGCACCACAGCCTGTGATACCGCACCTGAAGAATGAGCGGTGTCCCATAAACGGTGGTCATGAACATCTGATACCCAACCTGCAGCACAGCACTAAAATCTTATTGTGAGTCTTAATAAAGATACCAGGCAGTAACAGGCAATCAAAACAAAAATCAATATGACTTTTGTTACCGGTTCCATTTAGCTTTATAGCCATTTACCACACACAACTCGCCTTTTGGGACTCCAATCCATTGATGAACACCTAACAGTTATAGTAAGGGTAGATACGATTCTGCTGTCTATAAATTTTTACGAACAGAAGAAACAAATACAGAATTAGGCACTGAAGTTGCAATTGCCTCAAAAACATTCCCATTAAATATTACCTGATCTTATGTGTTTGTGCAGAATGCTCCGGGAATGGCAAATATACTGCAACGGAAACTGCACTACAAGGAGAAATGAATATTTAATTATTGACCTAAAGTCACACCTGATTAATGATTTTAATCTCACTTTATTTCCAACCTGGGACAAAATATAAACTAAGTCGAGGGGACATGTAGGCAAAAATAATTTTGAACGAGTATATTTGCAACAGTTCCCCTTTAATTAATTAAATGTGTGTCTTGGGTAAATATTACTTATTAATTGTTAAGGTGTTGAGATGTCATTACTCACCGCCATGTTTCTTAGTCATACGGGAAGCTGTAATTACAGCACAACATAAAATTTGGTATCTCTTCATCTCAAATCTCCGAAAGCTGCACTAAATGGAAAAGAAAGCCTGTTTTGTTCCTCATTTTTTGAGAAAAAAAAAAAGGTAAAGATAAAATCAATTTTACAGTGAATTGGGAAAAAAACGATTTGTAAAGCAATTAACCAGAGTACAAGATGAGCCAGGAGAGTGCTGTGTAACATGAGCTGCGAGGCCTTTCTGCCAACAATGGAACAGCAGCAAGGGGTTCTGGATAGTGGCCTTCAGTCAGGGTGGAACAGATGTGCAGGTAGCCTGTGGGGGGCGCTCCTCAAGCGCTCACACCTCTACACATTTCGCTTGGTCATGCGCTATGAAGCTTTAGGTGTCAGCGGTTTGTGCTGTTCCCTAAAGGCCGTGTGGGCTGCACTGCGGGGTGGGGGGATCTGGAGAGGTGTCTGGGGAGACCAGGGCCCCTTCTCTTGGCGAATGGCAGACATTATTATCGGCGAGCCCTCTTAGTGCCCACGTCCTCTTGCTTGTTTGCCGCGCGAGCGTTCGCCGTATGATGCGCCGCGCGGCTGGGTGCCACCGCCTCAGGGCACGGGGTACGGGGTAGTGCTCTCCGTCGTGGTTTTCTCAACTGCGTGACGGATCGCTGCCCGTGGCCAAACTGAGAAGCCGGTCAGAATGTGTGGGATGTCAGGCATCACTATTGAGGCTGTTCCCCAGACCAGCCTGTTCTGTCTCACCATGTTCACGCATCCATCAAGGGTCTGCAGACGTGTGGTGAAGCAGGCGGGATTTTGGCACATGGCCTGGCACTGATCCGTGCTCGGGTGCCCCCTCCCCACTATCAGTACTGGCATCCTTCTGTCAGGTGAACAGATCTGAGCTTCAGATCAAGATCTGGGCAATCAGGTTTACTGCAAGTAGCTTCTGTCTGCTTCAGAAATAAATACCCCTTCAGCCAATATCATTTTCACTGCCAAAAAGCATAGTCGCAGCTGCGCAGTGAAGGCAGGCCTTCCTTTCACAGAACTTACATTGCTCACTTTTTTACGATATAATCCTGGAGGAATATCAAAGCTAATTATCACCCAGTAATATTCGCAAACTCAGCAAAAAGTAGGTTAGAAAGAAAACTGCACATTAAATATTGATTTTTACGTGAACAAGACTCAAGGTCCCTCAAGGCAGACTTTGTAGAAGTGTCACCTCTGACCTTTCACACTCAACTCCTTAAAAAGGTAAGCAAACACGGGTTAGCTTCTGTGCTAATGAGCCACGACGTCAGGAAAATGTTTACGTTTAGCGAGTAATCCCCACCCCCTTCCCAGTGGTAAAAAAACAGTACGAATATATACGGCTTTTTTCTTGATGCTTGCTCCGGACAGTCTAATTATACACTATCTATTAAAAGTGCAATTAGCTCTTACTATCTCTCAGCAGCCTTCATATGCTAATGAGGCAGCTTCACAGGGGCCTCGATCGACGGCCATTATGGCCAGACAGACACGCCGCTGGCAGCAGCCTATGAAGGGTTGAGGAGTCCGAGACGTCAGCGTGTGGGAGAACAACACTTACATGGTGCTAAGTGGGGGGGGGGGTATTTAAACCTGGCAAAAATGGTAGAGGCACGACGGGGGTCATAGACCTGAGCTGTCTGGTGGCTTCAGACTCACGTTTTGTATATTCTTTGTGCTCAGGATGCTTATTTGTGATGCATTAATGGAGATCATTACATATTCAGGTGGGGCGGCACTTTAAAGTGGCATTTCCTCAGAAGGCCTGGCATGTCTAACTATTGCCCTGAATGGTATAATAGTGAAAGCATAGCCACCATTTTCCTTAGTGATGTCTCAACACTTTAATTCTATTGAGATGCTCTTGTCTGAAAAGCTCTACAGAAAGTACTACACATGCAGGTGACAAACACCCATTGATCACCCACTACAGGCTGATGCTCTTTCCAGTTCAGTGTTTGGATTTCCCTCCCCTCCACCCCCACACCCACAGCCATGCCCATACTTACACCAAACACAGAAATATGCAGCTGCCACATTTCCAGTAAGCAGGTTACCAATTGCAGCTCTGACTGGTTCGCACAAAGATCGATGGTCTGTATCACAACTAGATCACAATGAAGACAGATTCCTAGTGTGGCAGGTTCATACAGAGCGTGTTCTGCGGGCACGTGGGAAATACCCCCTTTACCACTGGACACACCCAAGAGAGAGTGCATGTGTGTGGGGATGTGTGTGTGTGTGCGTGCGTGCATGTGTGTGAATGCACATGTGTGTGCATGTGTGTTTACATGTGTGTGTGCTCTTGGTTTACTTCATTATGCTACAAATATGATGGAAAATATTAGCGCAGTGAATTAATCACAGTTAACCACACTAAATATTAAAACTCATTAAAACCCCCGATTAATGTACAATTAATGCAAATAATGCATAATGAATTATAATGGTCAGTATAACCCATTATAATGCATTATGAAGGTATTTATAGTGCATTATACATGAGAGCTTCATAGAGCATTCATAATGCATAATAAAGATGGTTATAATGCATTTTTATAGTCAGAGGCATGTTTACAATACATTATGAATGCATTATAACACATTATGAAGGTATCTACACTCACCTAAAGGATTATTAGGAACACCATACTAATACGATGTTTGACCCCCTTTCGCCTTCAGAACTGCCCTAATTCTACGTGGCATTGATTCAACAAGGTGCTGAAAGTATTCTTTAGAAATGTTGGCCCATATTGATAGGATAGCA
>JABFEA020000083.1:671674-690483 GCA_019775915.2 Cyphomyrus plagiostoma
TGTGATTGGTTGATTAGATAATTGCATTAATGAGAAATTTAACAGGTGTTCCTAATAATCCTTTAGGTGAGTGTATAATGCATTACACATGATTACTTTAGGTGTTACCAAAACTAATTATGCCAATATCAGTGTTGCATTGGTGAAATAAAGCAGCCATGACAGATGTGTTTCGTCCACTATGGCCACAAACAGGCTCTTTTTTCCCTCAGTTTATGATATTGCTCTCAATGCAGAAAGTAACTGATTAAGCGCAAAACAACCTACATCTAAAACCTATCCGGCAAATGGCACTAAAAACCGAAGCCTAACAAGCAGTGCACTTAACTGGAAAGATCCTCATTTTAAGGTATTATCTTTCAATAAAATAAGACAAATATTGCAAATCACGTTTTTTTTTATGTGTTGAACTGTCTGGCAATTTTTTTAATTAAATAAACCAAGTCACAATGATTACTTACCTATCCTCTCTATCAACTTCCCCAATGAGACACTGACTGAATGCTGTGCTGTGAATTTTGGGATTCTGTGCATTGTCACGACTGAAGCCCCAATGCTTGCCTTGTTTAGCACTGAATACTGTAGGTCTCTCTTGAAAACCTTTGCTCACACTATTGTGGCCACTTCATTATGTATAGTTGTGGGTACAGCTGAATATATACAGTATGCAGAAGTTAAATTGCTGTCAAATTAATAAAGCCTACATGCATGATGTAAGCGATCTTAACCATGTTATGACTGTTAGTGCCAGAATCTCCGAACTAGATACCCTCCTGAGATTTTCACAAACTACAATGTTTAGAGAGTACAGAGAATTACATGACAAAAACAAAACATTCGATCAGCTGCATTTCTGTAGCTGAAAACACCACGTTAGTGAGAGATCAGAGGAGAATGGGCAGACTCGTTAAAGACAGGAGGGCCCCAAGTGCAGAAATAACAGCTCAGTATAACAGGGATGAGAAGAAAGGCTTCTCTGAATGTGCACCTCAGTAACCTACAGTATGATGTGGTTTTGGAGGGAAGGGGCTCCTACCTTGTACTCTGCAGTTATTACCTCACTGTAAATAATTACCGATAAAAAGCGATCAGATAGTAAGGTACAGTATTTAGGTAAACCTGCTATGGGCTGATCCTCTGCATCTTTTGGGCTGGCTGGAGACAGGGGTGGGTTTGGCTGATCTCTTGTGTTTCCATGGCAATTCATCACTAGCCCACGCGAGCCTGATAGGACTGATAACCTTGTTAGAATTTAAATAGAGTCAGCTGGGTGGGTCATGGGGAATTAGGAAGTCTGATGTTTGCTCTTTGGGGAAAATGATGTGAGACACACTGTTTGATTAAAGTACGTGTTTTTACTTTCTGTAGCTGGAGTGTTTCTTTAGGGGATTTGGCCTCATTCTGTGCTTGTTTTCATCCATAATGAAGCCTCTGGATACACATTGCTGCCCACCTTTATTGTCTTGCCTTGTGACAGGCCCCACATTTGACTTGGTGTAGTCATAGTAAAATGTGGACAAGCCTAATCGGGAAATACATATGTGTGTCTAGTACATACAGTTATGATAATAAGGATGAGTCAAGATGACTGTGTACTTTGGTCTCATGCTAAACTGTATGGTAAGGCAAGGATTCTCCATTGCCACTTAAGTCATGGTGAAAATCTCCGCAATAAAACTATTTCAGGCTCTCAAATGCAGGCATTGTATATTTCAGAAGCCAAGATAGGACTGAAGAGCTATCATGTAGCCAAACTGCGCCTGAGTCTCCCTTCTGGAGAAGCTCTAGAGTGTTAGCTTCAATGTGACGCGTCTCTATCTAATCCGAGATACAGATTCCAGTCGGCAGTCTATCGATTGACGTCTCTCCGGAGACCTCGTGCGTGGTGGCGTGTCAGGCAAAGGCAGCAGTGAAGATGGGACCTTTCACTGCGAGAGTGTGCCCTTATTGAAGAGACAGGAAATTACCACTTTTCACGCGAGGAAGCTGGCAGCCATATCTCTGGCAGGGCTGTCCATCTCAGGAGGCTTCCGGTCCATGGCAGAAGGAAAGATTAACTCCAGGAGTATCTCTTGGGTTGACTTTGGCGTGTGGATTTACCTCAGCGCACAGGATTTTATGGCTGCACTGCGAAGTCACACGTGTCGAATTTCTCACTTTTCACAATGTCATTTATAAATGTACATTCACTGGAAAGTAACCAGGGGACTTGCCTAATTGTTGATGCAGGTTATAGTTAAAACCACTCAGTGACACAATCTCCTGCAGTAAACATTCGCGGCAGAATGGCTGGTCGTACAGAAGAGGTTAGTGACTTACCACTTGGCACCATCATGGGATGCCATGTTTCCAACAAGTCAGTTAATTCTGCTCTGCTAGAGCTACCCTGGGCAAGTGTAAGTGGAGTGATTGTTTAGGTAAAAACATCTAGGAGCAGTGATCAGCCACTGAAGCTCATCGAAAGGGAAAGGGCCACCCAACATCAATACCCAACCTGAATGGTAGTAAATCCCACCAGCAACGTTAACACATTTAAGAGAGAGCCTTCCCAGAAGAGCAGAGCAAAACTGGACCGACCAGCTTCATGCTAATATCCTTGCTTTCGAAACGAGATGTTAGGCAAGCTGGTGTCCACATAATTTTCATCATATATGAATTGCATGAACATATATGGGGTAAATATTTATACTGAGGATATAGGGGACACTTTAGGGGGAAAATACTGAACTAACAGGTATCTGCCCTGTTCCTGTCATACTCATATGCCACCCTATAACACATCTTGAAAATCTTATAAGCCATCATAGCTTGTGGCTGATGATAGGATGAGTTAAATGATACAGTATAAACCACACCTGTAATGACATTAAAAAACTCACATGGTTTTCAAGCAAGAAACACAGATCAGGCCCCCATGTACTGAAATCAATCAGACTCTCAACACACCTGCTGGGATGGTGTCTCTGGGCTTGAAGTTTGGTTTCAAACCCAGGAGACTTAATACCTCATGTATCTGTAACGAGAGCCGAAAATGACATGCCTCATGAGGGACTCATTACCCTATTTTCTCAACTTGAGATTAGCTACCACATCCTACCCCTGTGCTTGATATAATTGGCCTCCATCGAACCTCAATTCTTCCCCTGCCCTGAGACTTCCCCCTCTTACTTTGTACTTTCTCCCTTTATCTGATGGAAAAAAATTAAATGAAAAACACAGAAGTACTGAAAGCCCAGAAAAGAAGCGAAGCGAGGATCTAGATGTAGAAAACACACTGAGCATGAGAGGCTCATATTTATTTGATGACCATGTGTTCCTTTTCACACATGGAGTTTGGTCTTGATTACAAATTCAGTGTAAAATGTAACACGGTCAGGCCATTGGACGGCAGGAGAGATGCAAACGAAAAGGGGGGGGGGTGTTCATTGCGCTCGTTGATGGTTGGGTGGGGGATTTTAACAGAGCTCTCCACTTGACGCTTTGAAAATAAATTGGATTAGATTACATCTTTTTGATACTCTGGCCTGAGGAAATGCATTAAGACAAGAAAGTGATGAAGGCCGCAGGCCCAGGTAGGAGTGCGTATGCAGCGACGCCCTTGAAAGTGCGTACCGAGCAGGAGTGACACCTTCGTCTTCTCCATGTTCTTAAAGCTGATGTGGATGTGGGTGATATGCCTGCTGTTGTGCTTTTGTAATTCGCCACTGGAGCTCATACTCCACTGCGGTTCACGTCTGTGTTTTTCACGTGTGCGGTTTCCTTAACGGCAGATAAGCTTGGTTCAGCGCCCTTTGCCATTTCCTTAACTAGGGAGTAGAAGAAATATGGCGAAATGAACATTTAATGAATGCCATGGTTAGCATGTTAGAGCATGGGGTGTACAGGTTAATACCAGGTGAGGAATGCAAACTGAGACACTTTAAGCGACACGTGAAGGATTTTTGTATTTAAATGAATATGGTCCAAGTCATTCAGATTATTATTCCAGACTGCAGTTTACAATTATCCTTGCGCTCATTTCCTCAGATAGATATTTAACAAACCCATTCACGCCGAGTGCCGTGTTGATGGGTCTTGGTGCGCTTTGGTTACAAGCCCATTGTGAGCAACCTGCGTCCCCTCATCTGCCGTGACGGTACCTCGTATAAAGATGTTCAGCCTGCCAGAAAGATGGCACCTCCTCCATTGTGCGGGAGAAAATAAAAATACAGAAAAGCAAACGGCATCACTTTTAGAGCAGAAGTCAACTGGGGAAGCTGAACAGACACAAAATCCCAGGTAACTGAGCCCGTGGCTAATGGCATCACTACCTACACGTTCGGCCTTTTATCCCTGTCATTTGTCACACGGCAGGCGCTGCCCCTTTAAATGGTCCGAATGCATCGTGGCAGTTAAATATGTGACACCCGAATCCGGAGATGGGGCGCCTTTCTTACAGGAAGGCACCACACTGTCACGGCTGAGCTGCAATAATTATTCTTGTCCTTTTTTTCCACTTATCAAAATGTCAGTGATATTTTTGATTTCTTTGTTGTATTTCATGCTGTGTTTGTCTCAATGTCATCATCCTGAAAATGGAAACTTTAAAATAAAACTCTATGTTTGGCAGTCAAGCTCCTGTATCACATGGTTCTGTGTCACATGGTGCTGTGTCACACGGCCTTGTGTCACATGGTTCTGCAACATACTCCCCCTGCTTCTACATGCTTCTACATACTCCCCCTGTACTGTATATCACAAAACCTTAAAAATGCACTTCTGATAAGATACTGGGAACAGATGGATAACAGCACTGAAACCACAAAGGGATCCAGGTAGTTACTAGTGGTAGAAATCTCACCCGACTCGTTTTAAATAATCAACAAAATCCATTCCCTTGACACCAGAAAAATAAAATGCCCAGATTCAGTTGGGACTACTGCATATTTTTAACAGGCCACAATGGATGATCAGGTTATTAAATTTAATGGGTCTTTAGGACAACCAGACTGAAACTGACCTTTTTTCAAAAACTAATTTTCTGTAAAAGCAAGGACTATTAAAGCCACAGGAGCCGGAGTGGTTAACTGTGGCTGAGGTTAACAATCTGGATAAGTACACACAAGATGGGAAAAACCGTAAGAAAAAACAGACACACAGCTGGAACTTAATTGGGTATCACACCACTGAAATACTGGGCTGGGTGATGTCACTGTGATCATTAGATATCATTAGTGTGACATATTCTCAGTGGCCAGTTTACTATGTATGGCTGCCTACAACCCCGATATAGGCAGCACTCAAACAGGTCAACAGGTTCACTTACTGTTCAACTGAGCATATGAACATCTAAGATGTCTGATCCAAGCAATTTAGCATTCCCTAAACCTAATTTTCACGCAGCACAGTGTCGAGAGTCTGCAGAGAAGGTGTGACAAGCAAAAAAAACAGCACCACCCAATGGGACACATTCCTGTGGCTGATCACACTGTGTTAATGAGGGAGGTCAGAGGAGAACGACCAGACTCATTAGAGCTAACAGGAAGGCCACAGGTGCACAAATACCCCGAAGGCACAACTCGTAAACCCCTAGCAGTTCCAGAGGCAAACATGGGTCCTACTTGCTGGGTGTACCTAAAAAAGTGGCCTGTAAGTGTATGTCACACTCAGGATGTAACATGCCGGTTACTGAACACTGAACATATAACCTTGAGAAACTGCCATAGAAATCTGTGATGCACAGAAGTGTATAAGAAAATCAGCACTGATTATCACCATCCAGAAAGTATAAATGACTGGATTTATGAATACAGTATACTGATATTTACCATTTAGCATAATGACCAAATTGTAATTACCTCCCCCCTTTGCACAAAATAAATGAGTCTGCAGAGTGGGAAAAAATGTCAGTCAAGATAAGCTGAGATGCTGTGAAGAACATGACTGATTACTGAAACTGGATTTTAACAAAATCTGGCACTGTTTTCCACTGGATAATAAACCATAATCAGATAGCAGTAAATTACAAAGAGTGCATTTGACCCTTCCCTTATCAGTGGTATGGCTGATACTTTTAAAATGTAGCTCTCTTATAATGAGCTACATCCTTTTTTTTGGGCTGGCAGTGTGAGTGTTTACATCCCAGACAAGGATGAGCACACTTAACAGGAACCTCTGGTTGGTTCAGTGAACAGCCAATTTTTTTTCGCAAGTCCCCAGGAAATGCTAGGGCAAGAAAGATTCACCCATTAATGTCATTTCAGGTTCAGCAGAGTCCACAGATCTGCCCGTGCCGGTTCATTCAGACTGACGTGTGCTGTGGTCATGTGACCAGAAGGACCACCAATAATAGCAAAGATGTTAGGTTATCCAAACTGGCATTGCACTCCTACGGGAATGAGGTGGCAGTCAGCCATTTTAAGCGCGTCAACAGCTGGACATGTCTGCTTCGCTCAGGATGACATGGAAGGCAAGCGGATTCATGTATGACTTGGAACCAGCTCTACGGAGTAGGTGTGTAAAACTACAATAATACACGGAGAAATGTCACCTGACAAGGATTTGAAACCACGCTAATAATGTGAACGCCATCAGGTTCTTTTAACGCTCCTCTCTCCATAGGGAGACTTTCTGAAGTGTGCTGTGCACGACAGCAATAGGAAGCCGTTTGCACTACTGTATGTATTCTGACATGACCTGTTTGAAATTCTGCTAAATAATGAAATCACTGGTGACTCATTAAGGAACTATTTGGAGAGGCTGAGTTCTCCTTAAAATCAATCATGTTGGAGAAGGAGCTATTGAACAGAGAATAATTTAGGTGCTGCTTTTTGCAGACTGATGTCTGTGAGTTAACTTTCCCCATTCTTGCCCACTGATCAGTTAATTAGCCATCAGCCATTCTACGAAGGCTCAACCCCCCACCCATATCCCATCAGCAGCTGTGTGCTGCACATCTAGGGCGAGACCTGAGGGGCGCTGCCTTGGTTCTGTCCGGCCCGTGCCGTTGGAGCGGTACCTTCTAGTCCGGCCTTGAATATTTCAACGTTCCTTGTTAGTTAAAAAGTGCTGAAGCAGTCCAGCTCAAATTTATTCCTATCTGAAACTTTCTGCTACTCACAGCAATTAAAGCCGCTGGAGGTCAGTCCAGACTAAACCGTATCGACTGCCTTCCTCTGACAGTAATGCTTACTGTACACTTAACTTAAAACAGCATCAGAGTGTGCGTAGGCACAAAGCAAGGAAAAAATAAATAAAAGGAAAGAGGAAAATAAACTGCCATTATAGGGGTTTCCTGGTTCCGGTCTTACTCTACAAATACCCAGAAACTTGAATTAATGATTGAGAACAAATAAGAGCCACTAAACTTTTTTAACAGCATGAATAACGAGAGCAAACATAGGAATCTGACCTTCCAAAACCGGGAACTGTGGAATCCGATTTAGAAATGCAATAATGTACTACAGTAAAGTACATGACCATCGAGATGCAGTTAAGCATGTGACGGTTGATGAAGGCCAGCTGTGGGCTGGTGTCGCGGCCCACAAAACACCGTCACGGCTCAGAAACTCACCGGTGACCTTGAGCTCGGTGGTGCGGCGAACAAGGAAAGTGCCAAACTGCAGCTCGCAGGTGTAATTCCCGATGTCGTCCTCGCGGACTTCCCGTATGGACAGGAGGTCCCGTTGACGCAGGATGTTCTGTCTCCACTGCTTGGGCTGACACTCCTTGGAAAGACAAACACAAACCCAACATTTTGGCACACTGTGAAGCACGGATATTTCATCTTTAGCACTGACATGGTATTCAGCTCTGACACAATACGGTACAGATGCCATTTATAGATCCCATTGTAGGAAATGCATTGTATGATTCTGGATAACAAACCATAATGAGTTTTAATTTATTTCTTATTTCTCTTTTTCTCCCTATCTGAAACAAGCCATTATGCAATTACAAATCTCCCCGTCAAGTACAACGCCCAGCACCTGACAGAGAGGAGCGGAACCTGACGCAGTGTGTGTCCTATCAGCTACATTCTTCCTTTTGCCATATGTGCTTCGGTCTTGTTCTGTAACGTGACGTCCTTGTAGGACAGCATAATTCACTTAATTCCACCCACAGCCCTGTGGGCGTTAGCAAGTGTTGCGGTGGAATCCAGTACCCTAATCTCATACTCTGAGCAGAATGTGAATATTACATATATGTATTCTGATGGCCAGTAGATCGACAGGCCGTAACTCTTCTTACCTTTACATTTATATATTAAGCAGACACTTTTGTCCATAGTGATATACAGGTGAGGCAGATGAAACATCTCGAGTATACGGATGTCAAGGAGCCAACAAAGCTCCTTGACAAGCGGAGATTCCAATGATTGACCATTAACAAGTGCAAGACAGTACTGGAGTGCTATATAAACATCAAGCATCAGAAAAGCTATTTAAGTAAATAAATACCAAAATTATCCATGACACTTTTCCACTGACATACAGGAACCGTGTTTCCAGCTCGATTCGCTTTTCCACTCCACAAGGGTCAGATCTGTAAAAGCATTGCTAGGTTTGGAGAGCGACAGTGATTATATTAGCATGAAGTGCTAGTAGAATAAGCATTTTCTTGCGTAAATTTGCATTACGAATGCATTTCGTTCAACTGGTCTATAGGGTTGGAAATTTTCAGGTTCTAATTTATTGTAAATGCATCAATACATCGTGATGTCCAATACTACTACTAATAAATTATATATAGAATATATAGAATAATTTTTTCGTCTCCATGCATATTAATGAAGAACACTGGTATCTCAGTTGGATAGTGGCGACCCAACCAGTTCAGTTTAGTCATGCTTTTGCCTCTGCTAATAAGCAGTCACATGTCAGAAAGGTTACAAGTCAGGCACGGCTTGGGTCTTGGTGGCAGTTGTAAAGCTCCACAATGCTAAATGCAAAATCCACAAGACCATCCAGCAGTGTGAACACAAATCTTTTCATTTTTTGCATGATGCGAGTTTTTGGAAGAACTTGGAGTTTAATTTCATAAAGAGACGTAAGCTGATGCTTCCCCACATAAAACTGCATTAGATAATAACATCATCAGTGACTCCTTAAGTAACCATTTAGCGTGGCTGCATTCTGCTCAGCCAGCATGTGGCGGGAATCGTGAGGGAAGAAGCATCGCGGGTTCCGCTCTCCAGCAGAAGAGCCCGCGTGAAGATAAAAGACAAGAACTCGCCTCTCTCCAGTCCGCCCGCGCTCACGGCAAAGAAAGAGCTGTCTGTTCTCCCTCGACACAGTCCAAACACTCCGGGTGGCAGACCTGCGGGCCCTCGCTAGCTTTTAATTTCATTTACAGTGAAACCGGAGGACAAATGGGGCCACATAATCCTGCCCTGATCTGTTGGAAATGAGCCGGCCTCAGCTCCCCACTGCCGGTTCATTGGAGGGGGCGCCCCCGCTGGTGGGGTCCATCCCCAGCAGAGTAGAGGTGAAGCCAGGTAGCTTTACTCATCTGATCGTCTCACGTCGCCGACTTACCCTCCGGAGACCTACCGCCTCCCCCGCTGAACTAATCTTTTCCTCTGCAGTCGCTTCACAGTCTGCATATGCCATTCGTGGAATCTGCTTTTCCAAAACAATGAACATTATCTCCCCACGCTTCCAGCCTCCCTAGACTCACAGCCCCGGAGATGCCGAGCCGAGAAGAGCTGGATATTACGACAGTGCCAAGTATGTTAAAGGTGAGGAAAGTCCCCGTCGCTTCATTATCATTTCTGTTTACACTGAAATCCACTGGCACTTAGCCTTTCTGCTGGCCTTCGGGCTCTGAGTGCACTGCACCGTTTATAAAGTACAGTAAACACGGCGCGCAGAAGAATTCCTGCCTGTTAAATGGGACAAAGCCATTAGGTGATACAGGGCCCGGGTCCTAGAAGGCACATCGGGCTTTGTCATACGCTGAGCTGGGGGAAGGGTGAAGCTGGGTATTCATGCCCAATGAACGACCCAATCCCCTGGGATCACTGGGAAATGGCAAACGGATCATGATCCTGGCACAGAGACATGTTCAGTCAAGCGTACAGCAAAGGGAGCCACATCGATCCTCGCTCACATAAAGGTTACCTGTGTAAGTCTGTTAGGAGGCTGCTCTGAAGTGTGACCGGTATTGATACAGTTAGACCAATATTAACGACTGGGACGTAAAGGGGCTTTCAACTTTTCAAACAAACCACCACTAATGGTCAATGGTTTTAAGGTAAAAAAGGGCCAGAGATACACAAGGCTGCACATGCACTTTGGTTTGGATCCATACTTGATACCGTGGTAATAGTGTTGATTGTAAACCTATGTGTAGGACTACGCCTATGGTGGTGTGAGTTTAGACCCTTACTTAGTACTATGGTAATGACTATTGTGAATTTAGAGACTTACTATGGTAACGATGGTGTGAGTTTAGACCCTTAGTATTGCAGTAATAGTGATGTGTTTGAACCCTTACTTAGTACTACAATAATGGTGGAGGTGGCGAGTTTAGACCAATACATAACAATGGTAATAGTGACCCCCTAGTGTGACTCTTACCTTGTACCAAACAATGATGGGGTCCTTCCCGGCCTGTACGTAGTCCTCGATATCTGGACAGGTGATCTCCTTGCTTTTACTCAATTCAGCCTTCTCAAAGTACCTCATTTTGGAATTGTAGCATAGGTCGGTGTCGTTTTCCGCCACGGTCAAAGACATCGACACCTTCATACAGTAAGTGGAATTCCTGCAAAACACAAACGGACAAATGCGTTACATTAATCAGTGGTTTCAAAAGGCCTGCGAATGTGGCTGAATAAGATTACAGACAAACATTACAGATGTCCCCTATTTCACCACTGAAATGTGATTCATACAGTTCAGCTGACAAGTCAGAAGTCGCTATGACACTATAGCTGTGAGCATGACACACTTCAGCTTTGATAAGAGCATTTACTAACCAAATCTCTCCTGATTGCCTTCCAGCAAGGAGTCAGGGAATCATTTTCAGACTTTCCAACACTGGTTTAGCTTTTTTCCTTTTTTTTGTTTAATTCCCTCTGGAGAATTTCTATAAAACACTTTGTGAGAGAAATGTGCAATATCAAATGGCATTTAGCAAGATTAGCCTGATATGACTACATTTAGCTGGACATTTCTCAGAATGCCTCTATCCTGCTGACCTCCCTGCTCACTATTGCCCTGTGATGGGGGGGGTGGCCGTCTATTTAATTGCTATTACAATTCCACCCGCTTCTGATGTCGGTAGTATGTATTAGCCCCGTTGGGGGCAAATCAATTATGATGATCCTTCGAAACTGAAAGCGAAAGAGCAAGGGACAGAGGTGACATATCAGCCAGGCTTTGGCCCACAGTCCTCAGTCGTCCCCCCACCCCCTCTAGATGTCTCCTCCTCACATTCGCTCGCTCTTCGGTCTAGCAACATAATATTTTACAGTCTGCGTCTTTTCCCCTGTTTTTTTCCTTCCCTCCCTTTTTAGGAACCACTGGCACACGAGCCACTCCCCAGTTTAGCAGTAATAATGTACCAAGTCGGTTTACAGTGCCGCTGGATGCAATTACGGCGCCGGCTGAATTTATTGGGGAGGGCGCCGCAGAATGTTAATGCGAGAGCGGTGGGGAGCGCTCAGCCGACTTCTGATTGAGGAGTAACACCGCGCCTCCGCGGCGTGGCTGAAGGAGCGCCGCCTGACTCAGGCGGGAAGCGAGGAGCCTAATGAGCTGAATCCAGGAGCACGCGGCACAGGTGCGACTTCCCCCGCGGTGCTGGGCCCAGAGCCTTCCTACAGCAGAAGTCAAGGGACGATTTCCCTTTCACTGTGGCTCCTGTAACTGGAGCAGCAGCTGGCTTGGCAGTCAGGCAGCCGTACTGGTGAGCAGGACTGGTGAGGAGTCCTGGCTGAGATCCCAGACCAGAGACGACTGCGGAGAGAGACATCGAACCCGAGCTTCCTGATAATTTACAGCGCAACGCCCAGCTCCTAAAGTTTAAAAATGGCAACAGGCTCCGGGTATGAGCTTCAGCTAAACAAGTATATAATGCACAGTAATTATATTACACCAATGGAATTAGCATATTCCATCATCTACGCTACATTAACCTGACTGCATTCACCTGTCTCTGCTTATCAGGGTAACAGTTTCGCCTCCTTTCATTAAAGAATATGATTTTGTTGGTCAATTTCTGCTAATTAGTTCAATACCCCAGAGTAACATTAAGACGGGGGGTGTGTCAATTTCACTCTACAATCTAACCCCCCCCCGCACCCCCGACAATAAGATTCATCCTGTTCACTTCTTACTGCTTTTCCAAAGGATGCTTTTCAGAGGATGATGGGAAGGATTTCTGAGGAGAAACCCCTTCTGAATTTTTCAGTGCACAAAGCGTGAAGGACACAACACGTGAGGATGGATCCCAGGGCTGAAGCTGGACAGCAGACCTCTATGAAGCTCCAGTGCTCAGTGTGAATGATTTGGTGGAGAAAAACAGAGTCGCAAATTATCAGTGACAAAAAAAACTAGAAGAGGCATTGAATCAGCAGCAGCAACTAGAACTTCAGAAGACTGATTGACACTGTTTTTCATGCTCTGTGCTGATTTTGTGCATGTGATCACTGCGACGGCACGCAGAAACTGATGGCGAATATCAGGTGTGACCTGGAATAATAATTTGTGGGACTTTGTGGTGGGAATGTTTCAGCACTTAATCTATAGGTGGTGCTGTGGTTCAGGTTCCTGACTCACTATATCAAGTGTCAGAATCTCTCTCGGAGGAGAATGCTGATACGCGGAAGCATAGAAAAACTATATTTAGGGGCAAGTGTGGTGAAGGAAACTTATTAGAGCACAAAGGCAGGGAAAATGCACACAAGAAACCAAAATGGCAGTAGCAGTACCCATAGCTGTAGGGTGAATGGCTGAGTGTCGGGGGGGCTTGGTGGGGGTGAACTGGTCCCTATACATACATAAGGAACAGATCTACTGAAAGATTACTCATATGTGGCTTTCGGCTAACGCTCCGTTTCAGAGGGAGCTTTCCAACTCATAGTTATAGTCATACCTGTTATAGGTCTTGATGAAAGCACAACATTGGAACCATTTTTGTAATAGGAAGCTTTAGTAATTTCATACAGTAATTTGCTGGGTGTGGTCGCATACTCACCGTACATTACTCCCCAGGTGGAAGCTTTCAGAGTCGTTTAAGTCAGCAGTTTTAAGCTGGTGCCTCTATAGTAGCAACACTTATACCTTATCTGTGCAACCGATAAACAACGATGTCTAATCTGTCAGATCAGTCGAAGTCGGCACGGGCCGGAACTATAAATACATCAGTGGTCTCCACTTTGGATACGACTAATCAAAATCCCTCCCCCCAGGGAGTGACTGTGATCTGCCCAGAGCTCAACACGGAATTCTCAGCCTTGTGATTAGAGAGCTGGTCAATATTTGCCTCGGAACACGGTCAAGTAAACCTTGGACCGGAATCAGAGGAATGTGGGGAGCAGAAATCGATGGACAGTACGGAAAGGAACCACAGGCTACGCAGAATCCCGAAACACAAAGCGGAAGCGATCAATGGGTTTGATCCCAGTATGCCCCAGTACCTGTTTAAAAGTTATTAATGATTCCACAGCCATGAGGGGTTGTGTGTGTGTGTGTTGGTGTGTGTGTGAGAGAGAGAGAGAGAGAGAGAGAGAGAGAGAGAGAGAGAGAGAGAGAGAGAGAGAGAGAGAGAGAGAGAGAGAGAGTGAGAGAGAGAGAGAGAGAGAGAGAGAGAGAGAGAGAGAGAGAGAGAGAGAGAGAGAGAGAGAGAGAGAGACAGAATGAGGAACCAGCAGGAGACAATCAGCCCGCAGGTTTTGGGATGGATGCATGTCGTGTTCACAAATCTCTTCAGTCCACGTAATCCAAGTAGAAATCTTTCCCACAGACTAACTTAAGGGGCCCAAACAAACAGGAAATAATAGACTGCAAATATGTGCAGATAAAGTAATGCAGCGGATTAGCAGAACACTACGCCAAAGCGGAAGTGCACTTGTAAGCGATGATCTCTCGTGCAGTTTAATTAAACAACTGCTGCAAATATGACATGATATGGAGATTATCGGAGACACCTTCCACCAGATGGACACCTGAGCAAATGAGATCCCCGAGTCCCATCCCTGCTAAATATTCCGGCCAGAGCAAATACACCTGCAATGAGGGATTGTGGGATTTCATCTGTTGTCCCCAAGTGATCAATAGATGAGGTCAAATACATCCATCACATTTTTTTAATTACCTGAGGATTTTGAATTTAAATACATGAAAATGCACATCTGCTATAAAGTATGTCAGATATCTATAGAGAATCTGCATAATTTCCAGGCTTCCACGCTAATTTTGAAAATGAATGTAAACATATGGAAATATCCGCTTGTTTATTCACTTTTCTCTTTTTCTTTTTCAGAATTAGACATCAAAGAGGGAGACATTTAGGCTGAACACAGAAGATCTGAGGCATTGCTTAAAGCTTCCATATTCTCAAAGTAGCCGTTTCAGCCACACAATACACCCGCGTCGTCACTGTAACATTGACTGTGCATGCTTTTAGGTTGTAGCATTGTTGCTAAATCCAGTGACAATCTCGTGTCAAGGTGGAAATGTAATATTTATAGCGCTTTAATGCCATGTCTTCCTGTGCCGGGGGTGGGGGGGATGGATATAAAAAAAAAAAAAATCTTGTATCACTTCATGGCACTGTCATACTTCAAATGCAATAAGATTTTAAAGAGGAAAATAAATATATAAAGATGGAGACCCCGGCTGACGGTTTGCAGAGTAAGACTTGAGAAGTTGCTGGGACCATCTCATTACAGTGGACAGGCTGCTGGGAATACAGGCTGCATGGGGGGACTGGAAAGTGGGTGGCAGGCAGGTATATATGGGGAACCTGCCATGGCCTTAAGCGCCAGGTCTCTCCAAGGTCACATGATCAAATGCTGAGTCCAGAGGGATAAGCTTCATTATCTGCTTTACAAATTATAATTTATGCATTAAACTATATATTTAATAAAGTTTAGTAATATATATGCAAAAGATCACTGGATATGTGGTATATTATTTATGTGTATAATATAAATGTATTTAAAAATTTAGAAAAAAAAACAACAGTCGTATAGGTACCGTGCAGGTAGGTACAGTACCTACTAAATAAATTATGTTCCTTTTTATATTTTAATTATATTACATATTTTTTCCTTGATAGCTGAAATGAATTCAGTTGTAGTTCCTTCAGAATCTCCACAGCTATCAAGAAGCCAAGACGACAGCAAGTGCTGGATATTCACATCAGCATCTTCTCACCCATTTTGTGTAAACCACTTTCGGCATATCCAGGATCAGGCCAGAGCTACTGGGATTCAGCCACAGAAAAATACTGTAAAAGTGCATACGTGTGGAGATGAAAGCAGATCTTTATAGTTCATAACTGGCCAATCACAACCTTCTTCACACCACACTAACTACCAATAGAAACGTTTCAGCACACGAGCCAATTGGAACATTAATTTGGCATTATATAAATCTCTTCTGAATTCTGACACTGCTTAATTACAGGATAGCACTAACACTGGAAGTGGTTCACATTTCAGAGGGCAAAAGGACCAGGAAAAAAAGACAGATAAAAAAATACCCTTGATAACTTTTAGAAGTATAAAAATATTACATCTTCATCTTTGTTTAATTGCTTTGCTGAGAATATAAAAGATAACTGAGCCAAGAGACCTTATTAATCTAAAACGAGGACAAGCAAAATATGAATTATCAAGTAGTACAAAGCCTGACAGGTCATCACTATTTTTCGTATTTTTTGGATGTTTCTTAAATTTTAAAAGATCTACAGATATACACACACACACATAATATATATATATCACCTATTTGTTGTCTAGAGCAACTCAATCCACTATCCTCAATGAAATTATTATTATTAAAACTATTCATACAACAAAAATGGTAATCTTCAGTAAATATTTTGCGGCCCTGGGAACTACCTTAACTCATTGTTAATTCTACTTTGAGCAGAACAGATTTAGAAATTTCTATCGTCATAGATGCCACATAAAAACAAAAAAAACTGAATACAGAATGAATACAAACCAAAATGAAACACAGTGCAAACGAAATACAGGCGGATAAATACCAAATACAGACCGAGTCTAAACACAGTACAAATGAAATAATGACAGAATAAAGACCAAATGCAAACGCAGTTCAAACTAAATATAGGCGGAATAAAAACACGTGAAGATGGTGTTCCTTAATAATGTGCCTATAGAGGCTGCTTTGACCTGCCATTAGATTAGTGCTTTGATATCTGCTGATTCTGATATAATGTCTCGTTCTGTTTCGTTTGTCGGATGGGAGCAGCTGCCCCGTCCAGATTAGGTGGCTCCAGGACCACGCAGCCATTTTCCACTCAGCTAAGCCTTTAAGCGTGTTTTATTAATCCTCTCCACATTGGGTCACACATGCTCCGATTGCGGTCCAACACCCGTCTGAGTCACAGACAGGCAGACAGACAGCAGTACCCTTGCGGCTCCTTTATTTACTGGCCATCTTTCATTTATTCGGCGTGTATATGGTGGACTGTTCAGCTAATTTATATAATATCATCTAGATGCCCTGGGAAAAACCGAAAAAGATTTCCTTCGTGCCAGTGCAGCACATTTTGAGACAGATTGAAAGAGAGAGGCAGAGTGAGAGAAAGAGAGAGAGAGAGAGAGAGAGAGAGAGAGAGCCCCTTTTCGCAGTCAGTCTTGGTTTCCAAGCCACACAAAGAGCCCCAGTGAATTTCTCAATGCTCCCTCTCGCAGTTCTGGGGAAGGAAAACACAGGCTAATGATTTGTCTGTTCCATAATTAATAGGTTCACTGTGAGAGGATGTGCAGAGGGGCAGCTGCACATATGTGAGCCTAGAGTCTGTTTTCCGTGCCACTGCTATGGCTGTCCCTGGATTTCCTTTATTGCGGACTCTCCGCAGAAGATCGAGAGCAGTAATAATGCTCCCGATACCTGAATAGGCCTGATGGGAGACTGATGAACGGCATTCTAAGAGGTGCTGTAATACTGGGACCAGACAAAACAGTAAATTAAATAAGCGGGAATTTTAAACGGCCAGTGACCCGGCCCATTGCAGGACACGTGCTCACTTGACCTGGTGCTTAATTTATAGATGGTGTAAGGAAAATATGATGATGAGCCCGGTGGCCTAGAGGTTAAACCCAAGGAAAGAGTAAACAAGACTGGGAATGCGCCCCCCCCCGTAAATATGGGAACCTCGCCCTCGCTCAGGACTCTGTTCCCCAACGGGACCAAGGCCACGGACGGACTCGAATCAATCTTCAGGCAACAGGTGAGTTATTTACGAAGGTCAGGCAGTATGGCAGGCTGGAGCGGGCCCACCTGCGGGAGGCTCGTAACTCACCTGCCATCGTGCGAGGCCAGGTGATTAACGGGCCACGCCATTAGCTTGACTGTGGGCCAAGTACACACGCCCCTCACTGCCCCGCACTCACCACATTCCCAATGCTTTCCACCCGTTTAAAAAGGTGGAGTCCGCTATCAATCGTCTCTCCCCCTCCGAAACCCCTCCCGTAAAGCTGGCCAAGTCAGCACATGGCGTGGGTGGATTAGGCGGGGGTGTGGGGGTGTGGGTGTGTGTGTGGGGGGGGGGGTAGTGGCGCATGCTGACGTGGGAGGACAGCGCCAGAAGGGGACGCCGTGTTTTTCAGAGGCCGGTGTCTGCTGAAATCTCATCTGCGTTCCACTGAGTGGAAAATGCAGCCGTACACCATGACAGGCGGAGGCTGGCGTGGGCAAGAGGGCGGCCTGGAACATGGGACAGCTCCACACACACAGAATCCTCTGGCAAATGCTGAGTCACAACACATTCACACAGTGACCGGCCCCAAGTGCATCATGGGAAGGATTTTCTAAATAAATATGCAAGGCATGTCAACTACTTCAAATACTTTACAGCAACAGGGTGAAAGAGCTGCAGGATGGATTTTCTGTGTTTCCAGCTGGCAGAAAAAAATGTGTGTGTGTGTGTGTGTGTGTATACTGGTGTGTCACAACATCCAGGAGAATGGCTTGAAATTCATGGTCTGATGGTGGGTCAAAGGAGACAAAAATGATAACCTTAGAGCCAGTTCATACAAACAATTCATGGTAATCGCTCTACTTGTGTGACAGAGAATAAGGGACACAAAAAAGCAGGAAGTGAATTCTGAATTCTAGTAGCAAATCAGGTGCATTAAGCGACACTTTGATTTCATTACTGACTCAAATTACAGGCTTCTGCAGACTACAAACCATGTTAATTACTTCACTAATTTACAGTACTGTGCAAAAGTCTTAGGCAATCAAAGAAAATGATGCTTAAATGATTTTCCTGCTGGTGTAAAGTTACGATTTTATGCCTGTCAGGAAACTCACCCCAGCATTTACAGTAACTGTCCAACGTGTCCATGTGTTTGTTGATTTGTCCACTACCATAGCATGTTTGGCTAACTGTCCATTCATTTATTTTCTGTACCCGCTTGTGAAATGCAAGGTGAAGGAAGTTCTGGAGCCTATCCTGGAAAGGGGCAGGCGGGGAACTGATCTGGGACTACAATGACAGGGGAAGAATTTTTCAAGGAGCAAATATAAATGTAGGGGCGGCACGGTGGTTAGCACTGTTGCCTCACACCTCTGGGACCCGGGTTCGAGTCTCCGCCTGGGCTTCATGTGTGTGGAGTTTGC
>JABFEA020000083.1:690583-712623 GCA_019775915.2 Cyphomyrus plagiostoma
TCGTGCCCGTTGCTTCCGGGATAGGCTCCGGACCCCCGCGACCCAGTAGGATAAGCGGTTTGGATAATGGATGGATGAAATATAAACGTACTACCCAGATAAATAACTTTTCTTTGATTGTTAAAGACTTTTGCACAGTGCTGTACCTAAGACATACAGAATAACAACCTGTAAGCATTCTGTGACATGCTGATTTTGGATCTGTGACTGGCAAGAATAGTGCAGAAAAGTAACAATATTTACAAAAAGGCCGTGACAGGCTGCATGATACTGGAAAACTTCATATATTACTATGTGATTTTAATTTCTTTTGCAGTAAATGTTGCGATATTTATGAAACAAAAATTGAGCTAAAAATAAGTCAATTTCTCACAAACACGACTGTGAGTGATTTAAACAGCAAGGTCGATAATGATTGTGATTGGCTTAGAGAGGATATGCAGACCTCATGCAAAAGCAGAGGCGATAAACTTTAAAACTAATTTTTATACAAAAGGTAGATAATTTTGAAAAGGAATCATCGCTAAAAGTAATGTTTTAAAAAAAAAAATGTTTTAGTGAAATGTAACCCCTCCCTCAACCAGGCCATTGAATCTTTAACCAAGAATCCAAAATATTGGTACTAAATTGGTGTTTTGCTGGGCATGCAGAGCTTGTATGCTACTCACTAGCAAAACTCCATGTATCCAAACACCCCTAAATGGGAGTAAATTATGTTAGACTTCTCTTATATATATTAATCATGGAAAATGAGAACCATGTGAGTTTTCCTTTTGTATCAACTAGTAAAGAAATTGCAGCATGATGCGATTTAACCAGCTTACATGGCACTGCACATGGATCCTGCAATGCAATCAGTGCGCACATCGTGATGACGATACAGCCCTACCACCAAGACATGTCTTGTGAATACCAACACAGGCTGTATCTGTACACCGTCATCAGGGCATGTGCACCTTCCGGGGGGCGCTTGCCGGCGGGACACAGTGTGAAGGGGCCGTGGGAAGGACACAGAGAGTCATAAACTAATCTTTCCACTTTTTAGACAACAGACCCTGATCAGTGGAATCAGTCAGCCGTGGCCAGGAAATTCACGCAGTGATTAATTTAATCAGAGCTCCGCTTTCATGGTACATTTAACTAGCTTTTATGTAACACACACATCTGTATATTCCACATTCACACCATATATATTTTTCTGGAAGCATCCCACTAGTACTGGTTAGGAGTCACTTTTGCCTCTAGAACTGCTTACACGAAAGACGAGTTCTGCATTTAGAGAAGCCTTTCTGCACCCAACTGTTGTTCTGAGCTGTTATTTTTGCACTTTTGACGGTTTGCACTTTTCTTGTTAGGTTTAATTTGTCTGGACATTCTCCTTAGACCTATTTAATTAAGTTGGGATTTTCAGCCACAGAAATGGCTCTGACTGGTTGTTTTTTGTTCATCAACATCATTCCCTGTAAACTGCAGACACTGTAGCGTGTGAAGATCCCATGAGGGTGGCTCTGAGATACTAGAACCACCAACAGTCACACCATATTCAAAATCTCCTCTAAGATCACACTTCCTAGAAATTCTCAGAGCGTTCTTAGAGATGCTCAGCCAAACCGTATGCGGACCACTAGACCGTGTTTATAGCTGTATGTATTCACTTGTAGCCACGTGGTTCACTGTTCGGAGCAGCAGACACAAGCAGGTGTACTTAGTAAAGTCGCCAGTCAGCGCATAATGTGTGAAAGAAAAAAAAAAACTACCGCTCCAATAAAATGCTCTTAGGGTATGAAAAATGACCGTGACAGCATGGGGCATTAATCGATAGTGCAGAAAGCAGAGATTTACAGGATCTCACAGAGAGACGTGCCGAAAAGGCCTTACAGGGATGTTTATATGTGAAGAGGGAGTGGATTTCAAGGAAACAGTGATGCAACAGTGAGCTTATTCCATATCGACAGACTTTTACACCTCTGACATTTCATATCATATTCATACAGTACATACCTAACTTCCTGCATGAACAGCGTAGGTTCCAGCATTCTCTGTGCCCTAAAAATCTGCCCTTCCTTGTAACTTCTAATGTGTTTTCTGTCACATATGTCCTTAACGGGCCTTTTCATAATAATCCCAAAGAGCCTTTAACAGATTCATTTTTTGTGTGTGTTCCCTGAGAATAAGCCCAAAAACAGGACCCATCGTTTCCAGAAGCAGTTTCACATTTTCAGCAAACCCTACAGCTTGAAGTTTGACTTTACATAAAAAAGTTGATGTTGTTTCTCCAATTGGGTCACTTATCCCTTGAGTGGCAGCTGAGACATGTGTCTGGAATCAAGCAAGGATTTTTTTTTATTATTAATGGACGGGGTGTGGGCTTGGCAGAGGAGATGGGGGCAATTTGATTTTCTCAAACAATTTGATTCTGACATTTTGTTTGAGCGATAAAGCCTAATGACACACCAGGAAAGAAGGTCAGTGTCTCCGCTATCAGTTCCAGCCATCCTGGTAGCCGGGCTCCTTCCGCATAGGCCCAGCCAAGCAGGGTGTAAAAGGACACAGCGCTGGAAGCACTTGCTGCCAGACGGGCTGAATAATGGTTCTCCTGGCTAGTGGATATGGGAGACATAATACTGGGGAGGACAACGATGAGGAAGGGCCAGATAAACTCACTTAAGGTGCCACTCAAAAAATGTAGCGGGATCGCTGAAAAACACGCATGAGGCGTGGTTCTTTTTTTCCGCCCCCCAGCTGCTTTATGGTGCCGTGCCACACGGGTCATGTGACCTCGGAAAGCGGCAGCCCTGCTGAATAGACAGCTCCGTTTCCTATGCTGGGAGCGATGCTTCACAGGTCAGGCACATTTGAAAACGCATTCACGGAGCCGGCCATCTTCTGTTGCAACGGAAACAGGATCAGGCACGCGGGAATGATGACGGCGATGATGGCAGCAGCACAGAGGATGACCTGTAAGTCTGATTCACAAAAGATGTGGTGGAGGCAGCCCTGGGTCGGCGAGCTCCTGTCTGCTTCCTCTGTGCCCTCTGCTCCTCTGAAGCCTTGTGATGTAAAAGCTGCCATGCATTTCTAAGACACTTCCAGCGTTACAGTCCCCTCGTCCTCCTTTCATCTTCGGTGCTTCGGAGTTGATCGTGACGATCTGAGCCGTAGGCAGTCCTGTCTGCTCTCTTCCACATTTTTACACCTCCTCCAGCTCTCCATCCACATTTTCTTTTTTTTTCCGTCAACTGTTCCCGAGTCATATGTCTTTCCTCTGTTCCTCCTCCCAGTCCTCATCTTCTGCAGACCAAATGCTTCAAAGTCGCATGTCTCCTCTCTGTTCGGCGGCTCTGTCCGCGTTTCTTCACAGATCTCCTACCATCCCTTCTTCCCGCCGCTCCTTCTCACCGCCTCCGCGGGCTGCTATGCCTGCCATGGTGTTTTCAACGTTGCTGGATTTCAGCGGAACGGGCAAGAAACTGGGCGGCCACAACTTTCCAACGCTCTCGGGAACTCAGGAGTGTCACTGCGGTGATGGAAGCCATCTGTTTGGCAGTGACACAGCGACACAGTCAAAGACACATCTCCGTGGATACCGCTGAGCCTGACGGACGGGATGGATGCTCTATATTCTCACTGTGTTGAGTGAGAGATGCTGAGAAAAGATTTATCACATCGAACTGTACATAGCAGCAGAAGAGCATTCACACCTACAAGCAAAAATGCTAAATTTGTGCATAAATGATGGATTGGAATCACTTTACAGCCTGATGAAGCAGAGGAAACGGAAGAAAAAACCTGTATATCCATTTCATGGCACAGTTTTGGTCGCAGTGCCCCATAGCCCCTAATTTATTGTCGTTTTTAAGGTATAGTGTTTGACTGATATGTTAGCTTGCAAAAAATATATAATTTATACAAAAATTCATCAGCCAATTATTCTTATGATAATGCAAAGAGCAAAAATTTCATACATATACTGACACTATCAGCTTTTTCACAGCTTGTACCCTTGGGCAGGAATGGCTTGCGTTTGCAGCAGTCATGATGACCTCCACTGTTACCCAGAGTGTGATGAGTATATACTGTATAGTGTGTATTTTAGTGCAATTCAACCCATTAGCCAACATAGGCGGCCAACACAGGCAAGGCCAGATTTATGCATGGGCTTCCCTGGGCCATAACCCAGGGCCCTGAATTGTAGGGGGGGGGGGATTTTTTTCAGTTGTTACAACAGCACTTTACACTGTAGGTAGGGCCCCAACAATAAATTCAGGCCAGGGCCCCCCAGTTCTGGGCTATGGTGCCATTTTTTACCGTACGCCACTCCCCTGGTGAACAGAGCACTGCACAAGGTGCACCGTCTCAGACACCGTCGGCAGTGAAGCTGACCCACAAGGACTTTGACCACCACTGATGCATTTATACATTCTTTGCTTAGTGGACACATTCATCCAAATCAACTAACAGCTTTATCCATTATATATTTAGACACAGAGTGGATATATTTAGACAAAGAACAAACACTGATCAAATGAAGCAAAACAGCAGGATTTTTGTATTTCCTCTTTAACTATAATGCCACCTTGTGGGCCATTTAGCAGAATGTGGCATATAAAACAGACTCCCCGTCCATCTGTAGCCAATGCCTGTCTGACAGGACACAACCTGAGAAACCGAATTTCTCAGTTCATCCCAAGGAACTGATCTCTTGGCAGCTAAGTGTGATCGGTGCCTTCAGAAGAGGAGCCTGGGATGAGTGCGCTGATGTACGCCCCCCCCACCCGCTGTGCTAACCGTCAAATCGAGCGGCTCCGGCCTTCATCCACAGACCTGTCCCGCAGAGAGTCTGTCTCCGCGCCGAGAGGCCATAGCAGGCATCAAGATGTGCCTTGTTCCAGTCATGAGTACCGCTTATGAGTTTGACAGGCACATACACTCATGTTTACGATTCAGCCCCCTAAATATACTGCTGAGAAACAAATTCTGCGGGTTTAACGTTACAGCTGAATTATTCAACAGACAGTAAAAAAAATGAATTATGCATAATCACTACAGAGATATTTCCATAATGTCATAATCTCTATAAAATGTTGACATTCTGGAAACGGATATTTTACTCATAATGATGCTGCTAAGTTGACAGAGAGCCTCTGAGGTATGATCGGTCCTTTTATACAGAATAATAAAATCATCAATATGCTCCAAAGGGAAATCAGTCAGACCACATCTGAATGGGAGCAACCTTTACAAACACTTTACTTCCTACGCCAAGCAACATTGACACATTTTGCAACAAGATAAAAATGGAGTGCCTTCAAGGTGCCGTTCAGCATCACTTGTAGCCTACATTCACTTAAAAGGCTTCTTTTGGGTTAAGATAAAATGTCTTTAGCTCTTTTATTGAGGACAATGTGAGGAATGACCACCAATGTTACAGAAAAACTATATTTATGCCATACATATAAATAGAGTTGATACTGAAGAGATTTGGAAATCTATGTCAGCCGATTCTTCCTTGGCTGTCCAGCCTTTCCATCTCCCACAAAATGCTCAATGGAAAGTTATCCTGAGAGGCTTCAGGCTCCCTGTCACTTTGCTCCTCCATGTGGGGGGGGGGGGCGCTGCATGGAACTTAGCATGTTAAAACTAAGGATTGCCAGTCTGAACTAGTTCCATTTTCATTGAAAAGAAAATAGAACTATATTTTACTATTTTGGTAACACTTTGAAGTAGAATTTCATTTTAGCAGTAGTTGCAGAGTCCCACTTAGACCAGAGGCAAATGAGCGGCAGAAGCTGGAAAACATTCTTGGGAGCACCACTTCTCACATAACAACACAAATATTGCAGAAGCCCCGGTGTCACACGTGCAATCTGCTTGCTGCCACTTCCAATTAAAACAGATTACCATTCCTCCCATAACAAAACACTTCATCTGCCTTTTAAAGAAGTAGCATTCTCTAATGCGATTAAGTACCCCTGCAATTTCATAAATCACAGCAGCCGGCTGCATCTACGCATCCACTACTCTTTTCTGGGATGCCAGCACAGGCCTTCTGAGTGTATGTAATACATGTACAACACCTGGGTGTGTGAGAAAAAAAAAATGGGAATGTGATGTAACGAGGTATAAGGTGTGAGGTTCAAATGCATATGGAGAGTGCATGTTCACAAGTTCATATCTCCATTGGGTACAAGTGGTCATCAGTGCACTGCGCAGAAATCGGCAATGCCGTTTCGTGTTCAGCTGATGCAATTAAGAGAACATTTTGTAGAGAACATTTGACTGGGAAGGTGTGCATACAAATGCATATAAGAACAGTCATTCGGCAATACCGGTATCTCGCCACCTTGACTGAGATGTCAGGCCTGACCGGAAGCTGAGTCAGGAATGGATTTCCTGGGTATGGATACAGCAGTCTTTAACTGTATAGATCAGGGGTATTCAACTAAAATTTAAAGGGGTCCAGTTAGAGAAAATTTCTGGAAACAAAGGTCCGGAATATCATAATGTCTAAGAATTTAGTGTGATATATATTTAAGTAGCCTATTAGTTGCATCAACATTATATGTAATCAGTATCTGACTGTCAAATCAAATGAATTCAGTACAATTCAAAAATGTTCTGACAATATTTATTGTCACGTGACACAGAACTTCGGCCAGCTGGCTGGAGTGCGATTTTCAATTTGAGATGTCTGTACTCACATGTAACACATGTATTCTTACCTTGTAAATAGTCTGCTTTTGTATTTAACCGTGTAAATACACCTTTGTCGTAGTTAATTTTAGGTTTTATAATGGAATAATATAGATTTGCCGTAAGATTTCCAGCATGTGTCTGAAAGCGTGTCATGCCAGATGCCTGAGATTTGGCAGCCATGAAAATGTATATTTTTTTGTTTCACCTGAGGTTATTTATATAACAGATAACATTACTTTATACATATGTTAAAAAGCAGAAACTTCAATGAACATGAAATCAACAATAAACTACGTCTATTTATCCAACGTGCTATATAATACATAATGTATTTGAAAACTTTTCAGCTGTATGATTTCAGGACAGACCAGTCACTCTGTTTGGAACATTGCAGCTTTTTGGTTACGGGTTTTCGCTTCGCTGCTGCTATTAACACTAATGGCACATTAGCGCAGACAAAGGGCTGAATACGCCGAACTATACGTCTTGTTTGGCGGTTAAAGTTGTTTGATGTTCATTGGCAATTGGGAAACGGTGGTTCTACTGCTACACCACTACCGAAAGACTACAAATGCTGCGCCGGTTAAAATAGAAGCGTCAGGTTTTAAATAATAACTTAATGTTTTGGCTATTGTTCCGGGTCCGTATAGGATAACCGCGGTCCGCCTGTTAGTGACCTCTGGTATAGATCATTATAAAACCAGAATTTCTTGCTGATGGTTTCCTCCACTCACAGAAAACAACAACAATTGTGCAAAATCCCCCTGAAAAACCTGCAAACAACAAGAACAGATAGGCAACCCATCAAAATCACCTGCTGACCGCGAACATTCTCCGTTTTACTCTGCATGGAATTATGGGAACCGACAGTATGTATGGCTGTACTGTTTGCTCCTTCTGCACATTAGTTTCTCCATGTGACCTTGATGTCCTCCCACAGAATTCTGCCACCTGTCTTTATCCTCAGACAAGGAGAAGCAAAAACCCTAAATGACAAACCCAAATAGCTTTGTATTCAGACAAATCCATTCCTTGCAGGCTAAACAGGGGAATGACTAAATAAATAAAGGCTTGAATCTGACACCAAGAATAGCTCATCTCTATCTGTGCCTTTTGTGTCGTCCCTTTATTGTGAGATGAAGCATGGCGTGGAATTAAGGGCTCTTTCAGTCGCGGTGCTGTGAGGGGTTCGTCTTCATTACCGTCGGGTGGGTGGGGTGGCCATGGTCTGAGTCAACTTCCACCACCCTGCCGCATGTGACGTGCCAGCGGGAAGAAAGAGCAGGGAAGCACTGATCAAACTGCAGACATGACACAGTTGGGTGAGAAAGAGTGAAGGAGACAGTAACGAGTGGGAGCGTCCAAGCAGACATGCGCATTAAATAATAACTGGCTTTTTGGTATGATGTGATAGGAAGTAGATCTCGATTGAAAAGAGGTGCGACTTCCTGTTGACGTCCTGTCATAAGAGCCGAAAAAGCACAACTTGGCTCCCTTCACTCTGGCGCTCGACGGACTCTGTCTCCTTGCCAAAGCTCAACAAACACTGGATTGGAGTAATCGTTGGCCCTGACGCAATGCAGTCGCTCCCAGGGGTCACACCTGGTTGTCCAGCTGTTTCAATTTGCAGCAATGAGGGTAGCAGAAACTTCATAACACATGCTGATAGCACAGAAGAAGCACCTGAGAAACAGGACAAACGCATAACCTATCCGAGGGATCCTTAAGACACAGGCAGAGGACACTGTCTTGCAAAAACATCAAGGAGATTAAAAGATGACAGATGAGCTGCTGCCAAAAGAAAAGAAAGAAGGTAGAAATTCCAAAATCAAAGTGTATTCTACCCAATCCCAACTTGATGTGTGGAAACATGCAAGGTCGTCCGTAAATCCGGAATAAAATCCTAAAACAAACTATGGGCACGGAGGGGAGCAAGCATTAAATTTTAATTTCACATAGTATATTCAAATGAACTTCCCGAATGTGTCAGATACATGTGATATTACATCAGACAGCAAGAGTAAGGCGCCAATGGAGACTCCGCCAAGCACCTGCGGATGTCTGTCTCGGCCTGCTGGTGGGCAGCCGCCGCACCTCCAGCCGCTCGGCCAGGACTGCTGAGCTCATCTCCAGGTTACCTGAATTATTCAGCAATTAACTGCAATGCCAGGTTTGAGCACCGTCTTCTTTTCAATCTCAGCCGCCGAGGCTGTCAGCTCCGTCTGCTATGGCCTCCGTCGCCTGTGGTTTCAAATGAGCCACGAACTCCGTTTTGTTTTTTCACGTGCACGCTGCACGTGCTCTGCGTTTTGGTGGGCTAAGCACCTCGATGTTCTGCAAGCATCGCCACACACTGACAGGAATTCAGCCAACACTATCATATAGGTGGAGACACGTCAATAACAAGAAGGATAACTATTAGTTTTGGGTACCCGTAGAAGATACGGAGCCAACCTGCTACCTGTAATCTCACACATGAGCCTGACAGCTCCTCCAGCATCCCCCATTACCACACACAAGTGGTGTGGTAATGGCCCCATCTTCAGAATGAACCATGTTTCTATGCCAAGCCCTCAAAGCTGGAATGATGGCAGCCTTTGTCAGCACCAGGCCAGGACCTGACTTCATCTAGCAAACTAGGGTCAAGTAGTTACACCTGACTTCCTAAAGCTATGTTTTCATACACGGCTGCACGAAAAAGTGCTGTGGGTGCGAAGGGAGATGCGATTTGCTACCTGGGCACCGCCGCATAGACACAATGCAGCCACCGCTACCAGAATGCTAACTCCATACCTCCCGCCCAACAGAGTATTACAGCCAGAGAGAAGGCCATGACAGGAATCAATAAAATGGCAACATTAGCTTGTTTTTGGGGAAATGCAATGCGTAGTCCTACACAATGTTAAAGCTATGGATTTGATATCTCCAGACAATAAGAGCAGTAAATGAAAATGCCAGAGACGGGATTAATATAAACTTCGCTTAAAACATATCAGATGCAGACACCCTTGAGGGAATGAAATGTTCAAAGTCTACCAGACTTATGGGGAAAAAAAAGCTGTTATTGTTATAAGTTTTTGCTCTTCCAGGTTCAGTGTAACTTTGTATAAGTGCTTTTCATAACGAATTTGACTAATGAAGCATTTACTTCATTAAAAGTTGCACTTTGCTTGGAGAGTTAATATGTTGTTATAATATCATTTTGCATATCGACACGGCTTTAAACAAACTTATTCCCGTATATATGGGGCAAGACATTGTATTCTTAAGTGTTAAGTGTTCTTAAGTTTACATACTGGTGAAAAGACTGGAGTTTAATTTATATATTTTCCTTTCTTATAATCATTTATATTGTCACTGTACATCGCCAAATGTACATTGTGAACTGACAGACAATGCAACATTTCCTTTGAAGTGCCTTGGTTTATATAAACGTTTGAATAGGTTTCATGTCTAAACTTTTATATGGCTGAATCTGCTGTTTTATTCAGAGCAATAAAATGTCAGGAATCTTTACTTTAAAGGGCCTTCAGTACAGAACATTTAACTTCAGTGTGCTGTTTAAAAATGCAGATGTAGTTGGCAGTTAAATTTGTATTATGATTAAGAAAATGTCAATATGTCAGTATGTTGAAAAACCCCGGTAACTGAGGAGAATGTCCAGTTCCTAATACTAAGATCTAGGGGATGTTTCCATATCTGTAGAGATGCAAGCTGACCTTGGGATGACAACAAATCAATGGTCACATACCCAAGAGGTTCAGAAGGGGATGTTCAAATGGCACGAGGACTATAAATTAGACATCTGTCACAGTGACCATGAATAATCTGCGTGCATAAGGGGGGTGTGGGGGGGTGGTGCAGTCAACAAGTCTGACAAAACTCTTGAGGGCATTATCATTGGAAGTGAATTCTTGATATTATAGTGTTAATGCTGAGCCTAGACCATGGAGTAAATGCAGTTATTTCTTTCAATTGCGGAAAATTTCCATAATTGAGCTAAACCATCTCTAATTTCACCCTAATCAAGTGTGACTTCATTTCTCTGGAACCACTGTAACCAAAGCTGGTGTTCGGTGCCCTCACTTTGAAGGACATCTTAGCTACAGCTGTATCATATCTGGTGCTCGGTTCCGTAGCCGTCGCCCTCACTTTGAAGGACATCTCAGCTATAGCTGTATCATATCCGGTGCTCGGTTCCGTAGCCGTCGCCCTCACTTTGAAGGACATCTCAGCTATAGCTGTGAGTGTTTAAGCGTCGAACAAGTAAGGGCCATTGGATGGGCAAACTTTATCGGATTTACGAACAAAATAACATTATAGCAGTGGAGGATTTCAGGTTAACTGCTGCTGAATGGTTAGACCCTGAACTCATAACCTACTGGTCCAGAAGGTATAACTTCTATGTCAACTGCTCTATGAGGACAATTCCCTCTTAAAATCATTTAACCCTCCATAATAACCATGAGGAAAACATTCCACCGACCTTCAAGTAAAGTATATACTCAGAAGAGCATGGAGAGATTCCTCCTATTCAGTCACAGCCCACAAGTGATACAAAGACTAGCAGTGGACACAGTGAGGGCCTGAAACTTTCATTAGGGCAGGAAGAAACCTTAATGTTTCAGAGCAGCGAACGAGGCCGTGAGAAACCAGGGGGCATCAAACCTTGGAGAAGCACAGAAGCAAAACAGTGACATTTACTGAAATCACTCTGTTTCCCACCCTAGAAGATCATCTCTCGAGGTCCAGCACCTCGTCCTCACAAGCCGCTGCCTGTTGGTCAGCCTTAATTGCATAAATTAGTTCCAGTAATTACTGGAATGGTGAGTCTCCACAGCTGCAGTTTCAGGTGTAATTCTGTAATCCCTGCAGGGCTGAGGTGGTGGAGACTCTGGCCGGCCCTGGGTGTGTCCTGCCGCTCGTCAGCGTGTAAATGACCTTTGTGTTAATGAAACCTTTTCCTGACATGATCTAGATGGCAGGAACATTCCAGCTTTATGGAAATCATAAATCATGCACAGATCTTTTTTATTCTTTTTTTTTTAATTCAGCAAGAGGAGAGAGGAGGCTCTGTCCGTCTCAGCCCCCCCAGCGATAACAAGGGATACGAGGCGCGAGAGTTATGACAACGCCGACTAGGCCCCTCACTGTTCCCCTGAGATGGAAGGGAAATTAATTTAGCGTGCTACCCGAGCCCCCCTCCACCCCCCACCTGCCCAGCTCAGCATGGATGATTGTCCGGTGCTCTCTGGGCCTTGTGGAACTGCGGATTCATTAAGAGAATCCACAGGAGGTCTTTCAACCTCTGCTGTTCATGAGGTCTGCCGCCTCCAATCCTTATCCACTATACAAGAGAATCTGAATCAGCCCAGATGGAATTGTGGGGCTCATAACCGCACCCCCCACCCAGTCACTGTTGCCCTCACGTGCTCCAGAATAACAATTATGCTGTCTTCCTTGTTTATATACAAACCAAATAAACGTATTCTAAGAACCACCAGGGCAGCGCATTGGACTCACCGTAAGACACAGGAGTAGAGTCCGACGTCCTGCAGCTCTGCTGGACGGAACCATATGGCGTCCTCCTCCTTGCTCATGCGCAGTCCGTCGAAGGAGATGGGTTCCTCAAAGTCGCCGTGGCCCGCGCTCTTGTACCACATGAGACTGAGTCCCGCGCTCTGCGCGTGAGTGTAGTTGGCCCGGATGTATCCGTAAAACAGGGCGCATTTAATCCGCACTGGCTCCCCGTGAAGCACCTTGTACTTCAGGTAGTCCACCGACCAATCTGTGCAGCCGTCCACTGGGGAGCAAAGGGTGGGGGGGGGGGGGAGAAAACGGCAGCTGATTAGCGTCAACTGGGCTACATGAAAGACAATCGTATCACCACATCAAGGCCGCTGAAACTCAATGGACCAACCGTGTTGAAAGATGCGTGTGGAAACGTGCGCCACGTCAGTAAAGGGTGTCGCCATGGAAACACTGCTTGTGGAAAAGTACTGTCCGCTAATTGGGCTTAATGAGTTTTGTTTTTGTCAGAACTACACTCATCCCATCATTTACAAATATGTTGTTTCTAATATAATGAGATAATGTTTTCACAGGCTACTAAATAAAAGCTTCAGAATTAACTTTTACAATTTTTATATTACACGGAGAAAAAATTCAAAGCTAATATAAAGACCTAACAATTATGAAAAACATAATTTGTTTGCAGTGTTAATGATAGAAGCAGAAAAATGTAATAATAGTGCATTTGTAACATATCATTCATGTGCTATTTGATATTTGCACACTATTGCATAAATACAACTATTTTAAATGTTTTGTCATGTCTAAGTCTATTTCCTTGGGGTCTGACCAAATGACTACAGCACAGAAAACATGGACACTTGGAAAAAGAGCCTCAGCTCCAGATGAGCCCATTTTTTGTTTAAGGCTGCCAGTTTGAAGGCCTGAAACATCAATGGGGTCAACCAGCCTGGACACAGCGATACGGAGAGCAAACACCACCTCACCTAGCTGATGGTGTGTTGAACGGCTGAACCGTACTAAAGCTCAGCTCTTTTACTTTATGTACCTGAATACAGGGTCGGCCACCCTATAGGTGACATAGGCAACTGCCTAGGGGGCGCAAAGGAGCAAATGAAAAAAATCTCAAGAAACACCCCTGGTTGCATTACCGGATATTCCAGCTATTTTTAATATTTCAATATTTTCTCGCTAAACAGATGCCAAATAGCAAATTAATTAACGGAAGTTTGTTTTCTGCTGCTCTAGGGGCGGGTTCGGGGGGAACACTCAGTACAATTTCAAATGCACGGCATTGTAGGAAAGGAGGGATGTCCAAACTCCCCCCCCCTCCCCCATCCAGAAGGACAGCAGGACTCTCTAGGTCATGCACACACACAAAGAAACACACTTACAGATCTACTCACTAAACACGCAACCGTGGATAAATGTTCAGGAGTTTTTCCAATTCCCAAGCTTCCTTATACAGTAAAATACAGTAATGATTCTCTCTGGGAAGCGCTTTGGCAACCTTTCATGTGTTTGTTTCATTTACATTTAATTGATAGATCCACGTGCATAATAATATACACTTACTGATACAAAGCATAGTAAAATGTGTGTTGTTAGTGTGCAGAGGTGCAATACCACAAACTGGATCCAATGGGAAGAAATACTCAGGATTATTCTGCAACCCCCACCTCCTTTGTTCTGGTATCTCCTCATCTTACCAAGAGGCCCACACAGCAGTGAAAATCGATTTGAGAAACAAATAAATAAAACCCCTTCGGCACACGAGATATGTGTGAGCATCCGCTCAACACGGAGGCGACCACGTGGCCCCCACCCGGCGCTGTCGTGACACGCGTTGCCTATTCTGGTCACGTCGCGTATCTAAAAAAGAGAGAGCACACGGCTGGCTGTGGCATTCTCATCCCCACTCGACTAGTGATACCTGTCTTGCAGGCATGGCTGGATCGGGGTGGGGCTACCTTATTTGCATGTGATCCTAACCAATCAAATTCCCACTACCCATTATACTGTAATTACATTGTTTAATAATTCTCAGCCTGATATTTTTTTAATTCAATATATATGGGTGCACAGTGCTGACACATGCCTGTTTTGGAAACCCCTGATACAGTGGGTTTCATTTCTGGGAGTGGCTTAGATGGTAGCCCCGCCCCCCACCACCTCAATCTGCATGATCAATGGGCCAAGTCACCATAGAAGATATTAAATTGATTGGCTGTAATGGGTGTGGGTCTTGTACAGAAAGAATATGGGGAGGAACATGAAAATGAGGGATGGTAAAGAAAAGACAGAATGCTAACAGCCACAGTGCAATTCTGCAGCTGGAGCATCTTGCAAACAGAACCTTCATGGCCGCCTGGTTTCCCCCCAGATTCACCTTTAAGCACATATGAATGAGGGCAGTATCATTAAGATTAAGTGCTGTGGGTTTAAGACGTGGGATGGAGCACTCTAAGTAGCTGAGCACGCGGTGGGTAAAGGCCATGTTAAAATAGCGGGGAGTTTGTTATCGAGGTCACGGAGGAGAATATAAATGCAGATCAATTTTTTTTCAGTCAAACTTCCAGCTTCCTGAGAAGTGGGTGGAGAGAATGAGACAATTCCAGCACATTTTCTAAACACTGAGTGAAACGGCCTCCTCAGCTGAGCCGACATCACAGTGAACCACCCACAGCAGATCATCCGTCCATCTCATCCCACGTCTGTCCTTCACTACGTCCAAACACCTCCCTGCTGCTCTTACTGCCCTTCAAAATGCCCATCAGCGCCTTCCTCCTGCCCCGATGCCCAAGGATAAGTCTGCAGGCCCTCCTCTCCCCCCTCATCACATCCCGCGCTACGTTCATCCCATTAAAACAGCTGGCGGGCACAACTGCCAAGTTCTCCACGGATGAATCCTAATCATGCATCCATAAATATTTCATTTACAGAAGAAACAACTTAGCAGCTAATTAAGGTCGAAGAAAACTCATCATCTAATTGGCCTGTGCCATTCCGCTCAGTTCCACTTCCAACTCATCAGTTTAGCTTCTGCTTTCGTTTGCTCCGATTGCCATCTTCATCCTGTAGCACTAGATTCTTTGTTCTTCATTTGTCATAAAAGTCGAATGTTTCTGGTAATCTGTGGGCTCCTAAATCTAACAGAACTAGGGAACTCTCCGGAACATGGATGTGAGGGTGAGGAGAAGGACTTCTCTGATATCCTGCTGTGCAAATGCGGTACTCCCTTTAATTTGAGTGGCTGATTGATCATCTTGACGTGTCGATAGCTGACACAGTATTGAGCCAAGTGGTGCGTGAGCACAATGTCAGGGAGATCATGGGTGCTTTCTCTGTGTCTATTATTATTTCTCTTCTAACTACCCTGTGGTGGGTTCAACATCTTCAAGAACTTTCCATTATTATTCCGTGAAGAGTTTCCCAGTCGATATATAACCTTTAGCACACAGTGACACTAAATCCCAGCTCATCATTATAGGACATTAAAGAGGGCTTTACAGTCACATCAGCAGATGACTGAGTACTTGCATTTGACTTTGAGGACTCCAGCTGAAGCAAGTTGTAATGGATATCGGGCAGAATTACGGGGAAGAACTCTCAGTCATCCTCGGCCATCTGTCCTACTTTTGAGAGCGTCCAAATACTTTCAAATCTGAAAGTCTATTTCTGATGGAAGATGATTCATAGATGAATGAGAGCTATAATTATCCATGTATCATCCCTCCCCCATATTCATTTAAGGGCTGCAGTTGTCCTGTCCATGGTTAACATTGAACACCATCAAAGTTCTGTACACAGAAGAGTTTGTCGAAACCGTGGTTGCTTCTGTTGCCATGGTGACAAAGGGGTTAACCTCGTTAATCAGACATCGACTAATTAAGCACCATTTTGTGTACAGTAATGTTACACTGCTGTGTGGCAATCTGTAACTAAACCAAGCACTCACGAGGACTGCTTAGCGTAATTATCACCCTTAATTATCTGTACAGGCATCTCTACCATGGGAGTTAGGGCTCCCTAGTTTTTGGGAGAAGCATATGTGGGTACAGTCACAAGCCACAAAGACATGGGGCCAGGAATACCCCACGTCAACGTCAGGAACTGTGTGAGGTTTACTTAAAGGGTGCGGGAACTGTTGCTAAGCAAGGTCTTCAATGTGCCGTACGAGCATAGATGTTCATTTCAGCAACACACGAGAGGAAATACAACACTTCGTGCCCAAAGACAAAGTGAAATCCCAAAACATACTGATCACAGTCCCTGCTAGCGTGGAACTGGAGACAAAACATGCAATTAGTTATCAGAAAATGAATATGAAATATTCATCAACAGCATGACTGCTGCAGCGGCTGCTTACAATTAATGTCAAGAGAGCTTCCCCTGTTAATTATTCAGCAGATTAGCAATATTGGAAATCATTCCGCAACCGAGTTGGAGCAGTTATTAGAGCACAAGTCTAATGAAGTACGTTTTGGATCAGAAGAGAATTCAATGTAAATAATTGTTTTGTGACAGTTATTATAGAGCACACTGCCTAGCTGTTTACCACAGGGCAGAGGCAATAATAAAACGAGAAAAACACTTAAACCTTATGAAGTTTCTCTTCATTTCATATAAGTTTGCTTAATTCCAATAACAATCAGCAGCAAAAACATTATTCTTCTTCACACACGCCAGTGCACAGAAAAATCCAGAAGACAATGGCCAGATGGTAATGCATAATGGCACTCTACAATATTACCTTAAGGGCATCTGCCAGGACCCTTGATTTTAACCCTGTGGAACCTAAAAAGGATGTACATGTTTTATTACATTTTATACATCGAAATATATAAAATGTTCACTTGATATTCAGACACTAATCAATGGATTGACTACACCTTTCACACGGTGTTGTAATAGGCAACAACAGATCAATACACGATCTGAAAGATAGGTTGAAAACAGTTACTGGATACTAATAAAACATGAGTCATACATGTTGAACTAGAATTGGGGGGGGGTAATTGTACACAGGAGAGAAATTGAATAGATTCAATTGTGGAGAAAAATGTAAAATAAAAAAAAAAAGCTGGATAATCAGAGAAGATGGGGCTTTCAGAAAGGCTTGGATGAAGTGGATATGTTAAACTATCAGAGATACAATGTATCGCGGCGCAGGGGGGGGTTCTGTCAGGGTTAACACACCGCAGCGGAACCCCGCAGTAAGCGTGCCAGCCCGCAGTTTATGGAGCCCTGCGCTTTGTCGAGGAGCCCAGCAGGAGAAACCAGGCTGCCCCTTCAAAACAAAGTTTCTCAATGCGGGCATGGAGTGCGCTAGGAGCGAAAAAGGAGCGGAAATCTCGGTGCCACAGGGCGGCATCCCAATTAGGCTGAGGGCTGCCGGGCGTGGTGTCTCCAAACAGCTCATGCCATTCTCCCCGCTGCTGCGTCCCAGATTACAGGCCTGATTAACCTCCACGTCTGCGAAGAAGCGCTGACGATCTTTAGGCTCATTACCTCCCCCACCCAGTTCCATTTACCTCCAACCAAATCTCCGTGCCCATTTACCGGCCAGTCTCCTATCCGGAGCCGCCTACCATGAAGTCGCATTAAGGCGTGTACATAAAACGTTTTTTTGCCTTCGCAAAATGACTTTAACATTCTTTTTTTTTTACTGATCATGGTGAAAATGAGAATAACTGGCATGTCAGACATACTTTGACTGATATCTCGATTAAACACTGTGCACACAGTTAATTTCACTCTCTAACACACAGAAAGCCTCACCTCCCATCTCACGTTGAATGGCCGGTAATTATACCTGTGGAGAAATGTGCCTAAATGCGAAAACACAATGGACTGGGATTTCATTTTATCATCACAATCAATGTAGAAGATACTGTAGAAAAAAGGGGATTTAAGCACTTTACTAAGACATCATATCACATGCCAAGACTTCCATCTCATTTAATTTGGTCAAAATGCACCACGTGGTTTGAATATTGCCTCATTTCTTCATCGTGATGGGTTCTTACGCTGCATCACATTTTAACTGCAAATCAAACTTGACAGCTTCAAATTAATTAGTTTACCTGTTTCCAGTTTTCCATTAAATAATTCATATCTATCTTTTCTATATTTTTCACAGAGGGAGGTGGAATGACTTTCTCAAATAACGCGACTGACACAGTACCACTGGTGTGGATGGGTTTTTGTTTGGCTGAACAAGCAGACAAGGTGTGACACAGTTCTGTGGAGATGGGAGCCCATACCACGGAGATGGTTCACCTGGATGTATGACAACAAAGCTGATTGACCTGCATCTATGCCCTACAAGCCCAAATTAATTCCATTAAGTAGAGCAATGGGGGAAATATACTTAAGGCAGACCGATTGATTTTTCAATTAGAGGTGAGCTGTTGAAAATGCCTACTATTAAGCTGAGTAGTTACAACAGCTTTAGGAGAGTTAAAAATATAACGAGTTTGTGGTTATCGTTATGGAACTCTGTCTGCAGCAAGTGGATTGGCTTACAATTCCTGGGAGCTTTGAATCACTCAACGTGATAGAAATGATATTGCTTCATGTTTGTGTGCACCAGAAATTCACTACACCTTCCTGGCTGGAAAAAAAACACTTAACTGATATCAACTACACATAGTAAGAGTTAATTTTCTTTTCACCTTATGGAACATGGGGTGGTAATTTATTGGTGTGTGTTTGTGCAAGTCTGAGGGTGAATAAAGAAGGCAATTCCGGAATAAAATTGTACCATGGGAAGGCGGAACACAATGCTAACCCACCCAGAATTTGAACGGATTATAGTCTTGCTTCTACATCTGCATTTTTCCCAAGCAAATCAAAACAAACTGAAAGTTCCTTCTCTGGCTAAACGGTTCAGGTTGCGTCTCAGTTTACTTACAGATGGCAGATCTTGTTTGTTTATAGGGCGTCTGGTCCATTAAGAATATGTTCATTTTTAAGTTGCGGCCTTTTCACTGCCGTGTCACATGTATGCATGTGCGTGTGTCTCTAGCTCGTGTAGCTGAACACGTGGAGCATTGTGCCAACAACACAAAGGTTGTGTGTTTGTGTCCTGGGACCACACGTGCGATTACCCTTCCCTCTACTGTACATCATTTTGGATAAAAGCATTAGATAATGTAAAGAATGTTTGTTGGACATGGGACTTCCCTTAGCTCAAACTAATTAAATTAAGCGCAGTGGCAAAGCCAAGGTGTTGGCGCTCCAGATGGTCCTCTCCACTTCCTTGGCCCTTACTGCCCTCCTTCTTATGGCCTCTCACACCAATTCATCTCCCAACAAACTCCTATAAAACCTGGCATCTCATCACCTCCCGCCCGCATCCAAACTCCGTGTAATTATTGGCCAGCTGGTTTACTTTTATTGAGACAGGAAAGACACATTCTCTGTTACCGTGCTCTCTCTCTCTCTTCCTGTGCTCTCTCTCAGTTCATTCTCCTCCAAATAAACAATACCCCCTCAGTGCCTAATGTGATGGGAGATACAGAATTTCATTAGCACTATGAACAAGACCACGGAAATAATTTTTGCCAGGTCTCTATCAATGGTTGTTTATTTACCTCTAACCTCCACATACAGTACAGACAACACCTTACAGAGTGCTATAATGTACATTTTTGTGAAGGTTTTTAAGTACTATTACATACTACTATTTAAACAATTATTTTTGGCCTAATGTAATTTTAGTTAAATGTGTAATATGTTAAAATACTACTGACATCGAAAATACAGTGCTCTTAAACATAACCTTTTTGAAATTTGGGTATGAAAAAAAACTCATTGATCTGTAAAATATTTACCAATGTTTCCAAATGTAACAGTATTAGCAAGAATGGCAGCCAGGAATTTTAAGTTTAATAAGGGCTTAAATAGACATGACTTGTAACTGGCACAGTCTGTTGCATGTTTGCCTTAAAACCTGTTCTACGCAGATAAATCATTGAACATTATGGACAAATGGACACACACACACACACACACACACATGCACACACACAGAAATATAGTGAACATGGCACAGACCCTGGATCCAACAGTGAAAGATCGATACTCCGGGCAGAACTTTTCCCAGCACTCTTCTCCTGAATGAGATGGTTCTTGTCTGATCCTCACTTGTCATTTTCCACCGTTGAGGAGAAAAAAATGCTTCCTCAGCAGAGTGAAATTAGAGGAGGCAAAAAAAAAATCATTGGTGGGGAGGGATGCTTTCTGCTGGCGACTGGTGGTAGATTACCTGGATAGCTGGAGGTCTCTCAGGTGGTCAGAAGACAGTCACATCGTATTAGACTCTGGGAGCAATCATCCATGGGAAAGTGCAGCAAAAACAGCAGTGTTCCTCTGCTCTATAAAACACCAGCTCCTTGGGGAAAGGCGACTGCGAGCTTGTTTTCCTCACAGCTAATCAGAATATTCTGACTAAACCTCGTGACCTTTCCAGCAAGGAGGAGAAGCAGACTTTTCGCTCGACTGTGCAGGCGATCATGACTTGCACAAAAACTGACCCTAAGAGTCCCTGGACATCAACTGACAGAAAAACTGGGACTTAATCAGGATTATAACTCAAGAGGCCCATAAACAGATGCCTTTTAGGTTTTACAGATTTATATATGACCCAAAGAACATTTCCTTGCAATGAGACTGACTTACTATGGTGAGGTTAACTGCCACAAGTTGAAGAGACCAAAGGAAACCAATAAATTTCACTCTAGCCAGCTGAACACCTAAGTCTCATCACCATGTTTGAATTCATCCAACCCCCCAGACAAAGAACCCTTCTTAATAGGATGAGAATTGGCTTTCTCTGATCTTTACACTCCATCGCTCAATCCTCAATCTCAGCCTGTCCATCTCCACCTGTGCTAGTCGGACAACCATCATTTACATGCAAATGTGCTGCAATTATTGTTATTTTGTCAAGAGGATCAACAATGCTGGCATTTCCTTTGCTGATCCACTTTGCCTCAGATTCCATCTGAATTTCAATTGTCTTCACCATTCCTCAGGTGTCCCCTGTACTGTGCCTGTGCATGCAGTCCCTCAAGGGCCACATTCAGTATCCAAACACACTTGGGTATGTCCTTCAAACTCCAATCAGGTGTAGCCAGGATGAAGGTAGGATATGGCCACTAACTGAAGTGTAGGGCCATTGCTCGCATTAGAATCAACCATCATTACTTCTGGGTTTCCACATAAGACCTTGTGCACAATTCCTGTGCGTTTTTGTGAGGCTTTGTCATAAAGTTTTGAAAAATGATGCTCAGTAACAGTAATGTATCAACCTTCTCGGCACAATAATGGCCAAACACCTACTGACATTTAGCATTTACTGTACAAGCCGCCCCACATCAAAACAGTGTACCTCAGCCTCCGAAATGTATAAATAGGTGCCAAAGTTACATTTGCCATGACAATAAAACTTCAGTGCTGCAGTCACAAAAATAATTTATCGCCCTGTTATTTTACTACAGATAAGATCCTTTCATGCTCGTTATTTTAATACACACATTTATAAAACTCCAATTATATGCCTTTCCATCCATTCATTTTTAATAAACTCTTATCTAGTTATGATTACTGAGCTCATCCTGTTAGATGTAGAGAGCTGAAGGGGACACCAGTCCATCACAGGACAGACATAGAGGGATTCAGAGACTCCAGATCACCGGAAGAGTATATGGAACTGGAGAACACAGAGGAACCCCAGGAGGGGGGGGGGGGGGGGGGGGGGGGGGGGGGGGGGGGGGGGGGGGGGGGGGGGGGGGGGGGGGGGGGGG
>JABFEA020000083.1:715937-754293 GCA_019775915.2 Cyphomyrus plagiostoma
CCAACTCCCCAGAGACGGCTCATCACATGGCCAATGACAGCTGAGTCCCAGGACCCACTGTAATCCCTGGACACTGAGAGACAGTAATAAGGTTCTGAAGCGTAGATTGGTTGATTATATTTGCCTGCCTGTGTGGTGTCACTGTGCTTGAACCCGGACCTGAACTTCCTAACAAAAGTTCTAATCATGGATCAGGTATCCAACTAGGGTTGGGCAATACTGACCAAATACCATCCATTTCCTGAAACCACTAGTCATATTCAGGTTTTTTTTTTTTGGGGGGGGGGGGGGCTCATGCAAAGCAGGGAACAACCCAGGAAGGGTGACCAACCCATCACAAGGCACAGTCAGGGCACATTCACACCCCATGCAACCCCAACGCTAACCAAAACATACCTGCCGAAAACCCCATGACACACACAGAGCCACGGCAGAGGCTCGAACCCTGGTCCCAGACGTGTGAGACAACAATGTTGAACACTGCCCCAACTAAATTCACAGTAATTTCAGGCAAAATAGTCATTCAGGATGTATATTTCAGTATATTCTTTCATCTGGGCAAAAGGTTAAGATTTATGCCAAAACTTTATTTAAGATATCACAACCACTTTTAATAAAAGAGTGCAGGCAAAAATGCAACTACTGGATTTCCTTCCCTGTTAGCAAATATACAACTTGAACTATTCGGTACAGACATTTCTTTTATTCCAAACAGAAAATTAATTACAGTATGACTGTATCAGTGTTGCAGGGGTCAAATAAAGCAGTTACGACATAAAAGCATTTCACTGGACTGAATCCACAACTGGCTCTTATTTTATTATCTGAGTATCTAACATGACTCACAATGCAGAAGGTGAATGTTTAGGAACCAAAAACATCTAAATCTAAAACCTACTTGGCAATTGGCTCTAAGAAGAGAAGTCTGAAACAAATTAAAGTTATTACCTGGGAAGATCCCCATTTTAAGGTATCAGCCTTCAACAAAATGACACAAATGTTGCAAATTACAGTATCTTTACCCTGTAAGCCGTTTGGCAATTTTTACTATGAAATATACCAAGTCACAATAATTCCTTGCATTTTTCACCTCCATTATCTGCCTATTGATGTGCTAACTGAGTATTTTGATTTTAGATTCTATGGAACAGAACCAAAGCTCTTCAACTGTTTACAACCAAAAAGGAATATTATTAGTCTCTAGTAAATATCTTTAGGCATCTATTATTCTATATTAAATATTATTAATAGAGCCCTATTTTTAATGATGAAAGTATATATGGATATAAACAGTACTGTGTCATCCTCTCTCATACTATCAATATATTTATATATACTGTAAAAATTCAGTATACCGGCCAAACCCGTGACTCTGCAGAGAACAAGTGGGTGTAGAAAATGGGTGGGTGGATATATGGATGGGTGGATGGACAAATAATTATTGAATATCATCTCAAAGCCACAATGATCTTGGGCGTGGAGGCTGCTGATGTCTGCAATGAGTCTCCACATTGCCCAAGCTGGGTCATGGCTCATTAATGAGTGGGTTTGCTTCCTCCTCTGGTCCTACAGGGCATCAGGGGTGGCCTCTGTCATACCCTTATGGCAGTATCTGACAGGTCCTAAGGATCACTTCCTGAAGCTCAAGGTCACACAGGCGCACTGTACACAAGCCTCCACTCACAGTCCACACATTCACATCTTTGTGGGGACTCTCCATTCATTTCTATGGGCATAACTCTAATCCCAACATGACGACCTGAACCCCTATCCAGCCCTAACCTTAACCATAAGTAAATACAAAATACAAGACTTTTGGCATTTTTAGGTTTTTGACAGCAGTCACAGACTTTTATCAAATTCAAGTTATCCTTGTGGGGACCAAAAAAATGTCCCCACAAGGTAAAAAGCTACAGGTTTTAATCACATTGCAGGAAAATGTGGTCCCCACAATGGAATTACCAAAATGTGCGTGCGCGTGCGTACACGAACACACACACACGCACACAGTCTAAAAAGAAGAAGCCCCAGACTTTAGTCTCCTGCCCCAGTGTATCTGACGCTGACGCCAGGGCTCCGAGTTCCTATGCTGCGTTTGATGTTAGCAAAGCTGTCATACCCTTAATCTCTCTCTGTGAAACAGAGCTCCCAAAACGTCACCCTCCCATTTCGGAACGTGTTTACACCCTCTGCGGGATCAGTGTCCTCTAATTTGACAAGTCATTATCACTTCTGTTCTTCAAAAGCTCAGGGTAATTAATCCAGCAAAAAAAAAAAAAAGGAAAAACAGAAAAAGCTTTTTCTCGCCACACTTTTATTTGCCTTTCTAATTAGCAAACATTTTTTATCATCTTGAGTCCAGGATTCCGTAACTCTGCTCAAAACAGGACTTCCCACATCGTAGGTATAGTGGGGTGATCAGGCACGGTGCCTGTGAAACAGAAGCACTGGAGTCCAGGAAAACCGAGAGTGGAACGTCAACGGTACCATGCCATTGTGACGAGGTTCGGGCGTTGTGGTCATGTGTGGAGAATCCGGAGCAATCCGGAACACCAAACATTCCCGCAAGCTTTGTCATTGAGGAGGACCCTCCTCGTTGGAGATGTGGGAGGGAGGAAAGGAGACAAGCCCTAGTAAACACGCTTTCTTATACTTTCAGGAGGGCTCTGAGTGGGCGCAATGCGCATACATTAATTTTGATGTAAGCTGTAACTCCATCATGGTCTGTGACACTATTGTGTAATAGCCTGACCCCCACAGCATCGCATCGGTGGAATATGCGGGCAGCCCGGAGCGCGCAGAGTTGCAAAGACATGCTAAAGAGAGGCGCGATCCCCGGGGGCGGGGTTTACAAAGCACGCTACGGAAAGTGCCCACGGCAACCTACCCACCAATCAACAGCTTTACATAACAGAGGGAAGTCATGGGTTAGGTCTACTGTGTACACGTCTCAGGAGGGGAGGGGAAATTTTAATACCACAACATGCATTCACCATCGAGACAAAACTTCACTGTGTGACTCTGTATTAAAATGCTGATTTGTACTAAACACTTTCTTTCCACTTAAGCAAGCTGTGCTGTTAATGGTGCATTTTTACATTTATTTTTCCTTTATAGGGCAAGGAGCGAGTTCCATTAGTGATGTCCACGGCTCGCCAGACACACGGAAACGCCAACGAGCGCACACATGGTGCAGGAGGTCTGCAGACAGGAGCAGATGGCCAGTCGAACATATTGTAAGCAGAGCCAGGAAGGACACGACGAAAACCACATCATCTGGATGAGCCGTGAAGAGAGCCTCAGACGCCGCCACAAAAATCAAGCAAATCCCCGTGCAGGAGAGAGCACAGGGGCTAGATATACTATCGGCTGTCCTCTCCGACACTATTAATTTTACATATTGATCTGATCCTAATGGAAGCAGTAAAAATTTAGATTAAGGGCTGCCAATGGCATTTATAAATCCATCATAATGCTTAGTAAATCTCTCAGCTCGCCAGTTAGGCTCCGCTAACGGCAGACATTTCTTTATTGTCTCCCGGCTATTTGTTTTGATGCAGGTGGACAGCATTTATCAAGAGACACGCTGTCATTAGAGGGGTTCACCCTGTGCCCACCCCCCCCCCCCCAAATACATGATCCGCCTCCCCCATCCAAACCAGGATGGCAGTGTCAGCAGGGTGATGGAGGGTGGTGCCAGGTCACAACTCGAAAACACATAGCAGTCCCTGATTGGCCCAAGCGCGGGGAGAGAAGGACAGGGGGGATATTTTCAACTTGCCACCCACCCTGGTGCAATTAAATGCCTCAGCACCTCTGTGAAAAGAAGCCTGACATGTACAGAAAAAGAGTAAAATTCTGTCATTAAAAATGTGCCGACGGAAGGCATCCTACTGGAAGGTTCCCAAGACGCTTCTGAAATGCATATCCGAAGGAGTGGCAGCTTTCAGTGTCACTGTCCATCATGGATAATACACCGCGCAAAAAACGGAGAGTGAAGTACAAAACACAGGCATGCCGTTATATAAGAGCCGCAGTAAGAAGCTCACACGGCAGGAAGAATGGAGCGCGAACCCCTCCCTCCCTCACTGGATCCTGCAGCACCCTGACAGAAGTTCATCTCCTCTGAAATGGCTTGAGGTTCAGCGTGATGTTCAGAGAAGGGAGTGTAAGTGCGGCACTCCGGGAAGTTGGTTCCCGGGGAAAGCCTGTAGTACAGCTCTAAAGCGCTCTCTCCCTGCCCGCGATGACACGCGAAACGAAGCACTTGAGCCCGGCTTGAGAGGCTGAGCTGGATCCTCCATCACACCCACATCTCCGCCGTCACACGGCAGCCGACGAATGCAAAATACGACCTTCAGCAGGGAGATGCTGGTGCTGGGCTCAGCCTCATGGCCAGAGAAGGGTCCCGCTCCAACACCCGGGGAATCACATCAGAACACACTGGAACTTCCGTCCACCATGCAAGAAACATTTCACAACTGCTTGTTGTTGACGGTCAGACTGAGCTTCTCTAAATGGCATTAGATAGAGACACAGGGTTACGGTATTTTCACACCACGGTGAAAAAAGTGCATGGAAGGCACTACTGGCACGGCCCTCGATTGATAACCAGTCAAAATAAACCCATCCATCCACTTTCTGAAACCACTTGTCCTGGGAACGACCCTGAATGGAGCACCAACCCATTGTAGGGCACACTCACACAACATCCACACACACAGGGGCAATTTGGTAACTCCAATTAGTCTCAGCACATTTTTGGACTGTAGGGGGAAACCAGAGTACATGGAGGACACCCCACAATGACACAGGGAGAACATGCAAACTCACATTGAACCCTGGCAGAGACTCGAACCCTGGTCCACCCGGAGGTGTGAGGTGACAGTGCTAAACAGTGCACCACTGTGGCACACCACAAAACATATTATTGAAGTAATATTTTGTGACATGCCTATTACCCATAAAAACATGCATAGAGAACACATACCGTATACCAGCAGGTCGAACTATAGTGGAAATCAGTTTTTATGGGGAACAGCAGAAAATAAATGCTCAAAGAGATTTTTCCTTTCACCAAAACAAGTTCACAGTCCTTAATCCGCATGGTAATTAACTCCCAGAACACAGTCACAAATTTGAACCAAGCCAATAACGTCCATGTGTAAATAAGATCTCGACAGGCTGACCCCTTTAAAAAGAAACCTAATTATTTTAAGGGCTGCAGCTTGCAATCCTGCATCCCTGAGTGTGGAGGGGAAAAGCACACAAGCGCTAACTTTTCCCAGGAAGGTTCTGGCTCTGTTCGCACAGAAACTGCTCATTTCTGCAGCCACTGTGAGGAGCAGCTAATGACTGATATTGCAGACAGTACGGAGAATGGCTTCCGCACTTGACAAGCAGGCCTATTTTTTAATAACTTATTTTTCTTATTACAATTAATCTGCCTCGTGGCTCTCTCCGGCAGATAATTAGCTGTCATTTTCCTTTCATTTTCAAATGGCTCGTTCATTAACTGATTTGTGGTCTCCATCAGGAGTAAGTTAATGTTTTATGGAAAATAAATGAATGACAGGAGCCGGAACTGCAGCAGCATCCCGAAACGGTCCATTTAATCCATGGGTGAGGAGCAGAGGTTTTACGCCGAGTTTTTCAAGTGTGTGGTCACATGTCCTGTGCCCCCCCTCCCCGGGAGCAGACTGCAAAAACAAAACCAGGACTTACCTAAAATGAGAAGGGGCGGGAGGCAGATCCAGGATCATCATGAAGCACAAGAGAAGAAGAAAAAAAAAACAGCCATAAGTTAATTAAGTGAATATGCTGATCATATGGAAGCAAGCCATACAAATAATACAAATTTATAAAGCTGCCTACCATTTCTCTTTATATTGTCTCTAAAAATAGTAATATATGGTGGTTTGCCTTATCTAAACACACACCATCTACTCTGCTTAAGGACTCTAAGCCCAGTTGTCCTTCACACAGACTGATAAGCGCCGCAAGTCTGCATGCACAGCAAGGGGCAGCCGCACAAAATATGCCTTTGAACCAGAGCACAGCTTCTGCACAGAGACTGCAACGCCCACTGCAGCGGCCTGACCTTAGATGGCTGTTTTCAAAGTGAGGCTGGACCCACATGTTTTAGCCATTCGCAATCCCCCTTTGGCCTTTTACAGTTTGGACATTACATATGGACTGTGACATCATATTCCTATGAGTTTTTTTCATTGTAAACATTATGTGAAAAAGATAAAATTTTAAGAGAAATGTGTGTGCTGGAGAAACAATCATTGCGTAAGTGATGTCACAGGCAGAAGACACTGAGGTAAGATAGGATCCAGATACCTGGTTTAATGAGATGCTGAACTATGGCCTCTGTATCAAGGTATTTCCAAAGCAGCAAAACAATGAATTCATACATTCAGCAAAAACAGTTGTAACATTGGCCATTTTATTTTATTTATTCATATTATTTATTAACATATTTAAGACGTCCTGTCCAAAGAAACTCAATTAACATCAAATGCTGTAAGACGTACGGTATGTTCTTCATACAGATGAGTGTACCAGAGGTGGGGGTCGGGCGCTCGTTAATGCGGCAAAACAACGTCTTCATCACCGGGGAGGCGGCTTCAGATTAGCAGTCAGTCACTTCAAACGCAAAACTGCAACCACCTCAGAATATTTTAAGAAATCTATTACTTTCCTGGTTGGCTGGCAAAAAAATAAATGATCAAAAACATGGACCGTGGAGCATCACGGAGAACGCAATGATGAATAATAACGGAAAAAAAATAGCTACTAATAAATTAATCCAAACCAGTTAAATGTCACTAGTAAATGCCCAAATTATATCGGTGGTTTTTAAAACAATACCTTAGTTTTTCAAAAACAGAGAAGTGGAAGCGTTATGCCCCCCCACTTTCAGATGTTACACCGTCCATGATCAAAAGCCACCATTTCACAGGTGCATCGCATTCCCAATAGATAAAACTGTTGTTTGAAATATATTTACTGCGTTTATAAAAGTAAATTTGTGTGAATCTAACCTGCCTTTAAGGAAACGTTCAGAACACACAACCCTCATTCAAGTTCTTTCGATCGATGTAGGGCTGACACTATCGAATATATCAATAATCGAGTAATCTATCGATTAATCTGACTATTCAGCGAATAATCGTTCATATATAATTTAATTTATACATTGCAATTGGCGCAAGGCAGGAACCAACCACACATTGCAGGATGCACACTCAGTCACACATACAATCAATTCAGGCACTACAGTTCACTTAAGTTTTAAGTTTTTGGACAGTACAAAGCAATCGGCGGATCTGCCTAAGAGGCAGCCACACAAAGGTTGAACATGCAAACGCCACACACACAAGCGACGGTGCATAACAATGTGCGGCATTAACATCGACATGACCTTGCATGCAACACCACATTGGAAAGACCGTGATAGTCTGCTGGGTTCAAGCCATTAATAAATTGCGCTAAAACATTTACTTAGCAAGCTTTGCAATTTTAATGATGGTTAATTTTCATCATTATCTAGTAGGCTATGGGTTTAAAGAATCAGTCTAAAGTTTATTGCAGCTGCTTCTGCGTGAGCACTGCATGCAACTTCCGAGAGAACCACACTGTATCATCTTCGTCCTCTCTGTTGGACTGATTTGTAGACTGTATGGTGCGTTTGTGAAAAAAGCAAAAATGAGGGAATATGAGAACGAACTGACCACGGAATGCCATTTGTCGTCCACTGTATTGAAATATTTTGTATTTTATATTGACAATGAGCAAAGCAATTAAGTGATTTGTCGGTATTGCTTCGTGTCTGACGGTGCAACTCTCAGCAACACCAGTAAGGCCCAGTAAAAAAAAATATTAGTTTTTTTATCATCCCCGCCCGCGTGGCGAATTTAGTCCGCATCGGTTTTTTTTTAAAAGTGTATTTTCCTGTGTAAATTCCACTGCCGGCGTTCACACATTTTGAATGAAACATTTTTTTACAAATATTTTCTTTTCATATTCATTTTGCAGATCAGCCCATATGTCATACATCTGTTGCTGTTCCTTTTGTTTACTGTTGATGTTGAAAACTTATCTTCCGTTATCTTTTTTCTAAGAAATAAAAATTAAAAATAATTTAAAAAATCGCCCTCCCTCATCACTTGTTTCTGATTGAAAGGATGATAAACTATTTTTTTTTTTTTTTACTGGGCCTAATTTATTTGCCAAACTCTGTTGGTAGATAATAAGTTAAAGGTAGATAAGTCCTACTTATATAGTTAATTTTTAACTCCAAAATATCCAATTGTGATCTTTTTCTAGCCGCATTCAGCTCTACTCAAAACACAGAATACTTTATAACAAATAATAATTCATATTAATTGGTTATTATGTGTGGCAACAAGTAAAATGGTGTGAATAAGTGACGGGTTGCCTTTGTTTTAGCAGCGATTATTCGAACATACGGGAATCACATTAAGCAACATAAATTACGTCAAAGTGGTGACAAAGACAGACTAGGCTACTACAAGAGGCTAAATGGTGCGTATCTGTGGCTAACCTCCCATTATTTGGTGAGTTCATCAAATCTTAAAGCCTTATTTTAAGATGCAGTTGTACTGCAGTCCTGCTGTGGTGATATTCAAGTTCCACTTTGTAATACTGACCGACGACTGCATTCTCATTCACTTTTAATGCAAAGTGCTTCCACACGAATTATGCTCTCATTCTTTATTTGGACTCTCATCCTGGTGCTGTCTACCTTCCGGTATACTGGTGAGTAATCGAGAAGGAAAATTGTAATCAATGCTTTTAATAATAGAGTAATCGAATCTAATCGAGTAATCGTGATGGCCTTTAGCGAAGAGTTTCATTGCCTTTCTGTTATTTATTCGATGTCTTTGCCTTGATTTTTCCGAATCGAAAGAATACAAAAGAAACGAAGATTTGTTTCTTTCTTGCTACCGTTACTATAGCTAAACACAACAGTCGATAATCACGATCGTCTGGGTCGTTCCGTGGTAAAATGGCCGCTGCCTTGTTTTCATCCATGCGTACTTTGACAATGACGTCAGTATAATATGACCGTTTATTTTGACGTTAAAGACAATTAAATAGCAAAAAGGAGGCCTGCAGCCTTCTGTGAGCATCATGCGCTATCTACCCATCCTCACTGCTTATCATTGCCTGAGCCGGGTTACCTCCGTGGGTTGCATGTATTTTTTAAAGGAGCACTTAACACTCGTCAAAAGGCCCTTCGTAAAGCACCGTGGTGGGAGCAGCTATCTCTCCTCCCACCACACTTGTGTCATCGGCACTCCTGCAATTATGCCAGCGTGGCGCTGTCCACACCGGAGAGTGAGAGAGAGGCTCCGCCGAGGTGCCGATCCTACTCGAGCTGATTTACACGCCGTTTTACAGATGCTAGACACCTTTCAAAGGCAGAGTGCTGCTTATTAAAAGCAGGCTGAGCTCTGCACACGCGGGATGGGGGCTCCTACATATACATCAAAAAGAAAAAAAAAAAGCTTGTGTGCCTTTAATAGGCAAGATACAAAATCCATGGGGGGGGGGGGGCATAGCAATGCTGCTGAGGAGGGGAGGTGGGGAATGTCGACGGTCACATTTCAAGGAAACTGCAACAGTAAATTAACATAAAATATTGCCTAAGTAAGATTAACAGTCAGAACCGCTCCAGTGAAATGCAAGACAATAAATAACAGAAAATCAAATCTACTCAATCTTCTATCTCACCAGGTAAATTATCATGGAGTCCCTCATGCCCAAAACCCAATATCGTGTAATGTGGTCTGACTGTCAGAGATGTTTAATCTTGCTGTCAGGGAAGCAAATATCTTTTAAAGAGGATTTCCTCTACTTCCATCACCACAGAAATAACCAGTTCACACAGCCATTCTCACACCCTCACACTTGCAAAATAAGCCATCCCTGCCTTTTGAAATACTTAACTTAGCACACCTTTATTATTTTTTTATACGCCATAATGTGGTGCTGTAACATAACTGGGGAGCTCAAAGGCTGCTGCCCCCAAAACTGTTGTTATGCTGTGTGAGTCTGTAGCTAACCCATTTTCAGAGGTCTGCAAATGCTCGGTGGGGGGATGACTTTGATGTCACAGGTGCGCTGGATGGCATGAGATAAACTGAGCTATTTGAGAAAGAGGAGGGACAAAGAGCACTGCGCTAGAAAATGCAGGTATGTATGTATGTAGTGTTAAGCAATGATCTCATTGTGCTATGTTGTGGGAGCCCTCTAAGGGAACAAAACAGGTATTATGGGTACCTTAATTTCCATCTTATTGATCCAGCAGCTTATTAAGAATGGTAAAATCTATTCAAATCAATGGCCACCTGATAAGTGCAAACCAATGGAAATGCTACAGGTAATGTGGCACTTAGGCTACAATTCTCATGACAGTAGTTCTACGAGGGATTACCATGATGACACCAACCAATTAAAATTATTTAAATTTCAACAACAGACAGTTTCTTAGAGTCATCTTTGGGAAGATCAGTGCTTCCTCCAGCTGACAGTTTTATCTCTGTGCTAGTTGGTGTCCTAGTTGCCTGCTACTTGCTAGTTGCCTGCATGTCTGCTTTATAAACGGTTCAAATTCCTGCCTTGCTCACAGACATGCAAAAATTCTGTGTGATTCACTGCTCTGCTCACTGACACTAGAGCTGATCTGCATATGATTCACCTTCCAGTTTTCTGTTTGACTCACTGGCTTCCTCACTGACATTGGAGCAGATCTCTGTGTCACACACTGACTTGCACACTGACACTAAAGTAGATCTTTGCGTGACTCATTGACTTGCCCACTGACATGAGTGGATCTCTGTGTGATTCACTGACTTGTTCACTGACACTGGGGTAGATGTCTATGCTATTCACTACCCTGCTCACTGACACTGAAACAGACATCTGTGTGACTCACTGACATGCACAGTGACACTGAAGCAAATCTCTGTGTGACTCCCTGACATGCTCACTGACACTAGATTTGATCTCTGTACGAGTCACTGACTTGCTCACTAACACTGAAGTAGATCTCTCTGTGACTCATTGAGTTGCTTACTGACACTGGAGCAGATCTCTGTGCTGTTTACTACCCTGATAACTGACAATGGAGGCGATCTCTAATTCCCAGACCCATGACTAATTCCTCACCCTTAGGTAAATATCCATGTTCTTTGGACATGGTCCTACTCCCATGGCGAAGTGTTCATGTACGATTCATTACACCCAGAATCAGGTACCTGGCAATGCACCACTGCCTTGTGCCATAGCCTGAGGGAGAGGCTGCAAACCCCCCGTGACCCTGAATAGGACAAGTGGTCACAGAAAATGGATGGATGGAAGGATGGATGGCAGTGCACCAGTATTTCTTTGTTTCCATGGGCACAAACACTGAGCAGAAACTCTGGTTGATCCATAGCAGAAACTCACATGACTCCTTGGAATTCTTACACCTGCATAAAACAGGAGCAGGTCTGAGGATACAGGTGCAGCCCCCAGCAATATGCTGACCTGGCAGCTCGGTGGGGATCGCGCCACAACCTCATTACTACATAGTGAACAGCAGCACTATGAATAATCCTCAGGATGATCCTACTCCTGCTTAATACAAACTGTGGTTACATGTCTGCCTTTACTACCTGGATCCAAAATATACTTTGAAGATGGTTAAAGCCTTCATGGAAAACAGGTGTTTTTCATCCAGAAAGTTAATCATTGGCAGCCTGCAACCTTTACAGTAGTACAGGTAACATGTTATATTAGAATCCCCAGAATTGTTCTTTTAGGTGAGTTTTTACATATTACCTTGCAGTTGAAATTAATTTTCGCAGAAAACAAAGTTAAATAAATATCTTTACCTGAAGAGCACAGTAATTTACTATATGAGCACAATGTTGTCAGCATTGTTCCGACACACCTGACACAGTGTGCCCAAGAGCCTCCTGATTAGTTAATGGATATTTTCCAGTGAATTATTTTTAGCTCTATTTCAAAGTTTCATAACTGTGAATTAATGTTAATAAATCGTAAACCTTTCATGAAATGCATACAGTTAACACAATAATTTTCAGTCCTTTCTTCCAATGCCAAATGTCTCACTGAATCACCATTTAGCATAATTGTCAGTCATTTATGGACACACCCTGTGCCTCATTTAGTCTCCATCTCTCCTTCCTTTGGCTTCTCCACTCACTCTCTCTCTCTCTCTCTCTCTCTCTCTCTCTCCATTCTTGTTACATACGGCACCGATGAGCCCCCCCCTCGGTTCCTGCTCTCACCCTACAGTGTTCTGGTCAGGCATCACAACACAGCCCATTGGTGGGAGCTTCCTAACAGTGATTCCTGCCCCAGAGGCTTCCTGCATCCCCTCCACCCCTCCGTATTTTATAGAATTTTTTTTTGCAAAGAAAGTAAAAAAAAAAACAAAACAAAAAATTGAGAATGAGGCCAGGGGTCTCTCGGGTGCAGCTCCTTACATAACATTATGAAAAATTCACACGTGCCCTACTTGCCTGGAGATGATCTACTGGAGACACAAGTTGAGGACCCGCTGAAGAGAGGACAGCGAGATGGGACTTCAACACCGTGTACAGACCCAACACCCTGCCCCACAGAACCACCTCACCCTAAATTCATCTGCCCCTTATTTTACAATCTAACTGGGGGCCTGGTGAGAGTGTGCCTCAGGGAGGGAACTGCATCCACAGGGCACCAGCCGTTTGCTGTGATGGAGGTTGGGTGAATGAGCCATAGATATGACGGTGCTTAACGGAAGGGATGCGACGGCGGCCATAATGACCACCGTGCCGTGAGAGATGAAAGAACATTTTAAATCAAGGAAAGTATAAGCAAGTTGAGCTTTTAAATTATTCAGCTGACAATATCCCCTTCCTTATTACACCCTAGTCAAAAGAATGGTTGAGTTAAATTTTCACGGCCATGGAGTCATCAAGCAATTTCCTATCATGCAGATAATGCATTTGATTTAAAAGGGGGGAAAAGGGGAGATTTACGGCTATTATTAAGAACATTTTCTGCCAGGCATAAAATATTCATGCACTCTGAGCCTCCTCGATTATAAGTTATCCAATTTAACATGTTCCTTAAGACTGATTAGTCTCTGTGTCACTCTCTATTTCAGCGGGAGGGAGCTGTTGAGGGGTCTATGGCCGGTGGTCCCATTCCGACCACCCCCACTGTCACATGGACCACCCAATACACTGCCTGACTCAGTTCCTTGCCACCCTTGGTGATGAACCTGCTCGACAGGTGAAGGAAAATGTACATGTTTATTTACCTGTTTGATAAATCATTTATTTGTTCGCAGATACCAACAATGTCTTATAGGTAGGGACACCCCCACCAGGGTCAGAGCTCTGAAAGGCAAATTGCCGGTGCTTTGCAAAGCAGGCAACTTTCATAATTCCCCAGTGACACGTAAATCAAGGCCTGCAGATTTTTCCAGGATATATCACAATACAAAACAAGTCCTGTGTGGATAGGGCAACAAGGAGTCAGAATGTCTAAGGGTCACAAAGAAAAGTGATGAAGCCAGTTTAGTCTGCATCCATGTGCCAGAAAACTAAATAAAATATGACACATACGTAACTGGCAAACTACGGATGGCAAAAACACAGGGGATAAAACACCATGTGACTTCATATTAATTTGCTTTGCCAATGACTTGTCTGTGGCAATGGGGGTGCAGGAACTAAGGAGGTGGACTTGCAGAGTTGGGTAATTCAGGTCCAGAGAGTAAAAGTCCAGACCAGGATTTTGTTTCAACCAACCAGTTAAGTACTCTGTGACTGTGATTCTTTATGCCCAACAAGTTGGTTGAAAGAAAATCCTGGTTTGGACTTCTACTCTCAGGACCTGAGTTGCCCAACTCTGTGGACTTGTAACTGGAAGATGCAACAAGGTACAACAGTAGCTCCACTCCTGATATTTGAATTGGGAGGCTTCTGGTGGCAGGAGGCAGTGCTGCCCTGCTGGTCGCCTGTTTGATTTTGAATGGTGTGGGTAACATTTCCCTAGTTGTGACCCCAGCCTCACCAGTCCTCCCCTGCACACCATACATCCCAACAATTCGCCCCCACACCTGAAGCCACGAGTCCAGGGTGTTTAATAGAAAAGCCAACACCAACATATGTGCAGTTCCACCACAACCTTGGAAAATATGTGCAAACTCTGCAGACGTGTGGTCAGTAACTGCTGGATCATCTTTGCCATACTATCCAGAATTACGTGATTATAGAAGACTTGAGTAATGCAATTTGAGTTTGAGTTTTAGAATATAAAGATGCTAATAGGGTTGTGAAATATGTCCTAAAATCAATTTCCCAATATTTTTAAACATTGACCTCGATAATAAATTCACAATAATTTTTTTACTCAGCAAAATTCTGAATATAATTACAGCTTCCTGAAAGGAATATCCTGAAAGTCAGTATTGCAGTACGCATAAAATTATGTTTTAAAGTTTGACTGGATTATTTAGACTATTAAACCAGGGGTGGCTCACACCACTTTATATCTCTATACTGCTTTTGTTTTTATGATGATGAGTGAAGTCTAGAACACGCAGAAGCACATGGCTGAGTATGGTGGATGGATGTTGTAGTTTTTAAGGGGACCACTTGAATATGCATACTGTATGGGTGTTGTAGTTTTTAAGGGGACCGCTTGAATGTGCATATGGGCATTGTAGTTTTTAAAGGGACAACTTAAATATGGTGGAAAGTTGTTGTAGTTTTTAAGAGGACAGCTTGAATACGGCACATTGTTGTACATTTTAAGGGAACAACTCATGATAATGATTAACAGAGGAATCTCAACTACATGGCATTTCTGAAAACTAGCAAATGGTTTAACTGTTAGCCATCATATGAGAAAAACAACTGAAATTAATTAGATGAGCTTCAAGAGGTGTCCCTCTTGAAATTATTCAGTGGTGATATAGTGTTCGTCACTACCATAATTTTTTTTTGGCCTTAATTCAGCCTGCCAGCCCTTCACAACATCGCTGTCCGGGAATGCGAGATGGCACTATGCCATTCTGGAACTCAGGGGTAGACATATCAGTGACTGTGCTCATGTCACAATGGCAATGTCACCGCTGCGCGACGTACTGAGTTAAGCGCTCGTCTCAGTGGCACACAAACCTGGCAATGGCATAGCCCAAAATCTGAGGTCCGAACCAGAAATCTCAGTCCCCATCCATGGCTACAGAGCACAGCTGGTAGGAAAGACTTTGTTCGCATGGGATCTGATCTAGGTACAGTTAGAATACGGCACAATTATTTAATCTGTTTTGCCTCCCTGGGTGCCTTTAACATTCTTGAGAGTTTCCATTTGTCTCTGGTTTGTGGCCGGGTGCCGGTGGCAACTTGAAGAATTTGCCAACATGAGAGACTTGGATTAATTAAATGTGTCCCAGGCATCTGCTTTGTGTGCCTTCGAAGGCTGCAGCGGCACCACGTTACAGAAGCTATTTACCGCAGATCGCCGTCCCCATTTCTCATACACTTCAGCCTGTTGCAGGCCAGTCCAATGCAAGGCGAAACCCCAATTCAGAACCTGTCTCGCTTCGGGTCGTGCGCCCCCTGCTGGTAGGCGAGAGTTGTCCCATTATCCATGAAGCACGAGGGAAACCGTGCGTGAAGCGTCTCGTTTGTGCCGCCGTGTGTCCATTTTCGTTTTCACCATCGCGGGGCACCTCCATACAGGTTCAAGGGGCAATGTTCATCGTACACGAATATGAGAATGAAATATGAGAACAAAAGAACATAGAGTTCCTCTCCCTCCACGATCTTTGACCCCACTGCCTTGGGAGGGCTGCGCACCCCGTGATAACGAGTGTGAAGCCACCCTACCCACCACCCACTGGGCCAGCTGCAGCCACCCCATCTCACTTTTTGTGAGAGCCGTGGTAATCCTGGAGAGGAACACGGAGGTTAATTATTCTGCGAAGTGGTGCACGCCGGCACGGGCAGGGAATTTCACGCAACGATTAGAGCGAATGGCGGACGTGCAGGCCCCGCTCTCTTTCATCCCCCGCTGCCTTTTTTCCAGAGCCTTCTCGCATGATGGGAACAGCCAAGCTGAAAAGGACAAGGTCACTACTCTCAGATAACATGGTTAATTGAGAAAAAAAGGTGTCCATCTCTTTTTACCGCCAAGTGCACTTTCGGAATCATTACGTAATTTTCCCTCTTCACTAGACTCTTATCCAGGAAAAAAACCTTTGAATAAAATTTTACGTTTAGCTTCACAAAACAGGGACCACGTGTCTGTGGTTAACACTCTCGTGCCAATTACAAGCAACTGCACTGGCAAACTACTAACGGGGGTGGGAGTGGGGTGGGGAATGCATATGTTAATTAGGAATTATCTGAAATTAATTTTAATTGAGATTAGAAATAGTTCCCAGGGTGCAGGACTTTATTACTTTTGTGGTTTGTAAGTCTTCCATAATCTCCCCAAAGCATGAACGCTGTCCAGAGAAAGACATCTGGCTCAGATGCAGTCCTCCTAACGCAACATGGCCACAATGCTCACACTTGGATATTTAACTGAAGTTGAACCAATCCAATGTGACTCTACCATCATTTTCCCTTCTGGAGTTTTCAGGCTCAAATTAATTACTGCCCTTAGCAAAAAACTGTCAATTTCCTAAATGTGAAAATGCGGATAATTATCCTCTCTCCATTCCGTTTCTCACTTTCATATGTGTCATCCAGGCATTTAAGAAAAGACTAAATAGGTATCTCTGACTGTGCTTTCCTCTGGGAGGGACTTCCTGGGCAGTGGGTGGCAGTTGGACCAATGAAAACAGGAAAGACAATGGAGGACAGCCAATACGAAGCACCTATTTTTCTTGTTAGCACAGACCGCGCAAATGCAGGTGGGATGTTTATTTTGGGAGTCACTCTGTTCCATGCAGAGCCACAAAAGCCACATTAAAGCTCAAATACCATCAGCCTTGTTGTGTCTGGTATCAGAGGGAAAAATGAGGGCTAACGGCCAAACCTCCCCATCCTTTCTGTTCTTCTGTTGGGTGGGCCCATATTCACTGTTTGGACGATCTGATGCCTATGCAGCCACACAAGGCTTGTTATGCAGAATGGTTGTTTTCATGGTGACGGTACCCTCACAAAGTTGTGTGAAGGTCTCCCTCCAAACACAGGGGTGCTGGGGGGGGTTTATTTCCCTCTCATTGCTGGGTCAGAGTGGAAGCGCAGAAAGACAAATCTCTGGTGAAGACGCCATACATGAAAGTAAAGTAAAATAAACCCAGGCAACAATCCTCTGATACTGGGCTGTCCTGCATCATGAATAAAGACTAAAAGAGGACTGGATGGAGGCCTGTCAGATCCAGCCAACCGCCATCTTGGAAAGGCTGACTGAGCATGTCTTGAAAAGGGGCTCCCTTAGGTCACGTACCCCCCTGGAGACGTGAGAATCACATCCTGCAGGCTGTGGGCTCCCATAGCCACATGGCTGTCTGGCGGTTAACGGCCGGCGTATTTGTTCGCTTATGCATCCACGAATACAGAGGCACTCCCCAGCACGCATGCCGGGTGCCGTGAAGTGCGGCCTGTCCCTTGTGTTGTGCCTGCTTCTTTAACCTCACTGCAAAAAGACCCTACAATGTCTGAACTCTGACTGTGCAAACAGTGAGTACATTACAGCTGTGTATGCGGAGTGTGCAAAGTTCGGAACGAGGCACTTCATTCAAACACCCTTGGCGTGCGGCGATGGGCCGAGCGAGGAGGGAAACCCTTTGAAGTCGTATTTAACGGTGCTGACAGCTTTGCTTGCGTTTTAGGATGTGATCCAATGCACTGTAGAGAGCAGAAGGCTTCGCCACCGTCTCCCAGAGCGGGAAGGACTTCCATTTGGCACGACCACGGACTCCGTGTAACTGTTAAAGTAACAGAAACAGTGAACGCTCCCGTCACGGGGGCGGGGAGTGACATATACGGTACGCGCATTCACGACTGAGTCACACGATTTCCATCCCTATGTGTATCTGTGTGGGAGGGGCATACCACCTGCTATGGGTAAATCTTTTGAGGGGTGGGGGGTCATATATTTACATATAATGTAAAGATCCACCAGCAGTAAAAAAAACAAAATAAAATCTGAAAATTGTAAAAACCTATTATTGATTATAATGAAAAAAGCAAGTTTGATGTCCATTTTACCATCTTGCTGGCCTTGATTTTAAATAAAACTTACAGCTAGTGATGGCAACCCTACCCAACAGTACCCAAAAGCATCGCCATGAATTGCAGCATTGTGGTAATTGTTTCATGGTGATTCCACACTCATAATCCTGTGGTCATTGTTCAAGTGCCCGAGAGCAGCCAAAATGACAGGTTGGTCTCTTTCGTGTCGCTTATTTAGGGAAAGCTGAGAACTGGAGGGAAAAGAGAAAAGGGATTTTACCAAAAGAAGCTTATGCTCCTCAGTGTCGCTCAGTGGTGCCTTCTGGGAGCGTGGATTGTATGATAGCACCTGGGACATTCCTCGGGGGGCGGGGGATGGCACAGGTATGTATGCAGGCACACACACTCACAAAAATATATTCAGTGATGAAGGAAGGAAAGAAAGAAAGAGAAAAATCAACGTTTTACTATGAAAGAGAGCCATGGAAACGCTGAGTGTTAAACTGCAAAGACATGAATTTCAGCTCTGAGTCGCCATTTAATCATGGCGGCCATTGACAGGACAGGCGGTCGGAGAGCTGGGCCCAGGAGTCTGTATCACACCAATTTTCCCCAAACTGTTGGCCGCCCAGAAAGACCTGCAAAGACACATTTTGCTGCTTAACCACACAAAATAAAATATTTAACATCACAGGCAGCTTCACAGGCCAATTCTGCGGCCCCTTCAGAGATCCGCCACATTTCCGCCAGCCTAATGTGACACGGCAAAGCAAATTGAATAATACAGACGTTTGTGTTCCTTTCAGAAAGTGTTGGGGGGGTGGGGTGGCTTCTTTCTCCACGCTTAATTGATGCGGGAGATCGTGGTGGAGATCTCACTGCACGCTGTCAGGTACCGCGCCACTGAAGCGAAAAGTCTCCCCAAAAACCTGCAGGACTCTCTTGCTTTTCAACGGCAATCAATGGTCCAAAGATTTCTCGAGACTTCAAATTTTACATTGAAGTCCTCAAAAGTACAGGCAGCATTTTATGGCTGTACTTCTATCTATAGCCACTCTACCTTAATTCCCTGCTTTATGTACAGAATATCTGTGCCCCCCCCAGCCATGCTTGGGGACAGGAGGCCAGTCCAGGGTAACCCTGGGTACATGGGCCTGCATCTGGGCAGCTGTCATGTTGACAAGTGTCTCTTATTTGTCAACAGTTGCTGCCATATTATACAAATTCTTACAGGGAGGATGCAAAGTTTAACCTGCTATCCAACCAGCTACTCTGATGAAACTCATTGGAATGTAATTTATCAGTACAGCAGTACATTAGCGCAACACAATTTACAACTAACATAATCTCTATTCAAAATACCCTGTACTTTTATAGGAACAAATTTCAACAATAAATTTTATTTCTTATGAGCAGTAATTCACTAACCTATTACATGCAAATTATGTTTGTCTATCCCATACCTGTAAACTACAAAGGTCCATAAGGTATGTAAACATATATATTAAGACAAGTGACGAGAATTTACATAAAGCAAAATCCCCCTGGCTTTCAATTGGCTACAGAGAAACAATGACTGGCTCGGTGTCTGGTCCATGAGTAGCGATGGGGTCTAGCTCTTAAAATCAGCAGATACTCCCCCCCCCCCCAAACTGCCCCTCCCAGCCTGGAGTGCCCCTGGGCCTGTTGGGAAGCCTGCATTAGCACATTAATGTTTACAGTCTAAACTCAGCGAGCGGATGCCATCTTCTCACTCCATGTGACGTTAGGTTTCCCTTTCAAAGCAACTCATGCCTGCCGAAAATGGTGACATTATCCTCGCAGTGTTCCACGAGCATTTTAAATATTACATTTAGTCAAAATGTATTTACTGCCCAAGGCTTTTCGATTCCATCTGCAAAAACAGCTTCTCCAGAATCACAGAGATGCACGCAGGGAATGCCTTTCCTGCCGCTGTCTGCTAAAGCTCCCTGTGTTGTACCGCTTACTATAGAAGCGTATAATGGAGAAGGAACTGCAGGTATTTTAAAATAATTGCAATGGTAGCAATTACGACGTTAGTGCTGCGATCAGGTGCAGATTGTGATGCAATTGTTTATCTCTGGGGTTTGAGGTCTAAGAGGGTGTCCTTCTGCATCCCAGCACGATGAGCATCTAAAGTGGAGTGCTCCAAAACAAGCTCTCGAGTAAAATCAATTAGGCAAAATCAATTAAAGGGGCCCTTGTATTTTAGGCAGAGGAGCTGGATGAGTTAGACCTCGTCACGTGTCTTGCTGCTGTCTCTGCGCTGGAAGCACTGCCTCTCCCAGTATTGTTATCCAGCGGTGGGGTGGGCAGGGAGGGATCCTTGTCGGATGGCGCTGCCTCCTTTCCTGAGCACAGCACGTTGGGAGATGAACCGCGAGGCCGAAAAAGAGCAAACCGAACAGGTTCATTATCCACCCCGGCAAGGAGCAGCGCCGTCGCGCGCAGCAGTGCGGGAGAGCTGAGCTCTCTGCGGCATCTCATGTCAGACTAATAAAGCCGAAAGGAAGCCACTGTACCACAATCTGTCTCTGCTTCTGGAAGCGTCTGCCTGTTCTGTGTGCTGTCTGCAACGTTAGCACTCTCAGTAATTAATCCTGCTGCTTGCTTATGGCATGACGGAGGTGAAACTCCAGTCCGTGACACACGCAAATGCGAAAACAGACTCTTAACGCTGGAGAATGAAGAAAGAAGTCCTGCGACCAAACCCAACTTTCTGTTTCATTTTTCGAATAAAAAAAAAAACATTTCCCTCTCTCCTTCACACCACTGAAATAAACTGCCCCTTTTAAGCCCTTCATTCTGTTCATATCCCACCCCTGGGAAACATGAACATCTCTTTAGCTTAAAGACTGCAATCCATTCAGTTATCGCCACGGCAACCCAGGGAGGACAGGCCATGGTTGCCGTGGTATTCACAGGAGAGCATCCTGCTGAGATGTTGGGTGTGAGATACGAAGAACTAAAGCCTATGACACTGTTATAAAGCACTTTTCATTAGGGTATAAACCTCATTAGCATCCTCATTAGTATTCAGGAGAAAGGACTAATGGGAGACCCCGTGTGACCCCCCCCATATTCTGCCTTGATAGGGAAATGACCAATCATAATCACTTGGCTGAGCAATTTCCCAACAACAAAACAGAACTTTAATAATAAGCACTATTCATCAGTATATTTTACGAAACACCAAAAGCAAGGCAGCATTCCTCTGCTGAACCGTAAATTGTGCCAAATAAATCACATCCCCAATGAATTCCTTACTTTATCTGGAAATCATAAGCCGTAATTTGCAGGGCAGAACAGCTGAGCAGTTTCAGACCCAGAGAACTGGAAGCTGGTCTAATTTCACTTAGAGAATTACATATTGATCTAGTCATTATATAGCCTAGCCCTCCGACTCTGACCGGCCTATTGATAACAGGAAGAGGTGAGCTTACAGGTAGGTGGGTAGGGGTGTAATTTTTGGTAGGGTCACAAAACTAATTGCACTTCCTTTCTTTCATCAGATAGTGTATGTCTAGGTATATAAATGGTTTATATGTATACAGGTACCAGGTGAGAATTATAAAAACAAAGCAAAATTTAATTAATTTTGGTTATTCAAACTCAGATCATGCAGATCTTTACTTCGACACAGGAATCGTTTTGCCTGTAAGATCTATGGATGAGAAATCAGGCAAAGGTACAGTGATTTGTCCAGTTCTGAACCTAAAACACAGTGAACAGGCCTGAACCAGCAACCCTGGCATGTAGCAAAGCAGTGCTGTCAGCCACAGCAAAAACAAAGCAAAAAGGAAAAAAACATGGATCTTCTCACTTCTCACTGTTCCATAGCACAGTAAAAACAGAGCAGTGTCCCCTTAGCTGAAGATTAATGAGAAACCCCTTAATTCCCCAAGCAGCAGCTAATCCACCCTCAACCAGAACAGCAGAGAAAAACCACGGATAAGAGTCTTCACCCGTGTGCGTGTGAGTTTGTGTGCGTGAGAGACTGTGAGCATATTTACCTACGAAAGAAAAAAGTACACATGTGAAAGTGAAATAGAAAGAAAAGACAATGAGATCAGGAGGAAAAAAGTTTTCCTTCTCTATTTTTTTGTGTTGGTCCCTTGGTTAATGTCGTACATCTCGCTAAAGGAATATCTCTGTGGATTAATGCTGAGTTTACCGCTGCGTTCAGCAATGTATTGCTTTAAACTGCTTCATCTTAAATACACTAAGTCAAGATGAAATGTTGCTTACATCTGCTCTGGGGGAACAATTGATTTCCGTTTCAACCTACCTACAATCTCCATTTTTCATTCTACTCATCTTGCTTACATACACATGCATGCAGACGCCCACACACACGGCCACACACCAAAGCAGGAATCATGCAAGCAACTCAAACAGAACATCATTAAAACCGACCCCCAGAAGAAAAAGAGATCTATCACACACAGTGAGAGAACAGGCAAACAGTGCCGGACAAGGCAAGCGTGGAAATGGAGAACAAAACATATCTGATAGCACTGTGACCAGTGTTGGGATGTCATTTTATGTTTCATGAAAAAAATTATAACCATGATTGCAGGGAATGAACCAGTGGGCAACCTTGTCACCAGTATAGTGGGATTCAGAGCTAAGCTAACACTATCATTAACAGAGTACCCCCACATTTGCTTACCAACAGTGCTCACTGATATTTAATCTTCAAAGACATTGCTAGCTGATCGCAACAATCAGACCTTCACCTTAAAGCCCCTACGGCAAGCTGAAAATGCATTGAGGAGGGACCTCTTCACCCAGTCAGCAAGAGCAGCTATCACTGTAAAAAGCTTTGAGACCACTGCTTCATAACATTACAAGATTCCAGTGGAGGGACACATCAAAGCACTTACATGGGCTTTATGTGGGGCACACGCCACTAGCATGGAAAACTTTTTGCAAAACGTTGAGTGTTTCTCAATTGAACAATTGACCGTTTAGTACTTGTGTTCTTGTGTCCCCGTTTTACATCATCTTCCACTGCTGAAGACCAGTTCCAAAACTAAGAATAGAAGTAAAGAAAACGTTAAAAATCCCAGTATATTGTTCTTGCTCTGTCCTAAATACATCGGTTGCATCCTCAATGAACCAGACCAATCCCATAATTCATTGTGTCCCAAGTTTGTTCTTGGGATGCGAGTTAACAAAAAGCAAGTAAGATCTTTGTGTTCTTTGTATTGAGAAACACTCCTGTGAGGACTGGGCTGTGTGCCCTGCTTGTGCGTTACCATGACACAAATAAGGCAGTATGTGTTCATATCTGGGCTCCTAGATGCTCGTTGCACATAGGGCAGGTAGCGCAGGCTGATTACTTGAGGTAAAGGAATCCTGGTTCCCATTGCTGGCTATGCCTCAACATTGTTACTGGTGTGGGCGTCTGGAGCTCCTTGACTGAAAGTCATAAGGTGTGGCCTGCATGTTTGAACTCATGAACCATCAGCTTCAAGGTCTGACTGGTGACGGCTGTGAGGGGAAGGGTCAGGAAGAGTTGGGCTTCACTATCCTGAGCTGGGGCCTGTTTCCCACAATCTGGGGGTTAGACCCTCATATAACACCGGAGCTTAAGTATGTGATGGAGGCTGGATGCACCATCAATGTAAAGGGCTGCGGCAGGGGGTTCACTGAAGAATATCAGCTAAGAAAGTGGACTAAAATGTTGCAAGTCAATGGACCAATATTGCCATTATATCGCCAACACATGAGTTAAGTGTCCTGTCAAGGGTGTAGATTTGGCTATGGATGGCAAGGACATGTCCCTACAAACCATGTGTGTTTAGGGGGGTGGGGGGGTCGGGGCTGATATGGTCACTACCAGCGTTGAAACCTAACATACGCCCTTGCGTCCTGTGAACCACTTCCTGGCCTTGCCAACATCTCTCGTCGAACCCGCCCCGCGTGGGACCGCTGTTGTGGACCAAGCTACACAAAGAGGCTTGAGGTTTCAAAGGAAGCCAAAGGTCACTGGGCTGGAGGAGGCTCCCCCCGTCCTGACCCTCAAGGTAGGACGCATCACAGCAGTCATCGATCACCCTGCCAGAGGGATCAATCCTATTAGGCCTGTGAGCGCCTTAATAGACCCATTTATCTACAGTGTGGAGCCCCCCGAATTACTGAAAAAGAAGAACATTAAACTGCACAAATGTGTATACACATAATGGCTGTAAGTAAATGAAGCTTGCAGTCAGTGCTTTCCTGCTACACACTCTTGACTGGCTTTTGAGACCCGGGGTCAGGACCCTTTCAAAACCTCTTTAGTACCCGTCCAGCCCGTGTGGCCTAGCAGCTGCTCACGGGGCACGAGGACCGGACTTCCAAATGGACTCTCCTACACAGTGTGCTAGCTGCAAATTTAATTTTTTCCGCTTAAATTTAATTGCTATTCGTGGCCTCGAGCAAGCCAGCTGAAAAAAACACACTCTAATGTGATTCTAATGGTTGTTATCCTTACTTTTCTACTCGCTTGGTCAGCATTTTAATACACAAGTGCAGACACAAACATATGCAAACGCACATAGCCCGATGAGGTGGGTGCATGACACTGCAGACGTTTTTACGCCCAGAGCATTGCTAGTATGTCATTGGCTGGCGGGTCTCTCACGAGCCAGTGGCGTTGTGATCCAAGGCATCATTCCTCTCTGTGCTGCACGCAAACAATGTTTATACGTATAAACAATATTTTAATTTGAAATAACAGTTTAAATGGGTGCAGTTCTGTCTCAGTTTGAATTATCTATGAAGAGGAGAACATGTCTGCTAAATTAGCATCCTATTAACCCAGCCTGTCCTCAGGGCCTTTGATGTGCCACTTACGGCTTCCACACAGGGACTGTTTTGATCAGCTACCCCTAAGACACTTAATGACAGACATCAGCAGCGCGTTTCAAACCGAAGCTGGCTCTGGAACAGGATACGCGCACATGAGGAAACGTGAGGTGTCAGTCTATCTGTCTCTCTCTCTAACACACACACCGCACCCTGATAATGAACCCCCCCCCCCACCACCACCCCACAAGATTTCCTCCAGGCATTCATAACAAAAAACACAAGGACTATCGACCTCACTCCCTCAGGCCCATCCCTGACTGGACCCAATCCCCTACTGGACTGAACACTAATTGCCAGGCTAACCTTGCACTCGTTCCCCAGGCTCACAGAGAATATGCCCCATGTTCCAGGAGCTCAGTGGGCAAGCTCCAGTGAGAGGGGCATCCTTGTAGATACAATCAGCTAGAGGAAGTTCCCATTTGGTGAAGACAAAGCTCACACCAGACAGCCCCATGTCCATAGGATCGACTGGAGTTTCTGTCAAGGTTAAACAATAACAGAGGAATTGCAGATCAGGAACCTGCCACATGACATAATGTAGCAAAATACAGGACCTCGCCCTTACACATAACCACCCCACGAATGTCGATGCCCAGCCTTTAGTTACTGATCTGCTGTGGCCCTCTGGTCCACTAAACCTCCAAACGCACTGATTGTACCGACTGCATGAATGTACTGGTGCAGAATGGAGGAATCATTTATGGAAGAACCAGCCTCTCATTCTGAATATAAGTCAAGTTGAATTCCTGCCATCCTGGCTGCGTAAAACAGCCCCGGGGGGTTCTGTCAGTGCTTCTGCTGGTTTGCCCACCATCCGTACTTGAGTATTAAGTTCAATTCACTGACTGACGGGTCTTATTTAACCATATCTGCCAAACCTGTAAAGGTCTTTGTATTTGCTTTATGTACTGAACTGTCTCTTCATTCTTGGCACATTGTAGCTAAATCTGCCAACTGACATTCTGGGCCAGATAGGAGCAGAACCAGTGACTTGAAATTTCCCTCCAAAAATGATATTTTCATCAGCACACCGTCCACCTGACCTTCTACTGCTTTTTAAACTATTCTCCCAGTGCAAACACTGACGACATGCTCCTTCCCATCTCCTGGCCACTGGGAGGATAATGGGGGGAGTGATCTGTCTGTGTGCCACCAGGTGCCCGTGGGTGTTCCGGAGATGCCGTGGGCTGAGGGGGGATCCCCATTCGCTCCGGCCAGCTCTCCGAGAGATCGGAATCCTACGCCGCAGGTGATCTGCTTTTTTTGGCCGATAGGATGGGAAGCGGTGAGGGGAACCGGTGGGATGGAGGGTAGGGGGGCGGGGGTACTGGTAAGAGGAACATCTGTGAGGAGCATATGGTAGCGCCATGGTGGAAAGCCGCCGGGGGCGCTCGCCGGGACCCCAATCACGGTGATTGATGCCGGACGCCTAGCGAGATCCAGCAGAAGCTGAATGCAGGGAGAGAGACTCGCTCTGGATCGTCTTTCTGCACACTGCTCCATGCTTTTTTTCCACGTGTGGAGCTACGCTCCCACATAATAAACAAGGAAGTTAGGGTGCTTCCAACTACAATGCAGCAGAGGAAATTGGTTCAGTATTGCGCGTTGACATTCCAATCTTGCCCTCTGAAAACCAATTCCAGAAAAGCTTGTTCCCATCACTGCATATGCTTTATGAAGCCTTCCACACAATCTATAAACACAAGCATTTTAGTCCAGAATGATCTGGCTGGCTTGCCGCAGTTGCTGACAATCGCGTGCCATTTGGACAGGAAGTCGGCGCTTCAGATGCCCGCTTCGCTCTGATCTCCCTCCGGCTTTTTCGCGGTTGATCGCCACCCTACCCTACACCCTATCGCCACCTTATCCTAGCAATTTGTGGGTTTCAGCAGGATGGAACTTACTAGCACCTCCCACTGCAGCTTCTGCTGGGAAATGCCGTTCAGACGTATCTCATGTTGACATATTAGGAGAATAAATTAGACAAGTAGGACTTGAAACTCAAGACATTTAATATTTTCATGTACCTGCTAATTTTGACCACTCTGCCACTTGGCGCAACGTAAACCATTTATGATTTGCGGGGAGTATCTCAAAAATTGACCTTACATAAAGAGTGACCCCTAAAGTCCATCCAAGGATTCAGCAGGACTTTCTCTGGATTTTCTTGCTGTCATAAGAAACAGCCAGCATTGAAATTTCAGAGTTAAAGTCTGGGTATTAAGGCAAAGCTTAGCTGGTGATGTTTGGGAGCAGCAGAACAGAACTGAACATTTCAGAGGAGATGCAGGATTGGAGGCGTCTAGGCACTGGTTTCAGGTCAGATAGTTTCATGGCAACCAGCTATTATTATTGCAACGTTCTGATTCAAAATGGCCGCCATACCTTACCCAGGCAGGTGCGCTACATTTGAGGAGATGAGGTATTTTATGATTTTATGAAATGTTTTAAAGTGTGGGGTGACATGGTGGCACAGCAGCAGGCACTGTCTTTGTAGGGCTCCCTCTGGGTACTGCGGTTTGCCCTCTCAGTCCAAAAACATGCCAAGGCTGCTTGGCGTTACCAATTTGCCCACAGGTATGTGTGTGTGCCTTGTGATGGGGTGCCACCACATCCTGGGTTCTTCCCTGCTTTGTGCCCGTAGCCTCCAGGTTGGGCTCCGGCCCCCCTGTGACCCTGAATAGGACAAGCAGCTCCAGAAAATGGATGGATGGATTTAAAGTACAGGAGAGAACTAACAATACAAAACTGTAACCTACTGTCATTGTTACCATGACTATATATTCTAACTCCTAATCACAATTCAACTAAATCAGCAGACTGACATTAATTGGTAATCCATGACTTTTCCAGTGTTCAGTAAAAAGATGCTTGAGTGTGAAATATCTGAGCTTCTTGCTGTCATCAGTAGCGGATCGTTTGGTTATGTCTTGCTTTCAGCACACTTTGCCATGTTAGGTTTTCACACATGGACATCAGCTTCTGCTCCTTATGGCTCGTGGGACAACTAAGCAAAGTGTCTCACGTGACTCTCAGTCACGCAGCTGCTTCATAGTTCTGCAGCTTTTTAACTTCAGGTGCAGCAGCTGTGTGCCCGTTTAGAATCTAAACCAACCAACCTTTGAAATGCTAGTGCTTAAATAGTTATTGCTGCCCCCTACAGGGTGGGGTGGATAATGTTTATAAAAGACAACGGGATTCAGGGAAATAGATTAATAGTTTGAAAGAAATAGTTTGGAGAGGTTCCAAAATGCTGTAACCTTTAATGCTGACTGACACAACAGTGGAGTCTGCCTTCTGGTTACCATCTGCCAATGGACACATGACCCATCAGCTGTAGGAATCCAATTACATGTCTTATAAATGTTTGGGCTTCTGGCCCACTGTAAAAAAGTTTCTCTATCTGTCATCTATTTTCGGAGTCCGCACTTGCAAGATGGATGACATTTTCCGAATACCTATTCACTGTGAGAAGGTGATCACTTTCTTGCACTGTCTCAGCTCAGAGCTAATTAAAAACCTCATATTTGTACAGAAAAGTTACATTAAACCACAAAATTACCTTCCATAGACTCTGGGATATAAATAACGTGGCATATTCATGCTGACATATAAAGTGCTATTGCCTGACAGTACCTGGAAACAACCTGACAGACCTTGAAATTAAAGCAATAGTATTAACTATTAAATAAACAGATTGATGTTATTTTAAGCCACGCCGGTTGATAAGAAATGAAATCTCCTTCAATATTATTTCCTCCTGTTTCGTCGACAGTCAGTGCAGTGCTGAGAATATGAAGAATACCTACTTCATTATTACATGTTTTTCATAACCCGACCCCCACACTCTAGCGTCTTATTTTTCAAAAGAAGAAACAGATAAATAAGCTCAAAATAAATAAATAAAATGCAATAAATAAATAAAAGGCGAGAGGGGTGGGGTAATAATCCCGTTAAAGATCAAACAGGAATCTTGCGACATTCTCCCCCCTCCTGGTCCAAACGGCATCAAAAGAAGCCAAAGCCCAGTTTCCCATACCTAGCAGCGTGATGCATATATTAGCATGAGTAATACTCGCGGGGTCTGACGGTTCCGCATCCCGCCGTCCTGCAGAAAGACCCCTCCCCCCCACCCTGCGGAAAGCCCCTCTCGCGCGGAGACTTGCGCGCTCGCTGCATTGTTTTCTGCAGTGCTGTGGGACATGCATTTTTCATTGGATCTTATTCACTCAAGTAGTATTTTTGTTGCCATATGTAAAAGTCAGCATACATTATATATTACGTACATACAAACACGAGTCTCTCTTTCGATTTCGATTTTAATTTTTTTACCCATTTTTTTTTAAGCCCCCCTATATTTTAGTTTTCAATCCCATAGAAAGTGTCAGGAAAAAGAAAACAATTTGGCTAGTGTTCAACTCTGCTCAACGCTGTTTTTGAAGTGCACAAACTGTTAGACGTAGGTCATCCTCAAAACCTCGGTACTTCGGTAAACGTGATATTTATTTTACACACCTTAATAGTTTTTTTCTTTGTCGACTCATTGCATTTTGGAGGAGGTCAACCATACAGTGTCAACCATACAACCATACTGTCGACTCAGAATCAGAGAAACGGTAAAACGGAAAAAGTATTTACTATAGCATTTGGCTACATTAACATAAAATCTGTTACATGTAGCAACGATAAGTTTTACATTCAAAAGATAAAGTATTTGACATTTTTAGTATATATTTTAGTTTAGATCAAATGAATCCCATTAGTGGGTGGATCCATTGTAAGAACCCTAGAGTGGAATCTGCAAAAGTCAATTTCAGTGAAATTTTAAATATCCTTTAAGTTAACACCCGGGGATAACCCTCCTGAGCTCATCTTAAGTTCACAGGGCAGGAAGCACATGAGCTTTGGTCATCCATAATAGATCAGTATTGACACAGTAGAGGCAGCCGGGGCCAAATCCGGCACCTGCTTGCCCGGCCCGCAACTGGCCCCCCCTGTGTGCCCCCCCCCCGTTATTCTCCACATCAAAACAGTGGGTCGAAGATGCTGACGGGTCTCTGCTCGTTGCTCGTTAACAGCACCATGACCTTCCCAGAGTTACTATCTCTCCCTCTGGCATCACTCACCGCAGTTGTGAACGATGGGACAGGCACCCAAACATCCCTCATCAAACTCTTTGGGAATAGATTTTTCCTCTCACAAAGCATGAAGAATTAGCTTTTCCATTTATTGTCTCCTTAACCTTGATACATCCATGCATTTTATGTCAGATGTGCAAGGCTACCCTGACACTGATATTACTAATAAGACATCATGGGAGAGAGAAGCTTTGGGATTAGAATCTGCTACTGTGTCAAAAATAGATCAGGAATACACAACAGAACTATTTAATTATATGCCTATTGAATACATAATCTCTACTGCAAAGACAATAGTGACGTTTACAGTATGCTGAATTTATTTGATCATCTCTCTATATAAAACATAGGTGAAGACTATTGCAGTGTTAATCATGTCTCAGTAAGTTTGTGACTATTAAGCGTCCAAGTCAATTAGGAGGAAACTATTTTTTCCAGTTGTCATGGTTTCAAGGTGATGGAAAGAACATTTTACCTGCAGATGTAGCTGCAGTTCATTTTAAATGGATGGATACAGTTCCCTCGCAGTGCTATTTTCTCACCTACTGTACCTGAAAACCTTTCAGCAGGATGGTGTTGCTTGAGCCAGGGGCAGGATGTTCCGATCGGAATACAGGTTTTCGTGCAGTGTCCCTTTAAAAACGTACACAACCGGCTCATCCTCACAATGTCACACCTGGGCCGAACCCACCGCGGCCCGAGCCACACCGAAAGAATAAGCCGCATGAAAGAATGTGACTCATTACAGAGTTGCTTTCAAAAAGTAAAGATACATTTCAGTTAGAAAAAATGATGTATTTCCCCTTCTAACCACTGTCAGGGTAATTAACAAAAACCAAGCAGACATCGCTACTATTACAATGTATTCCCTTAAAAAGGCATGGCTAAGCTGACAATATATTGCACTTTAACCTACCCACAGGATGCAGAGGGCTGATTGGCGGAGAGCGTCTGTCGGTTGGACAAGCCGCAGCAACAGCCAAGGGAAGCAACTAAAATGTAATATTGATGGTGTGACAGACAGGCAACGCAGAAGCTTTGCTGTACGCTTTCTGCGGCAAACACCATGCCGCACCTCACCGTAAATCAGCTCCTTCATCCAAATAAGAGGGTCTTCCCGTCCCCGTGGAGGCTCCTCCCCTCCTCTTGCAGGCTCCTCCCCTCCTGCTGCAGGCTCCTCCTCTCACCCTGCAGGCTCCTCCCCTCCTACCCATCGCCTGCATCCCATTCACCTAGCTGCCCCACCTCGCCCAGGGGGAGCCGCTCTGAAGCGCAAACACTTTCATCTCCATCATTTTTTTTTTTTTTTTTTTAAAGTTCTCTCATAACTTTTTTTTTTCTGCATTTTAGGCCACTGGGATTCTAAATTCTTATCTTCTTCAGGGGGTTGCTAAGCAAAATAAAAAAGAGGACTAACAAAGGCTATGTAATATTCTTACTCACAGATGATTATGTTAGAAGTAATAATAGAATGCAGGAGGATATAACTGGGGGTCCACGACCCGTTGGGGGTCCATAGATCAGCTGTGAAAAATGCTAATGGCCCCAGCTGGAGCCAAAAGCATCCTGGGGGGAGCTGCTCCCCAGATAAACAAGTGTTAAGGCCTCCATTGGTTCTGAGTTCTTAGTTTCTTACACAATCACAAATTCATGGTGGGGGGGGTCCCTGCCTCTGGTCTGTTTTCATTTGAGGTCCCTGTTCATAAGAGATTGAAAATCCCTCGCAAAATCCAACCAGAAAACATACAAAAAAAATCATTTTGAAGGATTCTGGTTGTTCCATTTTTTCCAATTACCTTTTTATTGATAAAAAAAACACTAGTGCACAGTTGTTGATTCCACTCTGCTGCCACAGAAAAGCCTTGCATTAATTTGGTTTCAAATGCACGTATTAATAAAGTGCACCAAGAGACACTTAAACTTTGCAGAGGAACTTCCACGGCAGAGTAATTTATGATTTCTGACAAGTTTACAAAACTGTGCAACGGGTAGATGGGACGTCAGGAGCACAGTCGTCTCCATTCTCGTTTGCCACCCTTCAAAATAAAGGCCTCATCAAGACGCAATTAGTCACATTTGTGTGGAGGCAGGGAAGGGAGCCTGTCACGGGGTCCTTTAATTCGCATGCAGTGTGTGGCGTGTAAGACGGTAAAGGAGACCACAGGGTCACCCTTAATAAACGTGATGAATTTCACCCCTCATCAACATCTCACCGTCGCTACACCGCGGCAGCTTCCTCCACAAACATCTGACCAATTAACTTCTGTCAGGGTTAGGCTTCAAGGAAGGAGAAATTTATCAGGACTGGCAAATAAAAATATACATTAATTAGTCAAGGCGGCAAATATATGAATAATGGCAACAGAAATGTGAATAATAATGATATTATTAATAATAATAATCCATAAAATTGTTTCCTAAAAATTAGCATGCATAATTTGGAACAGTGGAAAAACACACTCAATGTTGCCTCGTTTCACATTAATTTCAGCTCTTGCAACCTTAATGAGGCTTGTATAAATATTCGCTCTTCTAAGAACTTCTTAATCAATTATACGATATGATAATCTAACCATGAAAGCCACTGAATTATGTCTGCACTTTTATAAATTGTAGGTCATTTATCCCTGGGAGGATTTATAGTCCTCTTTGAGATGTATATTAATGAATCTCTTTTTATTCTATTGTCCTGTTATTGCTCTCTGTTTTGGTCTGGGTCTCCAGATACCCTCACACATACGTTTCTTCCCAAGATGAACCATCTTTACAATGTATTTTATATTTGTAACTATATCTGCATTTCCATATAAAACCGGCAGACACCCATCTTACTTAACAAAGAAGCAAATTCTCCTGCTTGTACCTGACTGCCCGATCACTGCTTGGAACCCGTGCTACTTCAGGACAGGACGGACTTGCTGTGTGAAGAATGTTAAAGGTGATCTTTTGGAATATGTATTTTATAAGTGTGCTATACTTTGCTTGTCAGGCACCTGTTTAATAATGGCCGGAATCTTCAGAAGCAAACGTGTCAGAAATGATCACTTCATCTGCTGTCTCCTTTGTCACCACAATCCACGTGCAAACTCCCGTGAGCTTCGTTACCCAGCACAAGCTTGGCGGAAGATTTCCCCAAAGAACTGCTGATGAACCGTGGAAGGGGAATTGGGAATCAGAGTCCAAGATGTCCAGGAGAGTCAGTCTGGCAAGGGTGTGGTGTTGACAGTTTCTGGCCTGATGTCACATAGGTGAGAGGGTTCCAAGTCAGTGGCACTGAAGTCACCATGGTAACGCATTGGGGAAGTCCTGGGCATCTCAGTGGTGCCATCTAAGGTATGATGGAACATGGTGACAGAAGCTCGCGTGCCAGGAACCCACCGCAGGTGCCCCTGAGTCTGTCGGAGCCTAGGGGGCGCTGTCATGGCATGATATCCTACTCTGATTCTAGGTGTCTCTAAACTGCCCATAGTGTATGTACCCTGTGATGGACTGGTGTCCTGCCTGGGTTGTATCCCAGCCATGATCCCTGGGCTGCCTAGGAGAGGCTGCAAGTGACCCCGAGCAAGATAATCATAGATGGATGGGTATTAACTCATATACAGGGGGAACTGCGATTCCCCACTGCAGACAGCTCCGAAAGGGAAGCAGCAGAATATGTGAGAGCAGAAACAAAAAGGACTGGTGATACCGCATAGTGGACATTAATAAACAGTAAACAACAACAGAATAATAATAAACAGCAACATCAATGACTTCTCATGCATTTTATTGCCATTGAAACGACTAATTATTCAAGATTATTGTTAGAACACTGTTGCTAATACTATTGTCACAATTATGGAGGCTGCAGAATTATGATGAAAGAATAGAAAAGCAACTGGTACTGGAGGAGTTCAGATGAAGCAGGGCATGTAGCCGTGGCAACAGCAGGAGAAGGTCAGTATTAAATTCCATTAGGTAATGTCACAATGAGCTCATTTTAGTGCCAAACAAAACTTCAAAAATGGACTAAAATCTACTGACTTAATCTACTGACTAAATGAGAGGTTTATATTATGAAATATCTTTTCCTTTGTTGTGTCATTAAAAATATTTATAAGTAGCAAAGACTCTCGCCCCCAGGAGGGTTTTGGCGGGGCCTGCTACCACACAATACCTCACTAACCCTCACAAGCCATTTTCTTTAATAATAGGAGATTGTTTCACAAAGGCGTTTAACACCAAGACAAAAGCAATTACAAAAGGGGTAGGAGAAGAGGATGGAGCACCTGGGGGGCCGACCTGCGACTTTAGAGGCAGCCGAAATCATCTTTGATGTCTCTGAGCCTTATCTGGGCCTAACAGATTTCCAGTGAGCCGACACAGAATCTGCAGCTGGCAGGGCTGGCTATAGGCAAGGCCGCTGATTATTTCTACAGCTAATGTGTATGTGAAGGAAAATGAAATCATTAAGGCAGCAGGACATCGGCTATTTCTCAGTACCAAGAACACAAGGATCGTACCTGTGGTCTTGGCAAAACCGGTCTTGCTAACTTCCGACAACTGAAACTCGAGGTACAATGAATCATAGAATTGGTCTCGTTCAGCGAGGATGCAACCGATGTATCCCTGATATTTGGGACGGGGCAAGAATGACATCCGGGGATTTTTACCATCCTCTGCACTTCTGTTCTTGAGTATTGGAACTGGTCTTTGGCAATGGAGGTTGACGTAAAACAGATCAACGATAACACGAGTATGATCAAATACGCATATTTACAAAGACCCATCATATGGCATTATTTCATTAATTCTCAGAGTTGTTCACTTTCTGGGCCCAGACACATCACATGGCCATGGCCTTCTGACAGCCTGCAGGAGCCTTGCATCTTCTTGTCAGGCAGGAACGGAGAGAGGGAGCACTGAAAGGGATGGAAGTGTGGGGGGGGGGGGGTTGCAGTCTGGGTGGGCCGTCATGGGATCATTAAAAGCCAAAGACAACGACTGTGCCATCCACTCCGAAAGCTACCCATGCCAGACCCAATCTCATCACAAAGACGCTTTCAGAAGAACTTCAATAAGCAGTGAGGGAGCTCAGCACTGCAGCTGGAGCAGTGAGGGAGCTCAGCACTGCAGCTGGAGCAGTGAGGGAGCTCAGCACTGGAGTGCTGTTTGCCACTTCGTTGTTCCTCACTCACTGAAGACAGAGGGGTTACTGTTTGAGTGCCTGGGCTGGCAAGGCAAAGGCACACAAGCCGCCCCTCAGTCTCCCAAAATTCAGCTCCTCTTTGGTGTTAATTACACAGCAGAGCTGATAAATGTCTTTTTCATTCAGCAGCCCAGAATAAGAAAGATATTACTGTCAGTCACTGTCACTGCCCGTAACCCCTTGACTTCAAGGACCAAGTGGCCCCTCAGCTTCCTTTTCCATTTAATTTTTTCCAGCTAAAAATTATCTTAACTGAATACATTACTCACCTAGTGGCTATAGTGTCCTATAAAAATGCCCACCCCTTTCTGGTCTCCAGATCAAATCTAGCTGCCCAAATAAACTCGGGTGGAGGAAAAGAATTACAAAGAACTGATTAGCATGAATTTCCCTAACTACAAGGACCTGGACCCTACCAAGAGGCAGGAAGACCCATTCAACAATAATCTCAAATAAGGTCGGCTTCCATGAACAGCAGTATGTAGCAGATCCCCATTAGGGTAGGTTACTGCTGTTCATTCCTGGTCCTGGGGTGTGTTTCACAAAGCATGATCTCTTAATTAGCCAGAGAACTTAAGCAAAATATAAAGATTGTCCAATAGGATTGTCCAATGTCACTTGCCTGTCCTTCCTACTAGCTGGTTTTCACGCTTGGCTTAAGTTATCCAGCTAACTGGAAAATCCTGAAGGGCGTTCCTTGTAGCAGGATTTCACCGTTAGTGGACTTAACTTTAGCGAAGCTGTCAGAAAAAAGATTTGTACCTTTGCTTGTTCCAGGGGCTGCACCCAAGGGTCTGTCAATTGTACCCTTAGCTGTTGGAAAAGGTACAGAAATGGACTCTGAAGAACGTCCCCAAGGTACAAACAACATTAATGTACTGTATCATTAATGGTACAGAAATGTTTCTCAGGGTCCATTTCTGAACCTTAAAAGGTACAATTGGCAGTGATAAGCAGAGGTACAGAGTGGTACTCTTTTTCTAACAATGTAGAAGTCATGAATGTCCGATAAGAGTTGAGGAAGGAGCATTCCTATTAGACAATCATGATTACTAGTTTAAGTTAACCCAGCTAACTGAGAAATCCAGCTTTGTGGAACATGCCCTGCTTTGTAGAATACTTTCCAGAAGATCTACCAACCTGCAGAGCTTAGGTATGGCCCTAATTTAATACACCTGATACAAATAATCAGCTAAGCTTCGACACAGTTGACTCTGAGATGCTACTGGAAGGCCTGATTATCTGTATCAGGTGTGTTAAATCAGGGCTGCACCTAAGCTCTGCAGGGTGGGAGATCTCCAGCAGCAGGGGTGAGCAGCCCTGTAGGTATTAACCCATTTTAGCCAATAAAAATGCCCTGCAAAAATCAATCTTACCTAAAGTGTTAACCTAAATCGCAAACGGTACCAAAAGGCAAAAGAGGTCTAATAATAGACAGACACAATTAGTACAACACAGTGACAATACAGATGAGGCTGTAAGAAGCAGATAAATGTCAGTGAGAGTGACACGCTCTTCACTGATACCAGGGTCATTTCTCAAGACCATACTTCCTTTAAGGAAGCTGGAAGTTTGAAAAAGCACAAATAAATTTGCCTGCATGAAAAATCTCTCAGCGGCTGTCATCCAGAGAGGCAGGTATTGTTCCGTGGAATAATTAGAAACGCATTTAAAACCATTGAGATGACATTTAAGCATGGAGCAAACCCATCTTCCTGACAGAAAAACAGAGGAGGGGAAGAGAGGCCCTTTTGTGTCTGAACTCGTCGCCTGTCACTCGCCCCCTTGTAGGGGACCCCCGGACCCAGATCCTCTTCAAGGCTCTTGACAACGCGGCCTCCACCAGAGTGACTGATGTGTGAGCAGAAAGATCCAGAACTCTGGTAATAATCCTGCTCCCACAAGGAGCGTCTCAGTCTCTCCCTCCCAGGCCAGACGGCGCGGTGAGACGTGTTGACATGATAAAGCACTTCTTGCACGCCGTAGTCCAAAGAGCATGTCAGTGACTGGGATGCCAGGGGGGCTGGTGGCTTCCGCCTTGGACTTAGTTGGCTTGTCTGCGCCAGTGGATGCATTTAAAAAGCATCTCGTCCCGATTTGTTCCAGTTGAACCCAAAACTTGACCTCCGGACAACAGGTACATCACACAGCAACAGCAGTGAACGTGGGTTAGGGTGTGTAACCGAATACGGCATTCACAGACGGCTCTTTGAATGGTTTATGGAATGTGTATGGAATCGAGAAGTGAGCTTTGCTTACTGGCATCAGCAAAAATCGAGAAAAACTTAGATGTACGAGGAGGGTGCCGTCCTGCCAATAGGGTGGAGATATTTTTTCCCAACAGGCCTCGGCATGGGGGCCAGATCATGCATCCTATTTCTGCTGTGTTGTGTACAGATACACTAAAGTCGAGCTCAGGCTGACACTCCCATGCAGCGACACCCGTAGATCCAAGGACTGAGGCTCCTGCATGACATTGACATTCAGGCTAATTGAAAATTCCCATGAGCCCCTCCCACCGGCCCACGCTATCACCTGCCCTCTCATTTCATCTTATGGTTTACAGTTAAATTCACTTTATGTTTCAGGTTGTCGCCAAGCTGACACCTTTGTCGCAGGCAAGATACACATTTTTACACATTGATACATCCATATCCAAATGTTTTCGCTGAATTAAGGCATGTATTTGTACAGATCTGGAGGGTCTCTACAGGGACGAGAACCAACAACCTTCAGCCTCCAATCCCTGAAATATCATTATGCATCTGGCATTGTAGGAGTTAAATGCTCCTATGCAGCAAAATCACTCACATTTCTGAGTCACCAGGACTATGGCAAGAGAATCTACCAATGCAGGAACAAATGGGGGGGGGGGGGGGGGGGGGGGGGGGGGGGGGGGGGGGGGGGGGGGGGGGGGGGGGGGGGGG